>CABEGB010000759.1:691959-850479 GCA_901521435.1 Crematogaster levior
TTTATATATCCCTTTCTTTATATACCCCTATATGCTTCTTCAAACATTAAATTTATTCGGTAGATTTTAGCGTACTAAACAAACATTTCACACGTGCTATCAATCGATAAGAGCTTCTTATAGAGAAATTTATTCTGCGTTTTGAGTTTACGGTGTCCTTAATAAACAACAAGACTTTCCATTTGACAGATTATTGGATTTGTTCCGGTAGTTTTTGCAATCGTTCTTAACGAGAGTTAGCACAAGACGGGCAATACAAGCGATTATTTATGTAAAGAATGGCATGCGAAACTGGCGATTTTGCAGGTGTTAAAACGAGAAAAATGTTACTCCGTTGCTTTTAACGGCGCGAGTATACGATTTACGTTGAGATCCGTCACAGAGCGCGCATCGACGACGCTTATCGTGTTTGCGTTTCAATTGACTGCGTGTGCACGCGAAGGTTTCGTACATGGTGAAAAGAGGTCGATGGAAAGGGAGAAAAAGAGAGAGAGAGAGAAAGAGAAAAAGAGAGAGATGGCTCGTAAAAACGGTCCATAAAAGCGCTGCAATCGCGGCGAAGTACGTCTGTAACTGACGTGAAGGTCCGGTTCCGCTGCAAAAATATATTTTATCCACGCCAGCGCAATGCGATCTCACGATACGTAACATTACGTTACGTTTACTCGGACGTCTCGACGCGAGACATGGTCCTTTTATTTATATTTGACCAATCAAAAACGAAACGAAGGCGGTAACGCCGCTTTTCATCGCGACTCTTTTAACGTGGATTTCAAAATGTCAAGACTATAAGAGAAATTTGGAATCGTCGTTTATTGTAACTTGGTCTCAGCACCCGCGAATTTAAAAGTCGTAAAGGTCAATTTTTATCTCAGTCCAGAAAACTGGAAATGTTTGATACGCATACGGTCGTAAATAGATCGTATGTAAATAGACCCGCGTATATTATTTTAAATAGGAAATCTTGCTTACGATTTGCCCACTATGTTATTTATCGGATGCAGGATATGTTGTGGCAATGACAATACAGAACACGAATTCAACAAAGCCAGTTTATCGATTTAAACTAATGAGTGTGCATACACAGAGGAGAATGAAATTATACAATATATATTATATGTAATGTACACACACATATATATAATATATATATGTAGATATCTCAATTACTAATGATTACAGATTACTCTCCTTTATCCGATTAACTGGATAATCTTGCGATAGAATTATTAGTAATGGAAATAATTAATTATTAACAAAATCTACATGCATAAATCATAAAATCAAATGTTTTACTTATGTAAAACGTAAAATAATCCAAGTTCTTCGAAGCGACGATTTCCAATTTCCTTCCTGATATCTATACGCAAGTGAACTATACGTAAAATAACGATAAAACGAGCGCGATGTGGAGCGAAAAGCGACAATGTATGCGAAATAACGAGTCGGGAAAAGTGCACCGTCATTTAAACACATCAAATAAATATGTAATGCCTTTAAATTTAAATCGTCCCCAGAACAACCCTATTGATCGCGCGGCGCCGCCGCGGTGTCCCTAAAAATAAATAGGAGTTCCATCTCCGCCACATCTAAATAACAAGAAAATGAAGAACGGGGATGCGTTTCTTTTTAAAAACGCAAAGCGTCTTATGGTCTTAGCGTCTTAGCGTATTACATTAGGACGAGGAGCATAATAGAGAATAATAGAATGTCTACGGTTTCGTTCTTGCAACTGAAAAACTGCGAAATTTCCTTCGCTTTTGATGATAAACGCACGCCGCCGCGTTCACCCTTCAGCGAACGTTATCTCACTACCTGTCAAGGCTCATAGCGAAGGCGACTGCCACCTTATATTCAACCCTAATGTTACACTTACTGAACTATCAGCTGTTACGTTTAGCCCGTTAAGACACTATCCCATACGGCCAATTTACTCGCGCACGAATACTGCTTTCTAGTAAAGTTATCTCGTTTAGAATGTGTATACAGTTCTGTGGCAGTGTCGGTTCTTTCACCTCATTCTAAAGAAGTGTATAATATTATAACATTACACTTCGCGCTATTGTTAATCTTGCATTAACGATTTACAAATGACTGTCCATACGTTTACTTTAGTACAACAGAATAAGTGAATAGTGTGTATGTTATAATTTTTAAAATATCAAATGTTAAACATTTCTGTTTGAATCTTAATATACATGAAGATACCTAAATTTGTAAATATTAACTTCTTTTTGAAAAATAAATATTTAAATTCAAAAATAAAAATTTAATTGCTCGTAATACTCGCGTAATATAATTACTGTGTCTATATCATACATCAACTCGATGTTAATTGATTATGGTAAGCATGTTATAATAATTATCGTAATAAAACCAATCATATTTACATCCATTTGCAATTTAATTTAATAGTAATGCACTCAAAAGTCAATTTAGCCATTTAATGAAAGTGGGTAATAAGTCGTTTGGGGATTCATAATATTCGAAATCGCACGAAACCGTGCGAAAAGGGCGCTGTTTTAAATATAGATTAAAATAAAATGATGAGCATGTACATGAAATACATTAAGCAATGACATGAGTGTAGCCGCAATTTTCGTCGGAGCAATTCATCGATTTAATCCTTTTGATGCGCCCACATAAATTACGGCGCCACTTTGCCGACATTTAAGCGATTGGAGAGGCTAACGCGGCCTTTTTAATATATCAGAAACCTAATATGCCTCATCTCGTAAAAAAATGTAATGGCAATGGATAATTTTAACATTAGCGCAAAATCGTTTACTTTCATTCAATTTGCTACGCCTAGTCGCAGCAAAGTGCTACCTGTTTGCTCGTGCACACACTTAATCCACTAATATTACAATCATAAGCTGTTAAAGCCGACGTTTCTCTACATGATGCGTACATACGTATCGATGCATGCGCTCATCGGTCGTTACATGTTAATTTTATTGTAACACGAAAATGTCACAAGAAGAAATACGATTCTTGGCTACGAACGAAGCAGCCAACCGACACAAATAGATCATAGATTTTTCACGAGTTGCTTAAAAATAATTTACATGAATCTGAAATTCGTTTCCGCGCACACGCGCGGCGTGGCGTCTCGGCGACCTCGTCTATGGCTGTAAATTACGGAAAGGATACCGCGTCGGTTTTTCTCGATTTTTCTGTCTTACCTACATTAATCTTCCCTTCCACTGCGGCGGCGTAAGAGAAAATAAGATTGATGAGCAACTCGCCTTAATTAATGCGAAGCACCCGTTGGATGGTACATCAAGAACCTGAGCAGGAACTCAATCGTGCAGCTTGATTCAAATTTAAAAGGGGTCCGCGCGACAACATTGTCATTATTAGTCGGCCTCCACAGCTTTCCGATTTCAATGACAGAATATGTGAGGCTGGATCGTGTGTCTCAGTTCTCGCATTTCAGATACTATTATATTTCAAAATTCCCTTAACTCGGCCGAAGTCACCCTTAGACCCGGGGGCAGTATTAACACATTCCGGAATATCCCCACTCTTTATCATCCTGTTTAGATTAATCGTTCTACATTATACGCGCCCCATTCTACATCATCCGCCATCTCTTTGCCGTTATCAAGACGATATTTAATGGATAATTTTCGTTGCACAAAGCACCCTACTCAGACTCTTAATTAAGAAGAGTAATTATTATATAGTCTGTAGCTGCTCCCATTTTTATTATATGAAAATTACAGTTTTACATTTTCGTTTTATTAGCCGAAAGAGAGATACCAGATCAGTAAATTGAATGTTGGCGTAAAAACGATGTTACATACGTAAAAGACGAACAATTTGCTTTATTTTAAAATCACGGAGATTAAGTGGATACTAAGAATCTTAAGTGGATACTAAGAATCCCGAAACTAAGAATATAGGAAATAATGGCTGATTAGCAAACTCACTCAACTATTTATTTAGCTCGTGTTTAGAGGAATAACTTGGATTAACCACATCTTGGCAAGAAATTACCAAAATTGCCTCTTTTTACGTTCTTCAATATTTAATCTTTAATCTACGCATTTAGATTTATATATTATCTGTTAATGATTTTATAAATTAGTATAATCCTTATTAGCTTGTCTACGTTAGATGGTGGATATGCAAGCGGAAGGAGCTGCGCGTTTCGTTAATTTTAATTATTTCGTGAGAGGGAAACGAAGCGAAGCGCGGGATCTTTTAGAGCGATCCTCGTTTTAAAATTCACAAGTACCTACAACCCCGGTCTACAAAAGTACGCCGCATATATCTCTGCTTATACCGACATTAATTACATTTATTACAACTTTCCGCTTATTCACGAGATCCGGGAGCATAAAAATGATGCGCAGCAGCGACGAAGCATATATTTATCGAAGATTAATTAGGTATGTTAATGAAGATACGAAACATCCAGACGCAACACTGTGCAGTTTTATACAGTTGCAGCTGTGGGATCGCTAATTCCACTGCGACCTGCAATAGTCGCTGCGGCACGAAAAATTTTAATGAACAAAAACTCCCCGGGCGACAAACAACGGATGCAAAATGCGACTGTATAAAAATCCAGCCGTCATGAAATTGCAATCAACTGGAAGTTGTTTATTTTTATACAATCAAGCGTAATGAACATTACGAGCCAACGCAGAATTGTTTGCCTAACAAAATAATTATCATTGTTCACTCACCCGCTCGCTCGTGGTATAATACGTAATTCTGCTGTAAATTGCGTATGTAATTTGAAAGTACTGTGGGATAATTACGTTGAAAGCATCAACGATTTAAAAAATAACTAGAAGACTCTCCTTAGCTTAATTTTTCCCAAATTATAGTCTGACTCATTTACTTTATGCCGCATTTAGAAAGAAAAATGCCAAGTTTTCGAAAAAAATTTTAGCTGAAACTTGGAAATTTTTTATCTCTATGCTCATCACATAATACTGTTTCACACAGCTTTTGCATCCATCAACGTGGCAAAAGCTCACGAACTACGTCAGCAGACCCTTCTATGTACTTTGTGAGTCTCTCAACGATAAAGAAAAATCACTTACGAGAGAAAATGATCGACATGTGTGTCTAACATGTAAAATAAATATTCTCATTTTGAAGGCTTACCCAATACAAATTAGGTACGTCCGAAAGATGAAATTTAATATCTCAGAAACTTTTAAAGAGAAATAATAACCAAAGGCAAATATAATTAATATTAATAGTAATAAAGTTAAACATCTTTGTGTAAATTTTAGATTACAGTATTAAATTTTCTTAGAGCGTCAAATAAATTTTGCTCAGAATTCAAGGCTTCACTGGTGAGGCAGCACACCATCGTAAGAAGAGACTTATTTGCGAATAATGTTCCCAGAACTCGACATGACTTCTTGCCCAAATGATGAATTCCGACCATTCAGCTTTAACCGTAAAAACATTCGGCACGGAAGGTACGCCATGTGTATCCTCTCTTGTGCGAATTCTATCGTAAATTTCACGAAAAAGTAGCGTGTACGCGACATTAAAGTTAAAAACTATGCATTTTGTTCCGCGGATTCAGAATTTCGTACAATTTCATAGAAATTGCGATAAACATACACAGAATTAAAATTGACGCTTCTTGGATGTTTTACGCAGTGTACGGGATTACTTCCTAAATATTTTGAAGTGCGATAAAATTTTTAAAGTAAGTTTTAATTTTACGAAGCGCTAAATGCGAAGGTATTTCGAGGCATTCAGTACACACACACACACATATGCGCGCGCGCGCATGTATGTATATTATATACATGTGTGTATAAAATATGTAAAACACATACGTATGGAATTCTTCAATCCGTCATATTCCTCCGTTCAATTTGACAACGTTTTCCTTTCTTCGAACCTTTTGTCACGATTCTATCGCGTTATTTTTGCTGAAGCTCATCCCATTCGTTGGCAGCGCAAACATACTTATGTACTGTTATTGTTCTCTCGTTCAGTCGAGGACATAGGACAAGAGGCATTTCAATTTCGCGTGGCATATATCGCGCTGATGATTCAGAATGGTTTAACATAAAATTTCTGTTGAAAATATTTCA
This sequence comes from Crematogaster levior, assembly GCA_901521435.1. Lineage (NCBI taxonomy): Eukaryota > Metazoa > Arthropoda > Insecta > Hymenoptera > Formicidae > Crematogaster > Crematogaster levior. Next base: position 698,037 of record CABEGB010000759.1, read on the forward strand.
ACACTTAACACTTCCGAGACATTTCAATCTAGTTACGTGAATAATTGCACTGACTGAGGCGATTACACGTTACGGAATAACATAAATATCAAACGACACGTTCGAAAAAAAGAATAAAATTCGGTTAGCAGTTTACACCGATGGAAAAACGACGAAATCGGTTAAATAAATTGATGGAAATACGCATCAGTGAATGGTATGCAATTTCGCGCAGCGACGTATAATTCTATTTGTTGCGTTCTAGAATGCCGACGCTGTTTCAAGCGAGATCTGCAGTTGTTGAATTTTTGTTTTGTTTTTAATTGGCGCAGTATAGTTTAAATGGCGTAAAAGTTGCAATGTAACAATATCCATAATTGTTTAAACAAACGTAAAATTGCGTAATTATACATAAAATTTTTTCATAACAATTATTCTATTATTCCATTATTATATTTTTGATTCTGTAAAATATAATATTTGATATCAGGTCGGTGAAACATATGCTGCTGAATCTTTCTGTCTGGACATTCGAATAACATACGATTTTTTGCCGCTCGTGCAATATAAATAAAATAAATATAATATATTAGACAAAGAATATCACACAAAGGATATCAAACAAAGGATATAGTACAACATATTTAATACTGAAGACGCAAAGGACAAATAACGAGATTTGTTAGATCCTGCAATTCAGAGTTACATAGGTATATATATAACCGCGTTTTTCGTCCTGCATTTCAGAAATCCTGGTCACGTGCGGTAGCTTTAACCGACAAAAAGAAGATACACGTTCTTTTTTAGCAGTAGTAACTTATTACACCGGCCAAGCCTTTAAAGTCCTCTCTAATCGTCGTACCAACGTGCACAGGATTTTTCTTGTTAGCCTACAACCAATAGTCCTGCTCGTAATTTTCCAAAAGATCAAATACGAAGTTTATACGTTCAATATTCCGGAAAGTTTGCTGTAATTCAATCTAATGGTTTGATAAAATGTTTAATGGTTAAAGAAGATTTAAAAATTATTCGTTATATTATTACATATGATTTTAATTGAATTTCTATGTGGGAGAAAATAATAAATATTTGCTGAATAACATATTTTTCTCTCGGCCAATTTCTGATCTGGTCTGGTGGATCGAAGAAGAGGGGTAAGCCTTAAGTCAATAGGCCTAACTTCAAACTGAATGAGTAATTAATCTCTCCCGATCCCTCTATCTGCATAAGCCGAGATTACCGAGTATCTAATGCACGAGACATCGATGAAGCTTAACCGGCCTAAGCCAGTTGATACAACAAGACTGCATCTATTTATATTTGGTCCTACATATCTTTGCAGTATATCGTACGGCAAAATGTTTATCTTTATCGTTAGCTAACATGTTTAAATGTACATATTCATACGGCATAATTGCGCCTGAGCAAAGTTTCATAAAATATTACCCGTAACCATTTGTATTTGATAAGCACAAGATATACACAGTTGTATACATCGGTATAAGATATACGTATGTAAAAAATATTTTCTATATGTTCTTTAATACATTAATCTTATAATATGCATGAAGAAAACAGAGAGAGAGAGAGAGAGATGTGTGCTTTATATAATATAAAAAACATTTATATAATAATCAAGACTTATAAATGAGTCTGCGAGGCGGGAAATGTCAAATATATGTTTAATACAGTAACAATGTATTTCAAACGAAATTGCATCTAATTAAGTCAATAACATCGCTTTTTCTCTATCTTCTCTTGGACGCTAAAAAAGTTTTTTTACTATGTTTACAATTAGCATGGAAATAAAGCTGTGCCCGCGCAGTTTTTATCTTGCCTTATCATTACACACGGCTCGAGGTATGAAACTCGCGTCGCACGGAGGAGGTTTCGAATACATCGTTATCGTCCCGGTAATATTACGTTTCACCGGATTATATGATCCATAGAGAGAGAAAGAACCGAAGGGTTAAATACGTTATCGCCGTAATTTCCCGACCCAGTCATCACGACCGGAAAATCAGAGTAATGAATACGCTACGCGATAATAAAACATGATGTGCGCGCGTCACCGACGGCACCGTTACAGCGTGCATTCGCAACCAATAGTCTGGCAATCGTAGCTGCACCGGTATCGTTTAAACCGTAGGGCAACACATTCCGCCCTTTCAACTCTTTTGTATCGCCGTGCGCGTTCACGTGTCAGAGCGAGAAGGCATAGAACGGCGAGCGACGTACGTTTCGCGGCGCTCATTGTTTCTCGTTTATAAATGCCAACGATGACACGCGTCGAGCCGCGTTTTCGTTTACACATTTCGCCATCGCGATTCGTCACATTTCAAACACTCATTTGTTTTTTCGCGCATTTTTTTTACAACACACTACGTGCGTTCGTTCTCGCGTGAGACGCGGGCCAGATTTGCATGCGTACACACTAATCATTCATCTGGCTTTTATAAATATAACAGCGATTATGATGAATTAGAGAGTGGCACGGCGTTAAATTAAAAATTTACGGAGAACAGGCGACACGGAACGCGAGGAAAATTTTTCTCTAAAACCAGTTCAATGCGTCGTTGCAATATTTTCAAATTTAACCGTTACTGTTCCCAGCAGTGTCACATTTTGGAAATAAATCCATCGCGTAAGGGACGTATTTTAGCAACCATGTACAATGAATCACATATTGACACGAAATACGAATAAATCGTGTCTAATCTGGGACGCGATACGCTTGCGAATTTAAATGTGTCTTCTAGTAATTCAACCAGTTATTGTCGCTGCTCATCTATATCGCGGTGACCTGTAAATTTGGGGAACCCACCTAACTCACCGCGACCAGGCCAAGCTCGCCAACGCCAGCTGCGTACTCTTAAATCCACGAAAACCATACGCGATCGTGCAGAGGGCTCGTGGAATGGGTGGCAGAGAGCGCAGTATTAATTTCCCGGTAGCGATCGTGCGGTTGCACGGAGCGAAAGCGACGAACCTGCCTCGCCATGCGTGAAATTGCAACCGCCACGCCATATCGGGCGTGCGTATTCGGTCGAAATTTTAATTTCGCATTTCCACCTGACGTGACATCGGCGGGGCGCGTAAAAAGCGGATTGTCACTTGGCGATTAAGAGCGTGTCGGTGGAATCTCGCCGATCGCGAAAGAGATTAGTGCCTCGCGACTAATTGCGCACCCGAGGCGAATACCAGAATCGAGTTCGTCCATGAAAAACTACAGAACGAGAAACGCGTAATGTCATTCTGCAAAATATCCTTGAATTCCGCGCAGTTTCCTATTGTGATATAGAAACTTGTGGTCTACGCCGCCACGAACGATTCTCTATTCTGCTGAAGTCTGTATCGAGTTGCGGAAATGTCTCCGTTTGCAATTGCTTCTCATTCAAAGCCAGCGTATCTCGCAATCGATGAAACTGTATTCGATTCCCATGACGAATATATCAAAATCCACATTACCACTTTACTTCCCGAAGTTTTATATAATTCTTAATTTAAAAAAAAACCTTCATCAGTAGAGAGAAATCCACGTGGGATTTGCGTGAAATTAGATCAGGATTAGATCAAGATAGATGGCTTGAATCCAATACGGATCGGGCATAGATAGTCTAAATTATGCAGAGTAACTATCGGTCGAAACTGGACCTACCCATTGAGAATACTGTTGAGAGAGTCATCAGCCTAGATCGGATCATGGTGGATCTGCAGCAAATGTGATTCAAATATATTCAAATGTACTATATTTAATATATTTTATACTCTTATTTGTCTTAATTACAGTTTATATTTTATGCTTTTGTTAAATGTACCTCGCAATAATACAAATATTTTTATGAGAATGATATATTATTTTACAAAATTTAGAATATAATTTTATATACATATATATCTTTATGATACACATATTATATATCTTTTTATACTTTTTATCTCTCTTTAAAAGATTTATCTTTGTTTTTATGCATTAGATGTCGCCATTTATTATTATTTTTATGAAGATAAACACGTATATCATAATGTTCGTCTCAGTTCAACGTCTCTCTAGAAAATTTTACTTCGATATTTAAAGAGTATAGAGTTAAGAAATGTGATAATGATAAATCAATAAAGAGTGCATCAATAAAGAATCAGATCGCGACAGGAAGCATCAAGTAAAGAGAGGATGCTGCTATTACTCGCGTAGAGAAAGAGAGTCCCGGAGATGATATCGCATAGTTTATTTTCATCGCGTATCACAAAACCGCGGATCCTTTGTGAATCACAGGTACGAATGGGCGGAAAGGCGCGGCAGGAAATGAGAGGAGGAGAGTGTAAAGGCGGGCGGGACGAACGAACGAGCGGAACCTTTGAATATTCACGTGCACAGATGAATCGAACGGATTCCCCTGAATATTCAACCGTCTATGGCGATGATAAAAATTATTCCACGCTAGGGAAGAATCGTATTTCAGAGCTACCCAGAGGTACTTTCTCAATATCGCAGTGATTTCTCGATGAGTTGATAAATCATAGACCCAAGATATCTTTCTGAAATTCGCAGAAAGATAATTATTGATTCTTCGCAAAATTAACGCATTTTGCTACTATCGTATATTTTAAGAAGAGATGCCATCAATTCCCATTTAAGCAAATTGTATTTCGATTGTTAGGAATAAATTTTTCTCTTGAGTTATGTAATAAAATTTATGGTTATGTAATATAATAAATTCCTAAAAAAGGAATCCACTCTTTGTATTTTAAATTGATACCCTGTTGGTATTCAATTGTTTATTTTGTTATATAATTTTGTTATATAATGTTATCATAGATGATGTATTACATAAATCAAAACGTCACATCTATGTAACGCAGTGAAAATGATATAGAACCACAAAAATCACTTAATTAATGAATTGAAAATATGAGTTTTAAAACTGGAATGTCCCGGAATGACAGAAAAATAATTGTCGATTTTTCACGAGGACGAAATGACAGATCGTATTTGCGGTTTTACGTCGGAAGGAGAAAAGAGGGAGATCACGGGATATGTTTCTCCAGCCGCGGCGTGTATCGACAGGAATTCATATCGTCAGAAAAGAAAAATATTCCCATCGCTTCCGTAGTCGTGGTTCAAACCGCTGGTTAGACGGTTGGCGTCCCCGGAAGTTCCGGAGTGGGATTCGGCATGAAATTCCAAAAGCGGAATCTTTCAACCGTCATGGCGAAGAACGAACTCCCCTCGACCTCTTCCTCGAGACTGATACTTCGGCATATTACTGGGAAACTGCGGAACGTTATTTATGTAAAAGGCGCAGGTAGCGAAGAATTTCTTAACTTTGCCGGGAAAATTCCTTTTCTTCGGTCTTTAGCGAGAAAGTGAGGGTAGCGAACGAAGGAGATATTATGGTACAATCTGAAACAGCATGAATACAAAGGCCTAGCTATGCTCGGCAAATAGATATTTCCCTGAGCATACAGAAAACACACGTCTATGCAACAACTTCCTCGACGTTTAAGTCTCATATTCATAAAACTATGCAACTATAGCATAACTTGAATATTTGATTCCGTACGTAGAAAAAAGAAATATGCGAGTATGAGAAATAGCACGTTAAGATAGAACTTGGATGTATAATAAATTGATAAATTCGAGATACAATATATTATTTGATATCTGCAAGCACAATCGTTATATGTGATAAACAGAGTTAATTAAAAAATCGGATAGATAATTTTCGACTGTGCAGAAAGTTCGACCACCGACGAAAAGTTATTTTGTATTCAGGCAGTATTGTTACTATTCTGGATAGGGTTTAATTAAAGATACCCTTAAGGGCTCTGCAAGGTTTAGAAGAAAGCTCTCACGAACAAAGGGACGAATGGAGTTGATCGAAACCACTCTCTCGTTAGACGAGTGCCTCAGGGCTAGGTGGTTTACACCGAAGCTAACAATTTTCATTCGTTTGTCTACAATGCGTCTTCCAACGTATGTCAAACGGTTAACAGTGCCAAGAGAAAGTTTTCACGACGAGAAGTGCTGTTATGGCACAATAAATATGTAAATGAATAAAAAATGTCGTCTAGATATTCGCAAATATCACTAAAGAAACTGATGCTTTGAAAAATGCAATTTACTGATATGGAATACTGCCATAACATATCTAGCCGATAAGAAAGGTTTTGAATTCGTAAACGCGCTGGGTCACTGATATTCCAGAATCGCGCGCAAACAACCTAACGGCACAGCGATGGCCGGCGTCATTGACGATGGCAAGATTATGGGCTCTCTCAGCCATAGGGAAGGCTTCTACTTGTGGGTCGACGTAATCAACTGAATGAGCAAGTGACTCTCGAGGGCCGACCTGCGGCGTCGGTTTCATCCCGTCTTCCTTCCTCCTACCCTTCGTCCCCCCCTCTTTCTCTCTCTCTCTCTCTCATTGCGGTCATCTGAATAAACCATGAGTGTTGCCTTAATGATGGAATCGAAGATACAAACGGCCGTCGTCCCGTTTCCTTGCTCGAATCACTGGCCGTAGTGGATATATGTACACGGCAGAGATAAATTGCAGCAGGATCCCTCTCCTTCCTGTCTTGAAAAGACCTTATAAGCACGGCGTAATGTTATACAGCGCTTAAACTGAAATCGTAACCACATTAACACCGATTGCAGTGCAGCATCGTTTGGAGTTAAATTTATTTAGATAACCTCATGTGTCCCTGTTCATACCGCAAGGAAAACCGTAATATGCGAGATCACGTCGAATAACTTAGCCCGACCGGCCGAACGTAGGCATACATAAACGCGGGTGTGCTTATTTATTTACACATCCCCGATACACTGTTGTGCATTTCGTTGCATCGACATAGCGCGCAGATAACGTTTGCGAGGCCAATATCTAACGCACGTGGCCGAACGTTTGACATTGACGTGATGTTTAAACAATGTTGATATTTTATATGCACATGCATTAACACATATTTGCGCTCACGGTCGCGTAAAAGTAAAAAAAAAAATGCGCACGCATGTTTGTACATATTTATAGATGCGGCGAATGCGGTCACCGTCGGTATTATTCTCAAGCGAGGTTTTCTATTGCATTGAAATAATGCTTTCTCTACGAAACTCTCTTTATTCCGCATCAAACAAAACGCAACCATTGTGCACAAGTAACGAAAATCGTAATTAAACGCTGAATTTTAAACTGAAATTTATAACAGTCTTGTAGTCAGTAATTTTACTTTGTTCCGTTTGTAATTTCCTTAGGTAGCTGCTATTTTATTTAATTACCTTTTAATAGTCGATGAGTCATCCAAGTTAAAGTTCCTGTGATATTCACTAAAATTCACTCGTGCCTTGAACTTCTTTTTAACTACGGAATAATTAAAATACTTCAATTAGATGAATTCTCATCTTTCCGGCCAGATTTCTTTATCCTGCCTTGCTTTATTAAAGCTGATGTGAAAGAACAAATATCAATCGATATCTCTTGAACGTGTTTCATACATAAACGTAAAGAAATTTTGTTTATGTAGAAAATAAAAAAATATCGTGTAAATTTATCCAATTATACAATTCTTCAGCTTTGACGATCAATATGCTTAATGTAGCATAATCAGATTCGCTGAGTAAAGATCCGTAATTGCATGCTCACAATCGCCATCATTACTTTGACATCACTGTGTAAAGTTAGTGACGCACGCGTATATTGCGAACGAACTCAAACATAATATCCTGAAAAGCACTCGTAACTCTATTTCATTAGATCACATACCTCATGCATGACCCTAGACCATGATACCGCAATCTGCCTTTGCTATTTCTAGTTTGATAGATATTTAATATTATTTAGAAATTTTTATCTCTATGCATAATGACGACTTATTATAAAGATAAATCAATTTATTAACAAAAGCAAACTCAACTGTAAATTTCTCGCAATGCAGCCGGTGTTACTTGTAATATAATGAATATTTTTAAAATTTTCATTTGATACAGATTTTTTACCGTAACTTGAACGTCAATGTCTTATAAATCCACATTTTTTAAATATCTAGAAATTGTGAGATTACGTGAAAAGTTTATATTAAAAGTCTGATTTAACAACTACGTAATGTGTAGTCTGGTGACCAGACTAAGCGAGAAAGATAAATGCCGAAAAATGATAAATGACAGATATGAAGGGAAAAACTCGTATAAAGTTTTCCAGATGGAATCATATCGCTTGCGATTTGAGAATCTGATGCCTTTCAGGGAGAAAGAATAACCGTCGCATTGACGTCACGATCAAGCACGTGGCGGTAATCTTCGAGGATAAACCGCGTGTCAATGTTCCAACCGATCCGAAACGTAAACGTCCTCCACACTCATCGAAAACCGCTTGTCACTTTCCTACCGTCATGGAATATACGTTACGGAGAACAACTAAGCATATCGCGAGCGGATTTTATTGACGTCCTCCTGAATTCTTCCCCGGCTTTTCCACCGGCTTTATAATGCAAAACGTCGGATTCTCGGCGCACTCACTATCGCGGTCTTCCTCGTCGTAGCTTCCGACAGCCGTTATACCGAGCAGCCTCATAATGTTCACATTGACGGGAACTAGAGGAAAACGCTGCAGGTGCTTATGTGCATCGCGGTGCTGCCTTTCCGGATAACGTGAATTAATAAAAGATGCGTCAATCCAAGGACACTTAACGTGGTTGTGAGAAATATAATATTTTTCAGTGAAAGCCTATTGGCATGTAATACCCACGATCGTGCATATTGTAATGAAGGATACTATTTTATTGTCAGGAATATATACACTATATATACAAGGAGAAAATAGAAATTCTTGCGAGGAACTATTTTACAAATATTTATATTTTTACAGATATTTATTAATATAATTTGAATAATTATGTTCCGGTAGAATATATGATAAATTTTAATAAATTATCCTAATATATCCTAGGTATATCCTAACAGGTATATATCGATTACTAAACCTACTAATAAACTTTAGTAATTAATAAGATAATGTTATTGTTAGTAATGTACATTGTAAAGTGGTCCCTCGCAAGAATTTCTATTTTCGTCATGTATATATAATGAGTGTGTCTTGATTATTTAGTAATGTATTTTGTAAAATATATATGACAAATATATATACATGACAAAAATAGAAATTCTTGCGACCACTTTACAATGTACATTACTAACAATAACATTATCTTATCAATTACTAAAGTTTATTAGCAGGTTTAGTAATCGATATATCGATATATACCTATTAGGATATACCTAGGATATATTAGGATAATTTATTAAAATTTATCATATATTTTATTTATCATATATTCTACCGGAATATAATTATTCAAATTATATTAATACATATCCAAAGAATTTTTATGCGAAAGATAATAATCCTCCTTTGTAATTTCTATTATCACATAAAAACGTAATAAGCGCAGTAGAATATCTATTAAAAATTAATATCGACTTCCCGTCATCGGGGTAAACGTTTTCGAACAAATATGAAACTGATATTTGGATTTCAGACAAAATCCAGTATCTCATTTCCGACCAGTACAAGCAAATAATGCCGGCACAATCTAGCAGATGAAAGTTCGATTTTCTTTCATGTGATACATAAATAATATGTAAAATCGTGAAACTTTGCAAATTATCGGTGTATATGTATTGTAGTATATGTAGTGCTCGTCGTATCTGGCAGCAAATGCGTAATTTATTAAGACATACGGTCTCTTTAGTCGATACGAAAATAAGAGATGAAGAAACGACCAACCTGAGAAAACTATCGCCGTCTGTTATCGGGGACAGCATGCTTTTTAAATATATCTCAACAGGACGATTTATGGCCGACAGATTTATGAGAATGTCCACACGTTCGGTCTAACGATTTTATATCCGACTTGACGTCGTACTTACGTCGTAAAGAGCCAGTGATCGCATTAATCACTGTAACATCGTTGTTCGATCGCATAAATTCATCACGAATCGAAAATAAATAAACGTATACGCGCGCGTGTATGTGTACGTGTATGTAAGAGAGAGAGAGAGAGAGAGAGAGAGATAAAATACTATAAACATAAATATGTATAATCAATATCTCGGCACGATAAACTCGAACTTGGAAGTTTGATATTTTATTATATTGCTAAGTTAGAAAGTTATACAACAATGAAAATAATTTGCGCACGATATTAATCGAGATATTGAACAGATTTTTAAAATTGTGTCTCTTTAAGTTTAAAATCTAAAGGAATAAAATCAAAGCGCTATTTACCATGCACATTATTTAACTAATCATTCAATGTTGAACGTAAAACTAGATAATTACGTTATTCAAAAGCACATTTTAAACGGTTTGTATCGTTCTATTTTATCGTGAATCTCTTATAGCCTTTTGCATAGATAACGAACGCGTTTAAATTCTTGACGTTACATCAGACAGTACAATTTGCTGAAATCATTGGAAGAATGTGGACTAAAGCGTACACAGTTTTAACAATTGCATTTTTGTGTGTGATAGTGCAGTATAATGTGACATATGCCAAAAGGATATTAGTTATAGCAAATAATCCATCGTACAGTCATCAAATATCTTATCGCGGTTTATGCTTAGAATTGCACAAACAAGGTCACGAAATTGTATTAGTAACTACAAACCCTATGAAAAATTCTTTAACTAATTATACAGAAATTGATATAAAATACTTTTATAATGGTTTTCCCGAATATAAAGATCTACCGTATACTTCTATGACCGTGGCGAGCCTTGAGTTACAGCTTCTAGATACAGAAATACTTATATGGGAGGCGCTACACATTATGAGTCGTGAGGTTTTTAAAAATCCAGAGGTGAAAAAGTTATATGTAGCTGATAGCAACGAACACTTTGACGCAGTTATTGTAGCACAGGGTCCCTCAATTTCGATGAATGCTTTGGCGTACAGATTTAATGCTCCCCTCATAGGTAACAAAAAAACAATATTATAAATAAATTACGATTAATTCTGAGCAATTACTCGTTTTACAACAACCGTTTTATATCACAAGGCGATAAAAAGGTCACATGACATATAGGTATTTCAAGTATGGACGTATTCAATCATTTACGTTATATATTTGGATCTTTGATTCTTCCATCGCATATTTCCAACTGGCAAACCAATACGCCAGTTGAAAATAACATGTCATTTTGGAGGAGACTCGTCAATTTTTACGAAGTGTGGAGGCAGATGTATCTCTGGAACGAACATTCTGATAAAGAAGATGCGATCGCGAAAGAATACTTAGGACAAGATCTACCGCATATCGACGACATAACGAGAAATATGAGCATATATCTTGTAAACAAACATCCAATGTTTTTGCATGGCAAACCTGAACAACCGAATGTCATATTTTACCATGGTTTTCATATTGCGAAAGTACCGGATGTTCTGCCAAAAGTACATACACATAATATATATATATATATATATATATATATATATATATTAAAATAAATTACTAATTAAAGATTTTTGTTATTAAAATTAATGAGTAACAATGCATATATTATTTTTCCGATCTCTTCAAATGAGATTCAATAGTGCTGTGTTGTGCATTTATGTAACCATTAGTCTCATTATTCCAGAATATAAAACAATTCCTTGACGACGCGAAAGAGGGATTTATTTACGTCAGTCTTGGAACCAATGTTAAATGGGAAGAGCTACCAAACAATACACTTAAAGCTTTCGTTGAAGCATTCTCAGCTTTGTCATACAAAATCATTTGGAAATTCAACCCTGATCTATTACCCCAAAAATTTAAAAATATACTTGCATTGAACTGGCTTCCCCAACAAAGCATTCTTGGTAATATTACGGGTGTAAATGTCTTAAGTTCAATTATATTACAACTAGTATCTCGGTAGTTTCTGCTTTTCTTGCTTGCAGCTCATCCAAATATCAAGCTATTTATTTACCAAGGCGGTCTTCAGAGTACTGAAGAAGCTATTTATTACGGGATTCCACTCGTAGGATTTCCCATAATGTGGGATCAAATATATCAAGTGCAAAATATAGTAAGACTAGGTATTGGAGTTCGTCTTCAGATTAATAATCTTTCGAAAGAAAACATTAAAGCCAGTATACATGAAGTTATAAGCAACAAGAGGTATCGTATTACCATATAAATCAAGATTAATAAACAACCTCATCGCTCTTATATGATAGATGTAATATGGAGATAAGAATTTTATGTACCTTAAAACAACTGTAAGAAACAATATGTAACACAGAACATTATTCTTTATTTTTAGATACAGAGATCGAATAGAACATGTGAGTAAATTTTTTAAGGATTCACCGTATGACAGTCTTCAAAATGTGGTGCAGTGGATTGAGTACGTGATACGTCAAAATGGGACGCTTTTCTTTCGAAATAGTCTTTGCGATGAGCCGTGGTATCAAAGATATGACTGGGACATCATCGGGTTTCTCGCCATAGTACTATTTATTACATTCCTTATTTCTATATGGATACTACTTCAGATTTTTCGATTTCATTTACGAATATTATCAAATTCTCTGTGGTAGTTCTTAATATTAGAATATATTAATGTTATTGTACTAAACCAAAAATACATTAATTCCTATGTGTTATAATAATTTCATTAAATTATCTTGAAGATTTTTGTCTTCATGTATATATTTCTAAGATCATTTTAAATTACATGTATTATATGATTCTTAAAATAAAAGTTGTAATTAAAACAGTAATTTTTTAAAAATATACAAACAGTGAAATGAAACATTACTCAATATATACATTGAGTTTATATCGTTCAACAAACTTAATCCATCATCACACATAATACTTGTTTTATTTGTGATAGTTTAAACATATATATATATATATATTCGAATATTTTATTTGGTTGCTTTAAATAAAGATTATTTGGTGGTGGTATATGGTGATAGTAGTATATGGCGTGTGTGTGTGAGTATGTGATTGGTATGCTGATGCCAGTAATATATAGAAAAAATATATAGGTCTTTTAAACATATAAAATTATATATATACAATAATAACAATAACAACATTTTAAAAATATGTATTAAAAAAAAGATTTTATTAAATAATGATAAAAATATTGGGAAAAGAATCATTAAACTATAAATTATTATAAAAGAAGTATATATATATTATATATATATATATAAAGTAATATATGTTCGAAAGCTTGCGCCAAGTGAATATGGTTGTAATATTTTTTCTTCATTATGTCTTTATTATACTCATTATCTGTTCGTTATTTTTATAAACATACAAGAAAGAAATTTAGAAAATATAAAATTAAGATTCACACAAAAACCACTTGGCGTGCCCAGCTGCTATTGTAGGAAACAAAGTTGAAGTTGTTAATACAACCCGGTCACGCCAAGTGGCTTTTGTGTGAATCTTAATTTTATTTTTTCTAAATTTCTTTCTTGTATGTTTATAAAAATAACGGACAAATAATAAGTATAATAAAGACACAATAAAGAAAAAATATTACAACCATATTCACTTGGCACAAGCTTTCGAACATATCATTACTTTTGTAGTAAAAAATACAAATGGAATAAGAATAAAACGTTTTCATTAAATTTTATGTATCGCGCGTACACTTGACGCTTCTTTTTTACTTTTTTTAAAAAAGGTAAATGATATACATTAAGATAGTTACATTTAAATAAATGTATATTATCTATATTAACGATGTATATTATCTATAAATCTATATTAATGACAGTGAAAAAAGAATAATGAAAGAATTATGAAGCAAGCATCTGCATGGAGAAGTCTTGAAAACTAACTTTTGAATATTGATAATGGCCATTAAACTACATATTTATACGTACAAGTAACTTGTAACTTCTACTTAGACAAGCATTCAGTAGCAAAATGTGGAAAGTTACTTACAAAATTTTTATCGTTTTAATTTTGTGGTTTATACTGGCAAATAATATAACGAATGCCGAAAGAATACTCGTGATTACGCCTACACCTTTTTATAGTCATCAAATAGTTTTCCGATCGTTGTGTTTAGCGTTAAATAAACGTGGACATGAACTAACCGTGGTAACTCCAGATCCGATAAAAGATTCGACATTAAAAAATTATACAGAAATCGATTTGTCGGATTGTTCCCAGGTCAAAGAACGATATAAAACTACGGTATCGCAACTGTCGACAATTAAATTATTGAAAAATACATTAAAATTATCGAATCAAGTGAGCGTAAAAGTATTTAATAATACAAAATTTAAAGAACTTTACAAACACGATAGCAATGAGAAGTTTGACGCAGTTATTCTAGAATCAATAAATTATCCATCGCTATCTGCTATAGCGTATAGATTCAACGCTCCTCTTATAGGTAAAATGATTTCTGGAAATAATATGTAAATTATCTTTCAAATAACATATATTATAGTCTATCTATATATGTATATGTTATATAGATATATATTATAAATGGTCAATATCTCGGAGGAAATATTGCTTGTACCTAAACATAAAAATATTGATTTTTTTTTCTAAAAGATACTCAAAATGTTAAAAGTGTGAAAAAAAAGAATTGATATCAACTAATCCATTACATAGGATTTATATCTTTGGGCATACACAATCATGTTCGATACATTTTTGGTAGTCCTATATTTCCATCGCATTCTTCAAACTGGGAATTAAATACGCTAGCTGAGGAAAATCCGTCAATTTGGCAAAGATTGTGGAACTTTATCGATACGTGGCACTTTATTCATTATTGGATTAATGATTATGTGACGATAGAGCAGAAAATCGTTAAAGAATATCTTGGAAATGATGTACCATACATCATCGACATAATAAAGAACATGAGTGTGATGTTAGTCAACGAGAACCCGATAGTCACATATCCTAGACCCGAACAGCCAAATGCAGTATTTTTTAGCGGTATCCACATACAAAAAACGCCACCGTCTTTACCAAAAGTATGTAATTTTTAAAAATAATTATTTTTCTTAGATATCATCGAGCTATTTGTTTATTATCCACCTCTATTATTTCGTAAACATGTGTAATGAATTTAAATCGTTGACAAGGATTTAGAACAATTCCTCGATGACGCACTGGAAGGATTTATTTATGTGAGCTTTGGAACTATTACCACCTGCCACAATTTACCGAAAGAAACGCTGAAGAACTTTGTTGAAGTGTTTTCGAAGTTACCTTATAAAATAGTTTGGAAATTTGAGTGCGACGAGTTGCCGGGAAAGCTCCATAATGCATTTATCTCAGAATGGTTTTTACAGCAAGGCATACTCGGTAAAATTAAAAGTGTGAAGTCATTATTCCGCGATCGATAGTCCATTTATACGACACGAGGCGCTAATTATCTCATTCGTGCAGCTCACCCGAACATCAAACTGTTTATTTATCAAGGAGGAATGCAAAGTACTGAAGAAGCTATCTATTACGGGGTTCCAATCTAGGACTGAAGAAGCTATCTATTACGGGGTTCCAATCTTAGGAATTCCGATTGTGTACGAACAAGAAAACCGAATTCGGCGATTGGTCTCGTTGGGTGCAACAATATATATTAAATTAAACGAATTGACCAAGGAACGTCTTAATAGTGCTATTCATCAAATCATCAATGATAAAAGGTATTATATGTGTATAACGTTAATAACCAAAATTTTTACATGTCAGTCATAAATGCAAATTTCGTCAGTTATATACTGACAATTTATAAACTTCAATATAATTTTCGAAGATAATATTACAATATAAATGAATTATTAATATATAGTCTTTCTCACTAATATAATATTCGTCTATATTTAAAACTTTTATTTAATACTATATTTAAAAGTGGTGACATATAACAAATATTTTACAATACATTTGATGACTCTGAATAAGTAACTCTGGTATATTTTTACATCTTAATTGTTCTATTTATATAAAACTCTCTTGGTCAATATCTATTAGATAATATCTAATAGATAGAGACGCTAATATAAAAGTATTATAATCAGTCTTTATTCTAATATTAATATTAAAAAATTAGTAATAAATTTTTCTTTAATAACCATAATAAAATTAAACTGAGAGTTTATTAAATTATTATACTTTATAGTTACAAAGAAAAGATGGTGTATCTAAGTTCTCTCTTCAAGGATCAACCATATAACAGCACTGAAAATGTAATATGGTGGATAGAATTCGTGATGCGTCACAAAAAGACAAGTCATCTTCAATTTAGTTACAGTGATAAACCATGGTATCAACGTTATGATATGGATATTATTGCGTTGCTCTCCACGACATTATTTATAATGGAATGCATAATAGCGCTAGCTATTATCCAGATTATACGTTTCATTTTAAACAATTCAGTACTTTTCTCTCATCATTAAATCTTAAAATTCTTTAAATAAAAGAATAAATATAAATATCGATAATAAAATTAACGAAATAATATTAAAAAATTGAGAGTAGTTAAATCATCCGTATCATTATATTAAATCTATTTAGTCTGAAAGATTTACGCAATAACTATTGTGTGTGTGTGTGTGTGTAACTTCAATGTTTATCTATATTTCGTTAAAATTCTACAACATGATATAATGATGTAAAGATATCACACATTATATCAAGATATAATTCAAATTTATAAGCAATATTTTTGTTTCACGTGAATCAGAAATAAAAATTGTTTTTCGAAATCAATATCGATATCAAGTTACTTATATCCCAATTTAGCTTGTTCTAATTTTTATTTATATTTCCTATTATTGGATTAAATTAGCAATACTATCTTTATTAAAACTAAAAAATTTTTTGCGATTATTTTAAAATAATAAAATAGACTGACTGAGGAATATTATTAATAAATTAATAATTTCTATAATATTATTTGTCATTAATTCAATTTGCAATTTAAGATACCACACGATGATTTGATACTGTAACGATACTGTGATTACGTGTACAATATGCACGCGTCTATCAATTATTCTAATAATAAACGTTTTAACCCTTTATTAGTCCCGCTTTTTTATCTATGAATAATCGCAAGATTAAAAATCTTCCAGGATAGTACACTTTAATTGTAAATAATATAAATATGCGAAGGTTTTGATTAATACAGCGACAATGTAAATGTTAAAGTTTTATTGTGTAAGTATAAGATATCATTAACATTAAACTGTATAATTACTAGAAGTTCGTTCATACATGGTACCAAATAAGCCCATTCACGAAGTACATACTCTCCTCAGTTCTAAGCTTTCTAAGTTAAGTGGTATGACACAAAGTTATATGATTATCACTCTTCGTAATGCATATAAAATGTAGAACATCAGAATACGTTGGAGTTAGCTAATTCAGCTATATGAGAGAGAGAAAGAGAGAGAGAGAAATGAGAGAAAGCAGATTGCACGGTCTAAAAAGCTCGAAATATTAATTAATTCAAAATACTATCTAAAACAATTATTAAACCTAATTTTGGCAACAATAAACAATATTTATTGTTATTCAAAATGTATATTTTCAAAAGTTTGTTTTAGTTTCAATTTTCAAGAAAATTTTATATATATATATATATATATATATATATATATATAGTATATATAATTTAAATTTCAACAAAACTACCATTAATCCCACATCACTTGCATATTTTTTTAACGTTGTAATAATATCGCGTTAATTATAGATTCATTTTTATTACAAGAGCTTTCATAATAGATCCGAGAGTAATAAAATTTTTAAAAGCGAATTTATAAAAAGCAAAATGTTCAGTTTAGAATCAGATAAAACGAATTTTTTCCTTTGTTAAAACGAATAGAAAACGAATCACGGTAAACGAATCCCGTGATCCCGACGCTGTCGACGATACGATCTAGAGAGTCGATATCAAGAAAGCGGTTGCCGATACGCCGTGCCGAAGTCGGCGAAGTGACTTTCTATCGTGATGCGACGAGAGCGTGTCGTCTTTCGGTAACCGTACCCCCAAAGTGTCCCGGACTCATCAGCCGTGGTAACACCGGGAGCTTACTCGACGCGGCCGACTTAACTCGAGCTTGGCGGAAACTTCGCGTGAAGTAGATTACTATACAACCGTCCGCACGTAGCGTCTACGCAACTACGACGTAATACATACAAGATGACGATGGTCGAAGTGTTTCACAGGATTTTAGAATTAACGTACCGCATCGTGTAGCTCTGTGTGAACTCAACGTAAGCAAATTTGAAGCGAACGAAAGTCACGCACGTTCGATCGCGCTAATGCGTAACAATTTGATTAAAAACGTCAATTAAATTAAAACTTTGCATGATAAATTCGTACGGGCTTTTATACCGCGGTTGATGATGAAGAGAAAATTTGTATATATAAACCAACATTCGACCACATAATTAACTATTCTTTTTATTCTTGTATTCACGGTACAATAGCTCAAACGTGTTCATTTCAGTAACCAAACAGTTCACTCATTACAGGTTGCCATGTCGCATCGACCATAATTTCACGTATGTCTATATAAAATCCATGACAGGCGACGACGGATATCAATAAATGTTCCGACATTAACGAACAATGAAATTGATGCATTGTGAAAGATAGAAACAGCCAAGGGAAAATGAAACAGGTTGAAACCCAATAGAGGGATTTGCAACGGGCTGCTGAACAATAAGGAAGGAAGAGTGGAGTAGAAGAGGGACGTGTGTGTTTCTGGCGTTTCACGTCAGGGAAGTTTCCCCTTTGACTTAGTGGCGTCGCGCGATGCATTATGCAAGGTGGTAAGATCTGGTAGGGAACTGCCTGTCTTTCCGACTGTCTCTACCGTTACGCCGTTCTCGTCACAATCTCTAAACCATCGCGCGTCGCGCAGAGAGAGAACAAAGACAAGAAACTCGTACAACTCCGTTGAGTCGAATTAGAGTCGATGGATATTAACGATTCAAATAGACAGCCGGGTCGGGTAAGGTCGCACATAAATTAAACATCGTTCGATATTCGTGGATTATTTCAGTATATATTCGCAGTTAATTATTAAATTCCATATGCCACGGGTAAAGGTTATTTAAAAAACAAAATTTCTCGATTGGATAGTCTCCACTGACATTGAACATAAATATTATATATATAAAATCATATAGATTGAAAATATTTTAAGAAGAATATTTTAAATCCCAAAGGATGTATAAATACACCTGACACGAGCAAATTATATCTATTCATAGTTATATCTCAGTCACTCTGTGTCCTTCTTTCATTTTCTTTTTATAATAAAAATGTCCAACAAAACCTTTTATTTGTTTGACACAACTATCCATCGCTTTTATACCGGAAGACTCAGAATAGTGAGCGTTCTTGATAATTAATAAACGTCAACTCTATACTTCGAAAATAATAATGTAAAACACTGAATTACGTAATTGCATGTAGATCTTGACAGTTTACATTGCCGTTGAGATTGTTCTAAGATATGACGAGAATGTGACGTCTTGTGACGCATGCTCGGCTCAATTACCTATCTTGCTTAGAGTCCTATTGGCTGGTCTTAATGTGGTGATCTATGTGGCGTATGCGTGGCGCGTGATGCGTTACACGTGAGGTGTACGTATCGCATGATTCGCGAATACCCAATACATAGCATTGTATTGTAACGGCTGCGGCATGATCGACGCTCAGCCGATGTGTCAACAGGCTTTTTCGGATCTACGAACCGGCTTGTCTTGCGGCTTACTGACTCCTTTATCAAATCGACCATGAGAAAATATACAACGCTACGGAGTTTTTGTTCTATGTACGTATCGTGTATAAGCGCAAGATAAAAACTTTATTCAAGATCAAATAATATGAAATCAAAATTCTTTTGACGTATGATTTTCCTCCTCTCCGTATAAAACGTCTTCACTAAATTTTAAAAATAATTTCACTATGGCATTTTAATAAAGATTCTTATTGTCAAAAAACTGAAGATCTACAATAGAAATATTTAACTTAAGCAGGATATTTCATCGAATATTTACTAGCTTTTTCATGCAGTGTCCCATTAAATTTAATTAAATTTAATCTTAAAAGTTAATATTGATGCATATTACTGTTAATGCATGTACTAAATGCATATTAATTTTATAAATAAAATGTATTTTTCCTATTTGCGAGTGTAACAAATGAAAATGTATACTCATAACAATGAAATTCGCGAGAAATTGCAATGGCAGATCTTTTTAGTTGTTTTTTAATGAATCATTAATGTTCACTATTATAACGCATCGACAACTTACGCGATGCGTTGAAACCAACTAAAATGCATCCCGCACAAATTGGATCACCAGGTTTGTTTATGAGGAAGCAAATATTTCGTCGCGGCTACGGTAAATTGTTTGCCCGCGGCGAACCCACGCTGCGCGCTTTTAATTTGCACGGCTGGCCTGTCATCGAAATGGAAAGCCCAAAAATGCGAACCGGGTGAAAATTTAAGAGTGCAACGCCGGCGATATGCAAATAGCGAAAATATATGTTGCTGTTCACTTTGGTACAAAATAATAATAAATTTAGATAATAATTAGCTGATTCACACACAGCAGTATCTTCAAGTAGTTACTTTTACATTTTGACGTCTCAAATTAACAAGACAAGAGCACAGTACACGTCACGTTTCACAAAGCTGTTTTTGCAGGCGACAAATTTTGCGAGGAGCAACAAATGCGGAACGAACAGCGTGGCCTATCACGTAAACGGTACGTGTTGCGGCGGTCGAACGTATGCACTTTTCAGCATGTGGCACACGTTGAAGACGATACACGAACACATCGCTGACTCGGGAGCGAGTGATATAAAACCACACGAAATTGTTGCTCTCCTGGCGGAAATAGTGTTCGCTCCGCATTCGGAATTTGGGACGTTTTGGAACGTTCATTATCTAGTAGCAGCCTTAACTGTGAGCACGTATCTCGTGCGATAAATATATTGCGATATAGAAGAAGAAACGTTACTGCGTTTCATAATAGTAACATTTTAGTTAGAAATAACGTTTTCATTTCTCGCGTTCTCTCTCTTTAATAGCCTATTTTATGCAGATTTATGTATAGATATTTAAAAATCTAAATATGTTAATTAATACATTAAAGATTACTCACGGTATCGGAAATTTTATAAAATTTTAAGAGACGGCCGAATAATATTTTTCGATAAATTGTCAACAATGGGAAACCATCATTACTTTACGATGAATTGTACTTACAGAGAAAAAATTCTAAAATACACGGTTATTCTATAAAGTTCGAAAAAGGTACGCACCGAAAAAGTCCACCTCTTTGCAGTTTCCGAGATTTTATCTCTTATCTTGATTATTTTCTGTATTATTCTGTCTCGAGCTTTCGACATACAGCGATACATATGAGCGAATTTGTGGTAGAGGAATACGAACCGCGATTGAATTTAGCTTCGCTAAAAGTCGCATCTCTATGAAATAATAATGGACGGGAAGATATGTAAAATAATAATCGAAGATACTGGCAAGTTAACGATTGTTGCAAAAATCATTTGATCGCCATTACTCACGTTTTCATATCTCTCTTCACTGCTTCCAACAGAACGGTATTTGGTATCGGAAATTGGGTTGATGATTCCAATCCATATGCAACATCTTTTCGCCTTTATAATAACCGTATTCGAATGACGAAGGTATTTGCATGTACAATCACAGCCGCGATTTTCATCGCGTTTAACCCTTTTGCTGTTGGACCCTCCACGAAGCAATTTTCATGCAAATCCGACTATATTTTTGCATTTTTGTCTGCCATATTGGATCCGTCATCTCGTACTTCTTCGAACAAACGCAACAAAATACTAAAAAAAGTATAATTTATAGATGCGTGGATTTATAGAACGTGGCGGTTAACGATAAAAGGGATAGCATTAAACTGGTGTTAAGGACAAAACCCTAGTGCCAACAGAGGGAGGGTGGGGGATTACCGTAAATTTCGCGTACAGTTGGCAATAACCAACTGAGATCCGGCGGATTATCCTCTTTGTAGAAATAAATGCCTAGAGTATGAGTAAAGTTAAAAGAGACTCTTACTCTAAATCTTTTGAGCGCGCGCAAACGTGCGGCTCATATGTGCGATACGTGCCCTTGTAATATGAAAGTCGGTTAATCTTTCAAATAACACGTTAGAATCATTCTCGTGATTACAGCAACTTTATCTGCACTTATTGTTTTACAATAATATCGATTTCCACATTTATAGCTCTCGCCAAGCTAGATTAGCTAATGAACGCTAACAAACGCAATTCTCACCAATTACATTACACGGATCTTATCGAAAGGAAATCTGGCGAATCCTCTAAGCGGTGGCATTCACCGTCGCCACTGAAACAAATATCCTTGCGAGACGAGGACGCTTAATACGACTCGTGAAACCCAATTCTAGCCGAGTTCAATTAACTGTGACCTCAACCATCCATCCGTCGGTCGAACGAAGGCGAATGGGGAGAACGGACCCAGTCGAGAATACGAGACTTAACATGTATTCGAACGCTATCATGCGCAACGCCCGCTAACAGACCCTCCATAGGGAAGTTATATGTTAAGATCTGGACCACAAACCGCGATATCTCACGTGTAGACAGAATTGTTCGGGGAGGAGAAGGAGGATGAGGAAGGAGGCGAGCTCGAATTTTCGTGCTCTAATACAAGATCGCGGACCCGCTTCACGTTTACTCGCTCGATAATGTTACATACCGTTTAACGTTTCTAACACCGTCGACGCGCGCCGAGACGCGGATGTTAATTATTTCGGCGGTTTCCCTCTCAGAGTTTCCTAATCACTTACGGAGCTCGATTAAGCATTGTGCTTAACAGGTGACCCGACCGCAGGACGCGTTCCATCGCGGCACGTTAGGGAAGTTATGCATCCGGCGGGCTCGTCGAGAGTTACCGCTTAAAGTTACTACCAACTAAAGCATTGTTCAATGAAACATTTCATTGCACAGATATTACGTATGAAGTTGACAATCGCTAGTAGGCCGCGGTATCAGCCTTAATCGGGTTAAATTGTATAGTATTCTTAATACTATTCATCAAACTATACTACTATTCATATGCTTACTAATTAAATACCGTTTTCTTTAAATTAATGTTGAAATTTTTAAAATATTTTGTATGCAATGTTAGTTTATAATTCTACTTCTGCTAACGGACTACTTTCTTGATTTATAAGTTTAATAAAGTTTCGATTCTCGTTTCTTTTTAAACTTCTATAGTGTTTCCAATTTAATAAAGTTTTCTTATCACACATCTAGACTTCAAACTGTTCTTATTCTTCTTCTTGCTTAAATTAACTTGTCCTCTTCTACTTTTCTTCAATTATTTATTATTATTCACAAAAGTACGAGTATATGAGTATGCGTCCTATGGTAATACGTGCGTATGTTTATGCATGTCGTGCACTGTGTATGAGTAAATGTACATGACCGCAATGTGATGGGATCGGGTCCATAGGTTCTGCTAAGCTCAAATGACTGTGCGGATCAGTCATCCCTGCGGGATCCTAGTTTTCGTATGGCATTTCTCGAAATAGGTCACTAGTGGAAGTTGTATTGTTGCGTCATCGCCAAATTGCTTTGCACCCAATATTTTTATACAACCCGATCTGCCGTTTCATCACATGCAGGCGTGCCACGCGGATTGATATATCGCGCTCGCCAGTACGAAGAGCCACCGCAGCTCGAAATTTTGCTGGCAAAGTTTGAAAAATGCGACAGAATCGCGGCCGCTCGTTCACGTTGTTACGATGTTGATCGCCGACGTTGTCGGCATGTCCAATTCCGTGACATTACCGTGGACAGAGAACGGATGTCGTGTGGCACACTGCATCAGCTACCGTAATTTAGTAGGTAGTATTATGCAGGAGTCACGGGTGTTAATGGCCGCCGCAGTTCTGTGTGCGGTTAATTAAATTTTATTACAAATAATATTACACAGAGCGACACAGAGCGTACATTTCGGCTTCATACGGAGGTTTTGCTAGAAATTCGCACCCCGCGGCTCCAAGTGAAATATTAAATCGAGCTCGCGAATTTCTCTCACACGATTCTATCTCAGAGTGCGAACGACTAACCCACGTAATTAATTCATTGCTCGGCCGTAACGCTTTACATGCCTCCGCATATACACACATGCACTCCATTAAGATTTAAAATGTTATATGAGAAGTAAAACGCCATGGAATAACATGTCCATCATTTCCATGAACTTTTCGACCCTTTATGTATCTCTATTACACGTACCATCGTGTGATTATAAATTTATGATGTTAATAATGTACTGACAAAAATTACAAACTTTCATTTTAAAATATATTAGTAGGTATAACTCTGGTATAATTTACATAAAATATTTTCGGTTGGGCGATAAAAAATTTATTGGATTTCACATCATTCTTGCTTCAAGTGATAATAAGTTCATTTACCAATAAATATAAATGGACTATGAAAAATTACGGTAAAAGTTCATTTACCAATAAATATAAATGGACTATGAAAAATTACGGTAAAATTGGTACTAGCTGTACTTTTATACTGCTGCTGGTATTTTGTAAATCATTCAGTTTTACATTTCCATGCAATTTATTTGCTAGTATGTATATGTACTTCTATCAATCTCTATACTACAGTAATTTGCAAATATACTTCTTATCACTTTTCATTTAAATTCATTTTTTAACTTTATTTTATCATTTTATATCATCTCACATTTCATGGAAATTTCCGATATTTCCACTAAATGTCATTGATAATTAGCATTTTTTATAACAACATTATTTTTGATGAATAAAATGTGAATAAATGTGTATTCTTCCTTTTACATTTCTCATATATTTTTTTAAAAAATTTTTAATATTTCTCTGATAACTAATTCTATATATATATATATAATAAAATATATTAATAATTATTTCTTTTGGCGCGTCAATAAGTTGTAAAAAGTAAACAAAATTCACACAGAAATACTATTCTTAGGTTGCCAAGATCTAGTTCAGACCATAAATGGCATATTTCTCTAGTTAATTATTTCTTTGTTGTTCTATAGTTCTAAAATATGTAGATCATTCTTTATATTTTAAAGTGTTATTCTTATTTCATTGTATATAGGTGTATAGGTGTCATGATAAGAGCGCATGTACTCAACATAAGCATCTGCGGAATGCAAAATGCAGAAAATCAGTTTTTGTCGCATGTCACTATGTCAATTTTTCGTTATAGCAGTTTGAAAATTCGGCACACGCGTGTCATACATGAAAGAACGCTGTGCATTATTTTTTGCATATAATTTGACAGATGCGCTAAAAAAAGATGTGAAAACACGTGTAATACAAGTGCTTTGAAATACGACATGCCGCCGACGAAACGCACGCGCGCACAATTGATCATTCCATCACTAGATCAAAATCACGGGTCAATACAATCATCAATATCTTTACACAAAAAAGTTGTAGAAAGATAATCTTGGTGTCGTTGGAAAGCTAAGATTTTAGCGTTTCGAATGAAAAATGCTTATCTCGCAAAAATGCTTATCTCGTACAACTAGTTTGCGAGATATCGTCATTTAAATATTGAAATAAAATTGATTTTGCTCCGAGATTCTTGTCGTTAAAGCATTTTTGTAGAAATCATGAGTAGATTTAATTATTAATATCTCCATATAAAAAGATGATATTGATCTCGTTTGAAAGCCAAGACTTTAGCGCTTCCAATGAGCACAAAGTTACTTATCCCGATCGACTAATTTGCGAAATATTGTCAGTTAATTATGAAAGTAAAATATTTATTTTATTTTATTCCTAGATTCGATCTCTATCTTAGTTTAGATAATTATGGGTTGAAATAAACAAATCGAATAGGACCAAAGACGAGCAAATACATTAATACAAGCAAAATTAATGTAAGACAAACAATGAGACTATTAAGCACAAGATTAAACGAACATAAGATTCAAAACTTTCAATAGTCTCTAAACAAATTTTAAATCTTAACCACTTTTTCGATTGGGAAAACGTCAGAATTTTAAACAGTTTTGAATACAATTATTTAAAAAGATAGTATCAGAAGTGATACACATTAAAGAACAAAAACATTAATTCCCACACGAATTCAGAGCTGCTGAATGGGGCTTACATAGAGGTTTTGACAAAACTCACATTGAACTCGTTATTATTTATCGTTTCTTGTTTATTTACTCATATTGTTTACATCTCTTACTTTGTTGTCGGTCTTGCACAGAGGATATTGTGTGTTCGTAACCGTTCAATCAAATTATTACGCATTGAGCGTTGTTAGGGTGAAGATGTATATTGGCCTCTTCGAGTTTTCTCGAGGAACAACGACGAATTTGGTTCTACATTCTTTTAATCCATCACTGACAGTTGTGTGGTATTATATCTGAACCACATTATAATCATCTACGCTTTGTATCTATATCTACGTCACTGTATATATTTTTTTCTTTCAGTTTATGCGTGTATTTACTAATGAAGGCTTTGCAAGTCGAGAGAAACGTTTAAATTTATTCTATTGAATTTATATTATATTTTGTTTGTATTAACATATTTGCTCATTTTTTGGTCTATTCAACTTGTCTATTATGAATGCTTAACAAGCTTTTATATTTTATTATTATGGATTAATCTACGTAAATGTCAATCCATTTTTTTCCATATTTTCTATATTTAAACATTTGAAATGTACTATTGATTTAACATAAAATATGTATTTACTTTCTTTTATATTTTTACATCTATATGATCAGCGTAATTGTGGTTTATTAAACATTATTGAATATTTAAAAGTACTTTTTCTAATTTTTATTTAAATTAATCAAACAAATAATTCAAATTAACAAGAATAAATAATTAGTATATGTAAATAAAACATGATATATACAAATATTAAATCACTTACCTTTCAACAGCACTTTTTACTCCGTCATCCAATGTTTCCTATATATGTCCTCCTCTTTTTCTTCCTTCTTCTCTTTTCAGATTCTTTTGCTGTAATTAACAGCATTCACAAAGACACGATTAATTACGATCGTGCGTGAATTAATTATCAAGGTGCAATTGCGCGGCAATTTGCACTTCCGATATTAAGCGTATACGTCTCGCAATCTCCCGAAATACATGAAATTATTAACAAATGTATATATTACATCTATGTGTATCACGCTTTTCCGTTACTTAAAGCAATCGATCTGGTAATTTACGGTCTATACCTGTTAATTTCTCTCCAAGAACGATAATGATTAAATTACGTTTGAAATAGTGAAAAGCGCTATGTGAAGTAAATTAAGATCTAATAAATCACTGAAGCGCTAATTATTCATAAACCGTGAAACAATTTATTTCTATCCTCTATCCACTTTAATTTTTTATATCTTGAATGAATAAATTATCACGAAATATCATCGGTGATATAATATCTGTCAACTTGATATGCTGAATTGTTCACCTCTTGCGATCTGAGAAGCGATACTTATTTAGAGAATGATTTTGAGGAATAACACTACACGGAACTCACGACGCTTCGACTTCTATCGCATAAGTAATAGCACGTTTACCAATACGTAGGTAAACAACAAACCGCTGTACGCCACGATAACAAACACCAAGGCCGCGCGCTCACCGTTCTATTGTTCTGAATATGTATACAACTCTCGCTAACAAATATTCTGTTATTTCTATTTTCATATTAACGTTGATGAAATGAAATGGGAGGAATTACCATCACAAGGTGTATCACAAAGTATAAATATGTGACACATTAATATTAACTTATTTCAAAAGATAATGGAAAGCGAAATTATATCTATACAGGATATCTTGCAAAGGACACACTAAAATATCACATTCTGGAAATTGCGTTCAAAACTAAATCTAAAAATTTTGATATAAAATCGTTGAGGTCACATTATCATTTCGAACAATTGTTATAATTCAGAAATTATATATATATACATATATATAAAATCTTGACTACCCGATATATTTATATTTCATAAAAATCTTTTTTCTTTCCATAAATATCGTATTCTTTTAGCGTATCTTTCTAAGTCTTTACCAATATCTATAATATTCGTCAAAGAAAAGGAAAAAACAAAAGAAGAGCTTTTTTGTAGACTAATTGTTAAAAAAAATGTGAACTATAGGAAATGTGGCGCAGACAGAGTAT
The DNA here is from genome assembly GCA_901521435.1 of Crematogaster levior. Classification (NCBI taxonomy): domain Eukaryota; kingdom Metazoa; phylum Arthropoda; class Insecta; order Hymenoptera; family Formicidae; genus Crematogaster; species Crematogaster levior. The sequence continues at coordinate 726,278 of CABEGB010000759.1, forward strand.
TGATACTTTAGAAAATGTTGCGATCGCTTATTACCTGCATTCGCATGCTCACCCCGATGCCCAAATTATTCCCCTGATTACAGAACATCGCCGGTGGTGTAAAACGACGCCATTGGGTATGATTTACGATAGCAGGACCATTCTTTCGGGAGGATAATCCGGCGGGTTCGTCCGGCGGTTCATTCATAATGCACAGCCATTTATAATGTACGTAGGAACGATGCATGCAGGTATAATTACAACTCTGGGCTCTTCGCCGCGCGTCCCGCGCGACGTCCTACCTACCCCATCCTCATTTGAATAAACCGACGTTCTTTCGTAGTCGTCTGGTCATGTTACAGGGTCATCTTTTCCATGTCTTGTCGGACGTCCGCCAGACAATCGTCCTAACGGCGTCTCCGTGCAGATCGCGCTAACGAGCGTTCGCTCAACTTTTTATCGATTAATAGTTGCGACAATAATAATTGAATTTTAATGGATTCTCCGGTGAGACATTACGAAGCTTTATTTTGCTGTATCGATTAAAAAATTTTATAAAGATAACAAAATGGACGTTAAATAATAAATTGAAGCATAAAGTACGGTGACATTTGCACAATGCCGATTCATTGCTTATTTTATAACATTATAGTTACACAAATAAAATTTCATTTTTTATATATTTCATTCGATTTTTCACGTTTGCTGTACCATTTACTTATTTAATATTTAAAACATTTTAAAATGTTTGATTTTCAACTTGAGATAAAGTATTTATGTTATATCTATGTATATTTTTACGTCTATATGTTAAGTATAATTGCGGTTTGTTAAACATTATCAGATAATGTTAAAGTGCTTATAAGATAGTTCGGCTTTCGTTAAAAACTCGTTTATTATTATCTAAAATTATGATCTAAAGAGGAACGGTAAACCCGATGTATCGAGAAAGACGTTTTAGTCTGCCGATTTCCTCTTTCGAAAAAGCATCTTCATCTTGCAGAGCAAGACAAACAAGCTTCATGGAAGCGACATAGTGATGGCAAAGACGAAGGCGAAGGGTGGGGGACGACGGAAAATCCAAATTGCCGCACAAAGCTCTCGCGCAATCAGGTTCCCGGTAATCCTCACGCCTTCAAGTACTTCGGCACGATCGCGAAAGCCAATTATGTGGCTGACGTACGTACAGGTGCGGCTTTAAAGCGGCTAGACAACGGGCGGATACGAAGGTACATAGGCACGGAAAGTGCATTCCGACCGAGCGCGGAATTATTCGATTAGAGCTGATTCGAATTATGCTACAGCTCGTTATCAAAATTGCTAATTGTTAATTGGTACGCGCCGACCTCACACGCAAATACATTGTTGGTGCGTCGAGACTAAACGAGACCCGCGTTGCGTTGCCGCAATATTCTTCTTTGTGATAAAAATTGCAACAGCTTCTCGAGCGTAAGTTGAAGTCGCAAGATCACCCGCAGAATTCACGTTCACGAAACTGTTGAAGACTTATTTCTGAAACGTTTATTTCATTTCGCTCTGATCATATCTTCCACATCTTTCAAATATCTCGCAATATTTTCTCCATCGGACTCCACGCACGATCGCCGTCGAAATGCAACAATTGTAAAGTATTTTCAACCAATTCTAATCCTTCTCTCCACTATTTCGGGGTAAAGAAACAACAAGACACATGTCCTCGGTGGGATACATTCTCGTTTCTCGATCTCTTCCACCTTCTAGAGCGCTTCTGCGGTCGACTCTCACCGCTGATAAATTGCGAACAGCGAGAGTGTGGAAATTGCATACGCCGTTGCAACGCTCGTCCCTCGTGTGCAGTAATCGTCTCGGACGTGCGCGCGATGCTCGTAGGCAAAGGAAAGGAGAAAGTAGAAAGAATAGAAGGGCAGATAAAGGAGAAAGTACCGTTACGGGACGAGTGTCCAGACCAGGAATCCTCTCAGGATAGGTCTCGTTAGTCCTGCGTGACAGACTTACGACACCCAGGACTCGTCCCGCCTCGGCTACTCATCATGGCTTCGGAACGAGATGTACTGGAGAGGATGTTAGTTTCCTTCCTCTCAAATTACGTCCGTGGACATTTTGCTAAATGCAATCAGTCCTCGAAAACACGTTTGACCAAGCATATACATGTCACACAGTAAATAGGAAAACATTAAATTAATTATCAAATCATCGTGATCAATCAATCTATACATCTGAACTGTATATAAATTACATCTCGTTTCTTGTACCAGCAAACTCTCTTAAGTTTAATTGCACAATTCGAAAAGTATAAGTATTTCTGCAAATGTGACAAGTAAATCTGAAATTATTGGTAACGTAATTCAATGCTCTTTACATGCGAAAGTTTCTTTCCATATTTGCAAAAAATTCATATTTTTCTAGTTTAAATGTCTAAAACCGATACTGATAGTGAATATTGCTATCTTGCTCGTGCTCTCCATGATTGAACATTATGTTCGTTGTTCGACTGAGCGGAAAATACATCCTCGATAATTTCCAGCTCCTCAACATCCGAACACCTCTTCAGTGCATCTTCAGGAAAGAGAGGGAGAGAGAACAGTACACAAGATGGTTGGCGGCGCACACGCATCCGGCGTGGGTAACAGGGGAATCCGGGAACGAATTCGAGTGTGAGAAGAAGGAGCTAGCCTGCCGTTGCGTCGGGGGTTTGATTTATATGTTAATCGCCAGACAGCAGTCGCTGTCGATCTCGGCAAGTACGACTTGCTGCGGCACTCTTTTATTCCTCGTAACAATTCTCGAAATATCACGTATAAGTAGACACCGGTTATATTCAGAGATAATATTGATAGATTGAACAGGAAATTGGAATTTTAATTACTAATCAGTTTCGAAGAAACTGTCGGGAGGAGTACACTCAAAGCTTATATAAATCACATAAATAATAATTTTTATAAGAAAAAAAATATAACTAATCAAGCGAGAGGGAGAGAGAGAGAGAGAAATAAAATATATATATATTAAGAATATATGTTTCTTTTTCTATAGAATATGTAAGAGATTAATTTTGAAATTAACAAATGTAGAAATTTCTCGACAATTGAGAGTTTAAAGTTTAAATTCCATTAGTTTGTACATACTTGTCACTAGAAATTATCGACAAAACTGATGTCGATGTTACATCGCACTTGAATATTAAAATTTGTGCCATTTCGTGGCACAATGCCATTTGGACAATGTATATAAATAAGCGATTAATTAACAAATAATAGATTCAAAATTCTTTACCAACCAAAGATAGATAGAATGAAAATGATACATTTGTATTATGAAAATAATCATTTTCTGATATGAAAATGATACATTTCTGGCTCAATGAATCTATGGAATTATTAGAATTTCATAACCGATATATTGAAAACCACCACTCCATATTCGAATTCCGAATGCCTAATTGAAATAGATATGAAAGATACATAGAAGGGTAAGCTTTAATCGAAATCACGAATTTCCAATTAATTAGTCTTCAATCGATAATGCTCAAAATTTCAGTAACGAGAATTATCAAACTAAAACCAATCTCTTAAAATAAAATTTTTTTATTTATTTTTTTTTATCAAAGCAATATTCACATAAACATTAATAAAATTAGTATAAAATATATAAAATAAGTATAAGATATATAAATATTAATAAGAGTGTATTTATGAAATTTTTCTGTATGTTTATAATTATTATATTTAATAATTAATTAAAACTCGTTACAGTATAATAATGTAATAATTTTTTTTAAATATATATATATATATATATATATATATATATATATATATATATATATGTATATATATATATACAATGGAATACTTTAATAAAAAGCGATGAATGTTATTAAAAAGAGTATAGTAATTTTTATCTATTACTTTTATGGCCTACATTTTATTTTAATAAAAAAAGTAAAAAATAAAACTTTATTCATATAACGCACGATTTTCCCAAGATAAATTTATCTTTATCAATTCGATCAAGCACCTGCGCAATCATTTCTATTCTCAATAACCTATGTGCATAATTAAATATTGTCCGTACCATGCCACTCGGATTTCTGAAATCGAGCGTTATAAAATAATTAATCAGAGAAAAACTATAAAGAATAAGATAATATTACTCACTAAACGTTGACTATAATTTTATTATAGGAAAGACATTATAAAATTATATTCACATAAAATCACTAAAATAAAATAATATAAAAGAAAATAGGAATAAAATATAAAAAAAAAGAATATGTGTATATGCACAGGTATATATAGGTTGTTTGGTAATAACCGTATTATTTTTCGTGAACAGGTTAAATTAAATAGGAAAATCATCTACTATTTCGAGATTTTCTCAATAATTAATAAGAAGTTAATTAAAGATCTGCAAATCAGCATTCATAATACACATTCACGCGAAAGGATTTTCTATTCAATTTAATTAGCTGTACTTATATACGAGAAATTTTTTTTTCGGTAATCTTATCTACGAGAATAATATGGTTATTATTAAACACTCTACAAATATATATTTATATATATTTATATATACACACATCCAAGAGATATCTTATTGTCTGAATCATCACTATGGTCGCGAATACAAGTTTTTTTCTTTTACAATAATATTGCAATTTTATGAAGAATTTTATGAACTTCAATATCTTTATTTCTGTATGACGTTCTTTTAACAATTATGTTGTACCACGCGACGCTTGAATAAAATACGTTTTGCGTCGACGTAAGATAAGAAGTTTTCGCCAGATGTGAGAAACATGACTGCAATATAAAAGCCAATGGGAAGACGCGACATACTAGTGTACGTGCTTATATGTTAGTGAGATGTTACGAAGCTTCATTTTCTATTTCCTATTTGTCGGAGGTAAGTGAAAGAGAACATATTCTAATCTTAAGTTATTTTAAAATAATTAAGAAATTTTACAAATTTACAATATATATTAAACTTTATGTTTTTATTAAAAAGAATTGAGCTTCATGTAAATGACATAACTTATTTGACATTCAGAACTCTGAAATGAATAATAAAGCATGATAAAGTCAAATCAAAACAAGTTATAGCGGAACTTCTTTAGTCGTATTTTTTATTATCCAACGCGTTTCGGAGAGAAAAGTTTAAGAGACTATTACAGTCGCGCGAATAATAATGTCGACTGAATCTTCGCGTGATTTACGTTTTCGTGACATTTTGGGACAAACTTTTTTGCTGAAGCGACTCAAATTCTACCATCAGATTTAATATTACAGCATCCTTCGTGGTGCGATCGACTTCCCCTTTTGACCCTCGGATCACGAGAGGTATAATAACTGACATACAGCAACATCCTTATCAATTGAGCCTCCAGCGAGGTTTACGGCACGTTTGCGGAGCCGTCATCATCAGTAATAAATGGGTTGTCACGGCGGCTCATTGCGTTAGGTATTTCTTTCCCTCTTGGATACGTATCGCATTATCTCATTAAGTCGAAACCTAAATCTTCATAAGACGTTTATGTTAATTACATTCATCCTTATCTTCGAAACGTCTTCTACTTTAATACTCTTCATTAAGTGCCAAAGTGTAATTGGAGCATCATTATCACGACCATTATTTTTTTCTTACATTCTCTAACACAGATCTAAATAGAAGAAGATAAAATTGTAAATATTTTAGTCGAATTTCCGTAACAATGCAATTTGTCAAGCTTATCACCTATTTTCTTGTAGACCAAACTATTTAGTCGATTAGTTAAAACTCAGAAACAGGAGAAATTTTTTTTCGAAAAACTGTGTAATCCATTTTTACCCTTTTTACAAAACTGAATACAACTCCTATTTGCAGCAAAATAATAATTATTTAAAGCAGAAGTTTTATTGCTTTACCTCTAATAACAAATTCATCCCGATGCAATTGATGCGTTACAATAATACAAATTAGAAAATTGTAGGCACGTTTACGCGATCATCTACCCCGTTATTTCAAATGTGATAGAGCATCTTCTTGTAAACGTTCTATCGATACTGTCATAGCGCAGCTCATGTAATAGCACGTGCTTATTATCACGATATTTTCGTATACTAGCGCGTGCGTTTCGTTGCAGTTCGTCGGCGAGCGTTTACAGACTCCACGCAGGAAGTAACGACATGTACGACGGGGGTGTCTATTATTCAGTTAAAAAGGTCGTTCGGCACCCCGCCTACAATTTTCTGACGATCGATTACGATATCGCCCTTCTCGAGGTAACAAACTTCATTCTCTTTTCTCTCTTTCTCCCTCGTTTCGATTTCTCTGTTTTTGCTCGTTAACGACCAGCTAGACAATAACAACATCGGTAGCTCTCGCACGCTCTGGAAATTTTATTTCAGGTCGACGGTGAAATCACATTTAATGATATGGTGCAGCCAGTGAAACTGGGACCAAAAAAGGAACTCGCGAATGGCGTTATGGTGAACGTTACCGGATGGGGCGCGATGAAGGTGAGTGCGCGGGGAATAGACTCATTATCTGAGCATTGCGGGAAACAAATGGAACTAAATAGTATAACGAATTTCCCCGATCGCCCGGGCGCGACTCGAAGATTTCGTGGGAGCGCTATTCCATATCGGAAATCGAACCGCACACAGTATTCAGTATACGACCAAAAAAAAATCGATATCCCCCCGTGTCCCATTTGCAATGATACTAAATTACGTTGCGGGTGTATCAAAGGTATTATATTACGGTACCATTGTTAAATTACTTCGTCCATAGCCACTTCCCTTCCCGCTTCGGCGCTTAGCAAAACCGCAACTTTCATAGCGATGCTGATATCTGATAATCGATATCGACTCCGTTCTGTGGTTTGTAGGTGTCGGTATCTGTACCTTACGGAGAGGAGATTGGAATGGGTGATCATTGTATATTATATGCAATAATATATACGACAACGTTAACAATCCTAGCACGTTTTATTAAAAAGTCTATTAGGACGCATTAGAATTATCAAGATAGATGCGTATTTCAATCAATTCATGTTATAGAAGAACTACACAGAGCAAGCATTTTCTATTTCAGGCAGGTGGAGAACCATCACCAGTATTAATGAAAGTATCGCTTCCGATCGTAAGTAGAAAGACGTGTCGAGAGATATATAGATATATCCGTAGAATCACCAATCGAATGATCTGCGCGGGTTACATGCATGGCGGCCAGGATGCGTGTGACGGCGATTCGGGCGGACCCCTTACGGAGGATGGCATCCTGTATGGAATTGTATCCTGGGGATACCGATGCGCTGAACCGTTTTATCCCGGTGTTTACACGAATGTTGCAGACCTTCTCTGGTGGATAAGATGGATCAGCCATGTCCATTAACCTTTGGCAATTACACGCCTTTTTTGTGTATCTCAATTTGTGCAGAACGGTGGAACTAGATATTTAATAAAGGAATGTGAATGACATTTACGTGAGACAGATGTTAGATCTTAAGACACAAGAGTTTTATACCGCATTTTATTAATATTATTTACAAATATACTATGCGTTATCGTATCAGGTAATTTTAGGGGAAGCTAATATTATACACAAAAATTCATGCAAAAAACGTGATCGCGAATTTTATTTTTAATTATTATTATTTATTTATTTTTATTACTTATTTATTTTTAATGAGTTCATATTAGGTAATTTTAGAAAAAGAAAACAAAACCGTTATATAATTATGCTCATTAACATTAAAAAGTAAATAAATTAAAAAAACAATATAATGAGACAAATAAACCAATGATATAAACATTAAATTATTATATATAAGTACTCAATACTCATATGTTTTAATTAAACGACATAAAAATAAAAATATAGTTAAAAACTACGATGTATTATATCTAGCTTTTCTCTCTCTCCCTCCCCCCCCTCTCTCTCTACACTAGAAGTTCAATTATGCTATCTATAATCTAAACATGGTTGCACCATTATTGGCCGATCGATAAGATATCACTTACCCATATGTTACGTAATTGTGTGTACCAATTAGGTCAGTATATACATTATCCTAGATTTCAATTATATCTCCAATGTGACAATCCCAAATTAATCGCGCGGCTTTCTTTTATATTTTATGATAACACTTTGTTTTAATTTCAAACATAGATAATTGCGATATTAAAGACGCAATCTTCGACAGAAAAACTTCATTCGAGTTATTCTGTGACACACTCGTCTGTCATCCACTCGCGGTCATCAGCATGAAAGAAATGTCCAAAAGATTTAGCCTGCTAATCTGCGTACTTTTAGTATACAGTGAGTGAAACGTTTTCATACATATCCGCGTTTTTCACCCCGAGTTGTTTTACATAAATTGTGATTACAGCTGTTAATACCGAAAAGCACGAATATGTGGTCATCGAGGATTATCCCTACCATGTGAGGGCAACTTATTTCTTTTTTTTTTCGCGATAACTTGCAGTACTGTGCGTTCCGTCGGTAAATAAAAACTATATGCCATTTACATGTGGTTTTAATCGGTAGTCAGTACAGCACAGTGACTGTAAGCCGCTATTATTTTTGAATGAATCGGATTTCAGATAGAATTCGTTATCCCAATACAGGTATCGATTCAGGTAGCCGGACGACACGTTTGCAGCGGCGCATTTATACACGAATCATGGATTATGACTGTGGCATCCTGTGTTTTCAGGTACGTGCTGCAAAAAAATAATAATACACAGAATGTTCTCCTTGGACTTCGATTTTGTTGAAAGATCTCTCCATGAATTTGAAGTTAACTTCGTTTTACGAATATAAATCTTTTTCAAATCTTTCTATCGCCAGTGAGTATTAATAAATATTTCAATTTCTTTGACCCGTCTGGCAAATTGTCGTCCCGCCGACTAGATTTGTCAGACATTGAAATGCAGTAAATCATTAACTAGATTTGTCAGATATTGAAATGCAGTAAATTGCCAACTTATAAAATTAATATTGATTTTAATTTTTGGATCTAAATAAACAATTTATTCCAGAAAGTTTCAGGTTTGAATCCTGGCTGAGGTAATATTTTTCGCAATAAATTCTTTATCTAATTTAGAGTCAAAAAATTATAATTGATATTGATTTTACTGCATTTCAATGTCCGAAATCTAGTCGGCGGCACGCAGATAACTTGTCAGACGGGTCAAAGAAATTGAAATTTGTTTATAAATCTTTTTCGGTTTTAATATTATGAAAATTAAAAAAACGTATCGCATCCTACAGTGCAAAATCCTCGGCGGTATCCGTCCGCGTACGTTCCTCTTATATTTCTACGGATGGCGATGTATTAGAAATAGACAATATTGTGGTGCATGAAAATTTTGATAAGTATGTATACTTCAACGATATAGCATTGATGAAGGTACGTATCCGCTGAACAAACATTCCGCGCGCATGTGTTTTTATTGGTTTATCGTGTGCGCGCATATGCAAAGTTGTCACATTTATCAAACTTGTAGCTAAAGAGTCCTGTGGAGTTTGGAGAAAAGTTGCTTCCCATCGGAATCCCGGAGCGGGAAGACGAAGAACTCCAGGATGGAACCCATTGTGTCGTGACCGGCTGGAAACGAACTCGGGTAAATATACTCGGATGACACGCGCAGCTCTGGTCTATTTTTGAATTTTTACAATTGCTCGAGAAAATCATTTTTTATCGTTTGACGAAGTGTCCAGGTGCTACGATACTTGAAGAAACGCGTAACTTGTCGGTCATTCTTCCGTGAAATGCTTCTCGAGAAGTTAGTAAACTCCCGGGAACGAGATTTTTACAACGAACGTAGGCATTTTTACAGAAACTCGGATATGCAAACTTTCCGCGACTTCTTGCCAACCGGGGGTTGGCACCCGCGCGCAACGTTATTCAAAGTCACGTCGGTATCAAAAAGTAAATCGTTACGAAACACTGTCGCAAAACGTTCGCGCACGTTCGTAACCCCGTGATCCGCCCCGACGAGGGGTCACAATAACGAGAAACGTGTCGTAAAAACGTGCGAGCCGTGCCAAATTTCCAGGGAACCAGCCCGAATGGAGCTCAGCTCGCGGCGGCCGCTGTGGCGATCGTAAATCAACGTACGTGTAGAGCGACGATGCCGAGCTACAAGCCGCTGTCTAAGGATATGTTGTGCGCCGTTAACGTGACCCACCCCTGTCAGGTAAGATGAACATATATAAGATGAAAGTGACACAACGGGACTCGAGAAACGAGCACGGTGATCCGTGTGTACGCGGAAAACCCGCGACAAACCCTGGACGACACTCGAGAGAGAGAGCGTCGACGACATCGAGGAGAGGCACCTCGACCTCGTCGTCGTCACACGTCACGACACTTGGCACGCGTGCAGTATATATATGCATCATCTACGTGCTATCAAGCCGGGTGCATGTTCTCGAGCACAAGACTTTGTAAAGTACTGCACGAAGTACCGGAATTATTGTGGGATATTTTTTTAATTAGAAATACATGGAATAAATCAATAAAAAAAGAATTGCTGATTTATTTTTTAAAGAATTGCTGGTTAGATAAATAGTTCATCTGTAGTTACTGTACTGCTGGCTCAAACTGCGTGCGTGCGTGCGTGCGTGTGTGTGAGATCGAATAATCTCAAGCATCGATATGCGAGTTCAAACACAAGCGTAATGATCGCGTGAGAAGCAACGAAATGTGGAAAATATTGTACAAAACGCGTAAATTAAGAGAGCAGTCGATTCCGATTGTGCCACGGCTATGAGTGTACAATTACATCAATGGAGTCAATAGTCTTTCCGCAAGTGCGGACACGACTAGTTCAGGTGTCGGATGCACCAGATCGGTGAACAATGCGGCACTTGACTCGAGAACGCAATTTCCACACAACGTCGAAGCACCGCAAGTGAAATGCGAAGGGACTCGCGCGCGCGTGCTAGAAAAATTCCCGTTATTTCGCGACGTGACTATAAGCAACCATGTTCGAAGGCCCTGGAACAAGAGAATATACTTCATATATTGGTACAATATTGTATTTTTCTTAAACGCAACATATTATGTTTAAAATAAGTTTACACAACAATAAGCTCAATTTATTCTGTAAAGATTTGTAAGATCCCTGAAGCTCCTCGTTTTAGTTCCAACTTGAAAATTATGAAACAAAAAGCTTGTAAGAGATGTTAAATGATTTTTAAAAATAAACCATTATTTCAAAAAAGCTGTATCAAGAATCTCATATGCTGAATCCATATATTATATAATTCTTCATCGAGCTTCGGTTTCTAGCAATTAGCGCGGGTAAAGCTTTCAGCGATTACAACCATGATGATGATTTTCGTGATATTACTGTCTACAGGGTGATCTAGGTGCGCCTCTAGTATCGTCGCAAATGCTGATTGGTATTCTATCCTACGGATTAGGTTGCGAAACTGGGCTACATCCAGGTGTCTATACTCGTATCAGCAGCTACTTACCTTGGATCTTTGTGAACACTGGTATCTTCTACAAGTGAAGCATACACAATCGTCAATTTTAATTAATTGTATACAATTTATACACATCATGTTTTCCTATTAATAAAATGCAATTCAGCAAATTGCCAAATACTAACTTCGAAACCTGTCTGCAACGTTTATTCTCTGCTAACAAGATATTTCTGATGACCGATTTCTCATCCTATCGCAAAAGTTACGAATTAAATTAAAGCACGACATTTCGGTTTTATACATTCATGATATTGCAAGTCGATATGCGATATGTGCACGTCTCTCCCTGAGGACGAGAAAGTAGCCGTTCAAATACAAATAGACGACTACTGAAACTCAAACATTACGTGGTTTCGTCAATACTTGATGCATATTCATAAAGGATTAATATAGCAACGGACTAGCAATCAATTATTTCGACTTGCCACGTGCGTACTCGCTCGTTAATAAAGTCCATGAATACAGTATCTCGAACACGCCACTTAATTTAAGCGCTAGTGGCGAACATCCCGATTTCAAGTGCCCTACCTTCCATGTTTAAGCTTAATTATCATGTTTCGGAACCGAAACTTCCGACGTACGATACGTCGTTACAGCTAGTCGTCAATTTACTATCAATATTTTATCGAGTGCCAATTAATGGAAGAGATTAAAAGTTTATATAAATTCATGCCAGCAGTTCATTTCCGTCCCGCTGAGAGCTCGATTGTGCGGAATTAAGCAGCGACCGTTTAAAATCCTTTTAACGACCATTAAAGAATTAACGACACATATTTTTAATCTATCTCCGCGCGATATTTATTGGAATAAAAAAATCAATATAGAATTATTACTTGATAATAGGGGTCTTTGATTCACATATGTAAAATATGTAAAATGAATATACATGATCACAATTCTATCTTTATTCTTGTGGAAAAAAATTTAAATATTACAACTTTTCATGACAAAAATACAGTATATTTTAAATATAATAATGTCTAATCAATTTGGAATCACTATTTATCATTGAAAAAAATTCAAAATGGCAATATTACTAATGGCAATGTTAAACTTTTTTAAATAAAGATTTGATCAAAATACAAATACAGAATATGCTAATTAATTAATTTTAAATAAATAAATAATAGGGATAAATAATTAGAAATTTAATAAATTATTATAAATATACATATTTTTCTTATTCACAATCAATTAGCTATCTGATAAATTGTTTCTGTCGCTCAAGTTGAACATAATCCAAGAATTGGAAATGATTTATAACTTTGTATCGAATTATTAAATTAAATGTTATATAACTCATGTAGTTAACTACGTTTGACTCTCAAAGTTCAAACTTTTTCCTTGTTACTTATTAATTAATATTATTATTTTGGCTGGAAAATTAACATTTTATTGGGCTGGAATATAGGGAGTCTTCAAAATTAGGAGAAAGATACGCTACAGGTCGCTGATGTTACTCAACTAACTCGTAATATAATAGTAAAGAAAAGAAATTCAAAATCACAAAAGGTAGAAATAAAGGAGAAAAATGATGAATGAACGTCCAGAAATTCGAAAAGGAAAAAGTAATAAGACTTACTACTTGTTTAATTAACTCATTGAGGCGATCTGATTTTAGCTAGATTTCGGGATTACTCCGAACCCTTATGGCTTCACAGAAAGTCTCAAATACTTACTAGCATTAGATAGGTTTTTAGAGTTGTAAGAGCAATGTTCATAGAAATTAAGTTCAAACTTTGATTCGAAATTGCATTTAAACTAAATACGAGTGGTTTTCGAAGTGTACAGTAACCACGAAGCGTGAAATTAAAGTGAAACTAAAAGTGTATCGAATCCTGCGATGTCACGGTTTAAGAAACTCTAAAATGTGGATTTTATTGTGAGATATGTCCAAGTTGTCTAGAGTAGTTGGCTTTGGTAGGATTTTTCCACTCATATAATACAAGTATTTTGATATTGGCATTATCTATTGAACTTAATGAAAGCGTCATGCGTCACTGTCTATGGTACGATTTTGGTTTCCCGGTATCTATTGATATAAAATCGTTATTGCCTGGCATGGATTTCGATTTTATAGTTACTCATTGGTTAATTCAATGTTGTCTTATAAACTTTCTAGAAAAGACACATTCTATATCCAATAAACATTCAGTTGTTAAGTAAAATTTATTGTAAATAAAATAAGATGAAATAATTAAAGTAAATAATATTAAATACATAACAGATTTGCATTGTGGTAGATTTATCCAAAGCACCGTTTAGTCGTAACAAAAACTTACTTCTCTACACATTCTCGCTAAAGAAATTAGTAGAAAAAAATAGATGCTAGAGTTCCTTGCACATAGATCAGCGTTATCTTATCGATTGTGAATAGAGATAAAAGAGTCTCTCTGATGGACAAGTCTGATTTAATATTTATTGCTATTTATTTATAATTATTTTATTATTATTTATAAAATTATTAAACCAAATTACCAATCACAATAAAAAATATTTTAACAAAAATAAAATATTTAAATTTTTTAAAAATGTCGTTATTAGAAATCTGAGAGATAGCTATTAAATATATTATATTAAAACATCTTACATTTGAACTGCAATATCGCCATTTCCAATAATGATGTAAAATTAAATGAAGATTATGATTTCTCGAAGAATTTACGTTGTAAAATATTCATTATAAAATATAACGGCAGATTGACTGAAAGTGAAGGCAGAAATTGAAATTTTAGACTTTGCCACTTCTTTTATCAGTAGACAAAACACAAGTTTAATATGGATAGATATGGGGTCTGTGACCGAGTCTGTTGCAATATTTGAGCAAATCTGTTGTCATACTGCAAACAATTTACTGAGAACATATTAAATTAACACTTTATGACGAATTGATAACTTGAGAGAGATAATACAATTGTTTAAAAATGGTAACATACAAAAATTCTCTAACTACATTTTGTTTGTGATACGTTATTTTCTATAATTCTTATTTCGATTAAAATAACACTGTTTCATAAAATAATTTTTTTTTCTTATAATAGACACTTAAAATCTTTCTTAGCACTTTCAAAAAGATAATTTTTTATATCAATTTACACAGATGTCTTCGTTTTTTTGTTACTGAAAAAGATTTAAACGCTTGTACTTTAGTTTCTTACGTATTCAATTACGCAGTACCCTGATAAACATGTATTTCTTAACGCTTAGAGAGAAATTTTTTATCAATTTCAAAGATATTATTCTTATTAAACGATTACCATACACTAACAGACGGTTAAGTTTATCTTAAAAATAAATGTAAGTGTTCATACAAAATTCACTATACAGCGTCTTCTACGCTGTATAATAATTTTAATTGATCTTTTATCGATATAAGTACTCCTTGGAGATACGACTGCAATCTCGATTTCTTTATAATACTTGCTATATGCAAGATAAAAATCGATAGGAGTCGTCGCGATATGTATTACTGTTCCTTCCGTTATTTCGCTCAGAGAAAAATATCGTCATTGGAAGCTCGCCAATTTTCGATAGCGACCATTTGATATTTAAAACTGTCTGCATAAGAATAAAAGTATCACGATGAGCGATGCTTTTTATCTGCGAAAAGATTAATATTTTTTCATGAACGGATTTCTATGTAACATTTTTTACACACACACACACACACACACACACTCTCTCTCTCTCTCTCTCTCTCTTTCGTCTGTTCTATCGTCTCGAAGCCAGCTTGCTAACAAAAACTAAACAGGAAGAAAAAACAAAAGCTTCTTTCTCTTGTCCTTATACTTTGTACGCTTGTTTATTCTCCATCCTATCCCCCCTATTTGATATTTATTATTTTTATTTTGGTAAATAAAAAATTATCTTACTCACTTTGTTTTCTATAGACTCTGGTACTATGGTACTCTGTGCACATCATGTTTGGACTTTAAATAAGCAGCGTACATTTTAAAAGTTGCTCGTATTTTTCGTAAGCGCAGGGTTCAGGTCCGAATTCGATAATTATGGCTATGAGAACTATAATTACGTCCGTCAACAAAATTGGTCATCTACCGGACAGACAATGTAATTTTTTTAACAGTTATATTGTTAAAGTATCAAAACACTCAAATAATGTAATAAAGTATGGCAAGAAAGAAGTATAATGAGACTTCATTTTTAGAGAGAAATTAAATTTGTAAAAAACTTGAAAAGCTTGAAAAATTTGTTTCTGACAATTTCTATTATCTAAAAAATTATATCAAAAATATTGTCTTATCTGTATATAGTCTCTCACATATATGTATACAATTTATTCTTTTTATTCTTAACATTTAAACATTTATTCTTAATATTTATTAAGAATGAATTATACATATGCGAGACTACATATATATCTACCTTAAAACAAATAAAATAATTAAACTAACTACACATTGTGATACATGACGGTTCTATTTTACTTGTTATTACTTATTGTTAACTACATATTGTTTCGAAAAGTTTCATGACTACTAAATAAAGCTTGTGTGATTTCGTAACACCTAATTGCAATTATCGAAATACAAATAATTTTGATTTTCAGAATCATTGAGTATTGTGTAATATTTAAAAATACTATTGAGATGAGAACAAAAACACGATTGCAGTGCTAATAAATTATTACTTCAATTCGACAATTCGTCATGCGATACAATCACATTACACAAATTATTCCAAATACTGATTTTAAATACTGATTCTTTCAGTGTGGTTAAATTTACGTATCCAATTTGTTTAATTCGGATTTATATTTAAGTTTATCGATTACAATTATCAATAAACAATAGAAACACCTATCTCAGCGATCATCATTCCGTATTGCTGCAAACTCATAACTCATAACTCATAAAAGTTATGAATCTAAAGTTAAAATCATTGAGTAACAGCACGATAGAAATATCCTGTGCAAATCACAATCCAATCGACGACAGTTACGCTGTTCTAACTGAATCTCTCTATACCGCCATTGTCGCGATTTCCATTACGACATAGTCTAGAAATCCCTTTGTCCGGATTTGGATTCATCACCTATTCGATATACTTATGTCCATGATACGGATGCTGGACAATGCTTTTCACTTCCTCGCCACCAACGCAGTTCTTTGATTGATTGGTCTCCAGCAGGCTAATATTCGAATTGACGTTTCAATACTATTGTGTCATAAACTACTAACTAGCGCGAATTTAGCTTTAACATAGAACAAAAGCTGAGAACAATCTTGTATACTTGAAAGGATAGTTAGAATTTAGGTCTGAGTAGATCTTCATAAATAAAGACATGGTTTATTGTTATTGCGTTTTGTTATTTTTATAAATATTATGATTACCAAAGCCAGGACTATAATTATTATACTTGTCGCAAATACGAATATAGGTTAATTGACTGTATAATAATGTTGAAATATAAAGCAATATAATAATTTACTAATGAGAAAATGAAATTGTTATACGTTATATAAATAGTGAGTATTTATCAGAGGACACTAACAAAGGAGGGCAATAACAAATTTAAGTAAAAATTTAATTATTTATCTATTCTAATTTATTCTATTGTTATACACGCGCCTCTCGGTCTTCATTTACCTCTTTAAACATTTTAAATAATTGATTTTATTTATCGGTAAACACATAATAAACATTATAGTGTTCCATTTAATTATTAATCTTAATTGTTCGAGCGGCAGCATTAATTTTTACACGTGAATTGTTCTCTTTGATTTTTCCATATTTCAGAACGTTATTAAATATTTATTACGCACTTGTGCAATAGATATCCGCCAGATCGCTTTGTAAAACAAATAAAAATAAAAGGGCTGCACTAGTATCGTGGAAATTTTATCGCTAAACTTTTTACCGGATATGCGTTTCTTTATTCCAACATCCGGATTAATTGATGTCACTATCAATTTTTCCAAGCGTGAGAGAAATTTTCGATCATCCAGCTTCCGAGAATTCGACCTAAATTCCGCTTGTTGTCGCAATCGTTCATTACAGCCAATCATTCTCGAACAAAATACCGAAGACGAACATTAAAACTAGAGCTTATCAGACTTTATTGTACGTCCATGAGATGATCCAGAGCGAGCTGGTTGAAAAATAATTACACGGTTCACGAAACAAATAATTAAACGTAACCATTACGAGGGACGCTCAAGAAGAACAGTACTATTTTCGGCAAGCCAGAAAATAATCTTCTTTTCGAGCAAGAAACTAGGGAAATAAATATATACTTCGTCATGATCGAAGAAACCGTCGGGATGCGCGCGAATTTATTCAACCAACAAACTTCCCGGACTCGGGTACGGCGCTTCAGGATTAGCAATGTTTCGCGACACGTATAATTCATCGTTATCAGAAATTCCGGATGTATTCGCGCGCCCGAAACAACACAGGCAGAACAGGACGCTGCCAGACAACAAGGTTTGATATTCGCGGAAATATCGATCGCTTATACCGGTTATAATGCCGGCGCCGCATTAGTATGCCGCGTCTGCCACGATTCTTAACGGCCAAAACCGGACGCGCTGCATCTCTCGGCACGATTTCGGGACGAAAGGCGACGATCACCCGACGTCACGTACAACAGCAATGCTCTTTACGACGACACCCGGTACGTAGATAGAATGGACACGGGCATCGACTGTTTGTGCTAACCCTTTACGAGTCAGCCACCTGTGCTGGGACTGCAAAACCGTTTATTCAATGCCACCGCGGTGGCGGCTGCGAAACCCGGAGCACCGTTCCGAGTCGACGCTGAAATTAATAATCCCGCGTGACGAACGATTACGTCGAGGTGAGTGCAAAGGGCAGCAAGATAATATTTATTGCATTGCGCAAAATTACACGTCGCCACCTTAGAACTGATTACACTTGTTTTCGTTCAGAAACAACACAATTCTCTCGAAAATACCCGATAATTAGACGTATGCGATTATAACATCAAGTTTACGTAAATATTAAATGCTATAACCCAAGTTGTTGCCTGATCGATCAATACTGATTTTCCATCGGGCTTAAACTTCGGACGAGGCGAGTCAGTGTTTGCACATTTGATGTTTGTTTTCTCGAAATTGTAGTCCGCTGAGATTTCTTAAGTTCCATCAATATCCGTTATCGATACAACAACGTAACAAAAAGGACTTCGTTGCTACAAGCATATCACAGTTGCTATTGCATATTCAAACTATGAAAACAATCAAATATTCTCTACAATAACCAATTACTTGTTGATTGTTACAACAACCTGGTTTCGTTAAAAAATCTTGCTAGGTAAATTTACTCATAGAAATATGCGTGCGAATTTGTTACTAAAATAAATTTGATTTGCTGTTAACATAAAATAAAGTCCCTAACAGTTATATCACGCTGTTGTAGCAAAATAACTTATTATTATAGCGAATTTAGATTTAAATTATTTTTTACAAATAATAATTCAATAATTAGTATATATTCTCTTAACAATTTATTTTACTATTTATAACTAGTGATATTCGCCGTAATATACTCTGACAACAAGCCTTTTTTTCTCTACACTTCGAATATAAAACAAATAAATAATTAACATGCGTTATAATGTATTATAGTAATAAAAAAGTTATAATATAAGTTGTAACTATTCATTGTAAATCTCAAAACATATATGCCTACAGAATATAAATCCACTCGCAACAAACAATGAAAAATGAGCTAATTAATAGAAATAACGATATTAATAAAGATAAAATAAAGATTGACTTTAAAATAAAGATTTTTAAAAAAGTTTATTCATATAAGTTTAAATTTCGATGTGAATGAACGCACGGAAATAATGTAATACGTTTATTCGTGGAAAGGAAAACATAAAACAACGAACAACTGAAAATTTCATAGATCTCAGTTTTCGGAATTATGTCATTATTATTACAAAAATCTCCCTTCTACATTTAACCTCTCTTTATAGCACAATTCGCAGGTATTTTATCCTAATGTCACCTAGTTTTGATGAGGATAAACAGAAGCAAATATTTTTTTCAACGGTACGCTGCTTCTCTCCCCTATCTCGAAAAACGTTCAGACGAGAGGGGAAAAATTAATTCTGCTACACGTTCGCATGCTCGGTTATCCACTGCCGTATGGCGGATACTCGCGTATACACTCCTGGAAATCCAACACTCGCACATTGAGCGCCCCAGGACACGATCCCAATTTGGACATCGTTGTACACGAGCGCACCCCCGGAATCTCCCTGCATCATGAACAAATAAACCTTTTTTACTTTCGTACGACAGGAATCAATTTTTGGAAAAGTATAGATAAAAAAAGATATAAAAAATAAAATATAGATAAAAAAAGAAAAGAACGAGCTTATATTAGTGCAAATGTTCCAAAGACGTTATGTTCTTTACAAAACGTTAACGTCTAGTGTTGCTAAAAAAATAGATAAAGGATTCATATAACAGAGTTATGAAAAGAAGTTAATTATATATTTTCTAATAAAATAATTTAATGTAACATAAATAATTAAATATGTCATTTATGATATATACATATATATATATATATATATATATATATATATATATATATATCAAGTAATCTTGCCGAAAGTTTTTTTCAGAAAGATGCAAAAGGAGTTTAATATATTCCGCATCACTATATACGATGAAAAATGTGAAAAACTTTCTAATAAAAAAAAATTCTTGCGAAATATCCCATCATGGACCTGCCAACAAACAGAAAACCATTGACTGGATATTGGAAACATACCTGACAGGTGTCTTTGTCACCGGTGAGATAACCGGCGCAGAGCATATTGGAGGTCACTGGCCGATAACGATCATAGATCTTTCGACACTCCTCTTGGTCAATGACCGGTGCTGTCAGGCTTCGTAGTACTTTTGAAACCGCGCCGTTCAGCTGAAATTCGCAACACGCTTGTATCATGTGGGTTGCCGAACGTTTACAAACATCCGCCTATCCGTCTATCCGAGATCAACATTTGTCGCGACGATCAACCGGAACTACGTCAAGCGCTCGGCAAACGAATCTTAACGTTTACACGCAGCTAAACAACCTTGTTGAACATCACTGTCAGCTAAGCATCTCAGCGATAAATCTTGACACTAATACGAACGTATGGACGCAAGAATCAAAACGGTTTACAAGCAACTAGACTCACCGATGTCTTTCCCCATCCTGCAACAATTGCCTTGCTACCAGCTTTAATGTTTCCCGAAGGTAACGCAAGAAGGACCATTTTTACATTTGGACCCAACGTTAAAGGAGTAAACAACTGAAAAAAGAATTTTTCTAAATATCTAATAAAGAAAAAAATGTACAGAGGAATAAATCGCAATTGGCTACGTACTTTAATTAAAGCCACATCGTAATCGTAAGTATCCTTCTGATACTTATTATGAAGAATGATCGAGGCAATCTTTGAGATCAGAGTGCCTTCTTTATCGTAATAACTGCTTGCAACACGCACGCTGAAAAGCAACACTGATCCGCTGAAATAGCAATAATACTTATAATCAACCTAACGATTTCTAATTACATAAACTAGTCAATCTCTGTCTAATCTCACATAAGAGATAGCAGATTGATAAAAAACTATGAAATATTCACGCATACCTCTCGAAGCAATGTGCCGCTGTTAAAATCCATTGCCTGCTGATTATAGAGCCTCCGCATTTGAGCTTACCGTTATAATGAATAGAGACCTGTCGAAAACAATTCTTTTTAATGATAATTTGCACGGACATCGGTACTCGACTGTAATAATTTTACATAATTATTTAGGTAATTCTGTAAAATTACTTTCATAATTATGTAAAATTATTACAGTCGAGTACGGATTTTGCACGACAGTCACGAAGAGATATTTCAATGAACTGACCTGGTACGGGTGCTTATTGATGGTGGTAGGTGTGCCTCCGATTATTCTAGGCTCTAAGCATGAGGCGGAAGCTATCAACGCCAAACAGAGTGTAATCAGCATGACTGCAGTCGTGAGCGACTTGGTTACTGACATTGTTATTCGAGAATAAACTCGTGAATTAATCTCAATGAATTTTGATAAGCCAAACGACATTGCGATATCGCGAGATCTGATATCTTTGATATTCTTAAAATGATACAAGAACAGATAAATAATTTTAAGAAATAGATAAGTTACTGATAGAAACAAATAAATCAATTTTCTAAAACTGAAATTGCATTTTTTTATATATTACAAATCAACTTTAAAAAGTTAAATTGACAAAACTTCAAACTAATGGAGTTATTTGTGTGCTTTATAAATATCTTTCAAATTTTAACAATTACTATATATCAAATTAAGGTGCTCCTCTAAATTAGGTTTACATTTAAAAGCTTTTAACGTTACATCGATGTTTCCGGCAATCAATCCCTTTTTTTTATTTTTATATGCTATACGATTTCACGATACAATGGAAAATAGTCTAACTTCTCCTATTTTTTTTATATTCGCGCAATATATATCTCAATATAAAATAAAAATAGAGTGATCTATTCATTGTAAAAAATAAAATTTGATTTTTGAAACTGAATTTGCGCAAAGCGAATACTTACCAGAATTATTTTTATAAACTCGAAGTGCTCTATCGTAAAATTTTAAATCGGCGTAAGATCAGTACAATGATATTAATTATCTTAACATAATTATTTTGATATAAACGGACTTCAATTTTTCTTTCAACCCTGGCCGATTTTATTATTAACTGTTAACACTATATTTCGACTTCTGGTTTGGATCCTTATCAAGTGTATAAAGTTTACTTATAATATATATTATCGAATTAAGATTTAAATAAAGTTCTTAATAAGTTCGTAACATAATTAGAATTATCTTAGAATTATCTTAGAATTACTTATTATATTAGAATTATCTTAGAAAGCACAAAATGTGTGTAATAATATGTGTGTCAAAGTAAAAAAAGTAATAAGAAAAATAATATTATGTGTACACGTTTAAGTTAAAATGTTTCGTGTTATCGACGAGAATCGATTCGTGCGCGACCTTGCCACTTGTTATTACAGTATACTGTTATTGTATACAAGATCGCCGCGCTATCATTCAAGGCAACGTGCTCGAGCAGGCAAGTAATGTATTCCAGGCATAATATATTCCACACAGTGCGTCATCGTATTATTTTCTCTCAAGACATATTAGGATCACATATTAGGAGAAAGCATGATTATTTCTTTTGAATTCCAATTAGCAACAAACAGCTCTAGTCTTCTTCAATTTTTAACTAACAGCCATTACTTAATTACTACAATTAATAATTCATATAAATGAGAAGCTCTTCGATCATCTTCATCCGAAACAGAAATAGTTTCGGATTTTATTCGTACCTATAATGTAAAAATTGAAGCATGAAACAGGTATTATAAATTATTTATAACCAGTATAATTATAATTCTTTAAAAATATCTTTGGATGTATTTCGTGTTTCACTTTGAATATTTCACAAATATGATTTACTCAGTACTTTTTTTTATACTTGAATACATCTCGCATTTTGTTTTATAATTTCGAGTCAAACATAATTTGCTCACAGTTTCCGAATTGAAATCGCAAAGTAACATAAAAATCGCCAAATCTAATGATTCTAGTACTGGAAAGCTATTATATAATGTCGATTGATTATTGATGATATAAATAATATCTCGTGTATTTTGCGGAAGTACATGGTCGCGTATGATTAACGTTGAAAGTCACAAAACGCCACATGTTCGTCATAAACTTTGGTGATTAGCTCACACGCGATCGTAATTAACCGTATTTTCGCGATTATTGTGTTATATGTCTGCAATGAAGGGATCTGAAAGAAAGAGAAGGCCTAGGACGACAACAGCAGAACAACTATAAAACAAGTATCTTATTCATATGTTGTTTAATATTTCTGCAACAAATTTTTATTTCTTTTTATTTAGCTCATTTATTTGGATGACTAAGGTAAAATAAAAACAGAGAAAAGAATTCTTATTTGTAACATTTTATAAAAGTTTATATTTAAAAAGAAAAAAAAACCTTCAAAAACTTCTGTTTAGTCATTTTATTAAATATTGACTTTCGGAGATTGAATAAAAGCTAAATGCGCAAATAATTATATTTTTGAAATGTTAATTATTTTGCGGCGCTGTAATATGTATATTGGAATATATTTGTGTTATATAGATCAAGTAGTTTTGCTACAACTTTGGTCTCGCATAGCGGAAATAAAAAAAACTATTTTTGTTTTGTGATTGGCAATGAAAACACAGTTATTATTTTAGATATATGCAACATAAATAATAACACAATTTAATAGTACAGGAATATTATATAGATAAATGTAACATACTTTGTAGAATCAATTGCTTTAAAACAAATAGTTTAAATAGTTTAAGATAGTAAATAATCTAATTCAAAAGTATATGAAATATATATCATTTGTTATTCTACAGGTTATTCTTCTAAAAGGGATACATGTTTTACATATACAAAACTCAATATAAATATGCTAACAAAAATATGCTAACAATATCAACTGTATCACAACTGTAAAACTCGACGTAATTACATATGTACAAATAGGGAAAAGCTAATTATTTGCTATTCCGTCCAATCACGTTTATTGCGAAACAACAATCTCACTTACCGGAATGTTGCTCGACGAATCTGAGTGGGTGCTACCCTCGTATACGCAAACTTCCTCCTGGGTTAACTTGTTTTAATCTGTTCGAAATTTCCAACTCCTAATACTTACTTAGTTTTCACCATGTACAATGGTTTAACACGTACGTGATGCTGCATGCTGACGCACGAACAATATGAAATATTTCACTGTCATGCTTCTTGAAGTTATATTTGCATCTTTTAGCGCAAGTCTGGTACATCTATTTTGCATCAATTTCGAGAATGCAAATAGACAACGAAATCTCTTACACTTCACTTAAAATTCAAATAAGATTCATATGAATTTTACTTTAATTTTTGCGGAGTTTATTAAAGAAAGTAATTAAATTTACATTTTTTTCGCAATTAAAATATCGCGATAAGTTAGCAATGTCTCTTGATACTTTTATTTGGTTATTAAAGAAATCATCATTGCAATTAGACCCAATATTTCGCTTACCTTGAATTATCAGTTAACTTAAGACTCTCGTGAGCAAACGAATAATGTACGTCGTGTTATCGTCAAAACGCAGTTTCAAGCAACACGTATAACGTGACTTACCGTCACCTACGGCCACATAATCGCATCGATAAGGTGTGACCTCGCGTTAGTTGCTGCGACATTGAAATTATAGTAAGCGGAAAACAACGTTTATCCAAATTTTTTATGGAAGGTTTGCTATCATGCGAGATTACTTGATGTACATTTCGTTAATATTCCAACAGCGCACGTTTTCGCATAATATTCCCCTGTTTTGAAACCAAGAGCAACGTGAAAAATTAAAACGCTCTCCTACATCGGTCAATTTAACTAGAATTTTTTGTTTTTACATTAATTAATTCACGCTAGTAAAATGTAATATCACGTCTAATGGCGAAGTGTGTGAAGATTTATACGCAAAATAAAAATTAATTCTCAATTTCGTCGAAATTATATTATAGATTATGATATTCAGCGCGGCCTCGATATTTCGTTTTACTGCAAAAATACTAGGATCATTTTTACTCGAATGGACAGAGAATATGAAAAATATACAAAAATTAGATTTTCCATGACACTCGCCACAATGCAACGTCATCCCTGCATTCGAGGTATGCGTAATTACGTCTGTAATTATGATTACCATACGCTTTTATCTTCTAGCCTTCATTTCACGACGAAACATAACGTCAAGCCAGGTAATGTGATACATTTTTACATTTTTACTTTGATTTCACTGACTCATTAGCAACTTCATAATATCCGCAGTAAATGCTTTACCTAAATAAAAACTTTTGCATTTAATAAAGATGATAACATTTTCTTTTTTGCGCTCAAGCAAATAATAGTGTTAAAATATAAAATTCGCGTTACACATTTAAATAAGCACGTTTGATCAATACACAAGAAAAAAAATATCATGAATGTTAGATTCATTATATATTCCTTTAGATATTCCTTTAGCGTGCGATAAATGCTTAATCGTATTTTATAACGGATTGCAGGAACTGTCGTCGGCTACGCCTGAAATTCACGCTTGAGGAGAAATATCGATATTGAATTGCTAATTACGAGTTAACGCACGCTCAGCAGCTACAGACTAAATATTGTTCTTTTATTACCAGTCGATTTCGTAGTCTATCTGTTTAGTGTGTCTATTTAATGTATAAGTATATATAATGTATAATTGTATAAGTAATAATTTAAAACAGACAACAGTTTGATATGTATAACAACTGTAAATTGCTAAGGGATAAAGAGAGAGAGAGAGATTCCGTGAAAGTGAAAAGTATCTTTAAATCTTATCTTGAATCATATTTTATATCGTTTATATACTTGATAAAAAAGATTTGATTTTTGAAAATCTAATCTCTAGTGAAATTCTTAAAAATACGGAGTGTTTAAAAACAGATATATTTCAATGCATATTCGACAATACTATTTTACTCAAATGTGTTACGCAAACGATTATCGGGAATCATTTTGCGGCCAACGCTCCAGATTCGCCAGAAGCCGGGCTTATTGGAATAAAGTTACGAAAGTATTGAGGAATATCCATTTCCGGTTAGTATTATGACCCGATCTTTACGCGCAATTTGGCCTTTAAAAAATCGTTACGTTCTTATTCTCTTTCTCTTTCTTCCTTTCTCTTTGAAACGATGCTGCATGTTTTCGCTCTTCGTTCAATCTCGTTGCAAAACGATGCTGCATGTTTTGATCACAAAATCGACCTTTGCCACATAAGTAGTGGTATTATCAACAAATAGTAAATAATAATATCGGCGTCATGGCACGTAGAAACGGTTTAATCAATTTTAATCTATCGCTCGATAAAAGTAATTTAGATTTCGCGATCACTCGCATTTCTGTGTATTTCGACTCTTGGCAAAAATATACGCGAGAGAGACTCGAGCGAGAACGAAATATTATTGCGAAAATAGTATCGTATATTACGTTCGTAGAGCGAGAGCTGCACGATAAAAATGTCAATGTCCCGTAATACGTCTATGACAAAAATCGATTCGGCATCCAGGAGCTTAGTTAAAACTCAGTAGATATTGCCAGACCCATCAGCCTGTGTGTCGGTGTCATGTCGAATGAAAATGTTTTAATTCCGTGTTTCCTCGATATTTCGGTCGGCGTGACAAACCGATGCACGGCGAACGACCGTTCCGATGATCCTATAAAGCCGCAGACTACATCCAATAACTTTCCTGACAGTCGTCCACCTGACCATTCGTCCCCTTCAGCCATCACGTAAGCTTGAAGAAATAGTACCGGACGAAACGTATATTTGTGTGCATGCGTATGTGTGGAGACTAGAGACGTAATATTTACGATCGCAAATAAAGTGCCAAGGATGATATAAATGACACGACAAACATACCTTTCGGTATCGGATCGAAGCATCTTCTTATTTTACGCCGTTAAATAGAAATCTATAAAACAAAATTTTTCGAAAGGAGATCTAAACGTGTAAGTCTAATAATAAATTTTTTGTTTAAGCTACATTGTGTTTTACTTAAGCTACATTGTGCTTCAGACATTAAAACTGCAGTTTCAAGTTAATAGAAAAACTTTATTGCACACATAGTTGCGAATTCGTGGCCATCCGACATCATTCGCAATGTAAAGAATCATTGGAAATGCAGTAAACGCGGTAAATCGAATAGTGTGTTTTAATGCCGCAAGCACGTATTTGAACTATCATAAAGTTACGCTATTTTATTTTTCACCGCGGAAAACTCTATGCGGCTGAGAAGATCGTACCGAGTAATTGTGTAAGCAACATAAATATTTCTCCACCAGTGAAACAACAGCTCCCGCGGCAACACGCATTTACGTTTCGTGCGACAGTTTTCTATCGAAGCATTATCATCGAATCGCCGTGATATCCTCCGTATAATCATTGAACGAACGTATCATTGATCCAATATCCACGTAGTTCTCTGACTCCGATACCTCTGCAAGTTTACGCGAATGTCTGTTTCATTTTTAACACTCCGTTACACTTTGACTTGAATTTTCTTAACGTTCTTCCAGATCTTAATCTCTATTTGTTAAAAGAAAAATCTTTCTGACGATTTATATATATTTCCACAAAGAATACAGAAATCTTTTTATACATATGAAAATATTGTCATTTTGTGCAGAAATATCGATCTCGTTAAGAATTCAAGTAGAAATGTATCGGGCAGCTAACAACACATTCGGGAAAACCAGCAGTCGGGAAGTTGCTGCCGTTCAATATCACAACATTACGTGCGAGGTGGCAAAACCCTGTGAAGCGATATCGTATTAAAGTAACGGCACAGAGTTATTACGTAATACACGGCGATTATCACAAGTAGCATCGCGACGGCAAGTACTATGAACAAACATCAAGAAGAAATTTCGCAAAAATTTATTCTTTGACATTTGTACTTATGACAGTTGCGTTTTCGAAACTACTGTTTATTTACAATGCCAATAAATTCACAAAAATGACTATTGATTTTTTTATAAAAAGGAGGGCGCTTAAAGTCACAACAAGATGACTCTATGTAGCGACAAGAAACTGTTAACACTAATTAAAAAGACTGAACTGAGTACGTAATGGTAAGTAATCGCAGGAGTACGTGTTAGCACATGTAAAGAGAAAAGCAGAAAAAAGAGGAGAAATTAAGGAATAGTTAGAATGTTAAAAGAGGAAAAACAAAACAATTTTAACTTTAATAAATTATTAAGATTACGAACATCCTGTTGTGGCTCTCTGAACCTTCCCTTTTTATATTTAATTTTTTAATTGTTTTGAGCCTTTGTTATTTATTAATTTTTTACTAAATTATTATTAAAGAATAATTATATCAGAAATGTGCGCTGACTAACGCTCTTTTCTAAAGGCAAAGGAATATGCTTTTAATTAAATAAATTTTTCCTGTCAATTGCTGTCTTTCAATTTGAGGTATTGTTGAATTTAATTGCATCTCAAAATTTCAATGTGTGGATTTACATATGTTACAGAAATTCTGAAACACACACACACACAATTAAATCAGCAAATCTCTTTTGATGATTTACCGATTTATTTGCGGGGAAATAGCAGCGAACGCGAGGAAATGCGTCCATTCTGCTTTCAGTCGTCATCGTTCATATTACAACGAATCCATTCGCTCGTCCGCGCTCGTATGGCATAAACGCAACTTTACATACGCGCGAACATGGCCGATATCAATTTCGTGAGTGCGGAGTACAGTCCACTTTAGGTTTAACCGTATCTAAAGTTACGTTCAAATATGCGTTTGAGTTCCGCACACTTCCTTATGCACGCGTAATCGTGCGTTAAAACAACAATTTCCGCGAGAACAAATCGTTTGTTTTTATAAAATAATAACGTATTCCACAATTTCACGTAACGTGAAATTCATGCGAAATCCACGAATGTCTCGCTAATCATAGAACAAAAGGATCCGATGGTGTAAGGATAAAAATAAACAGAGTCGTTTTCCGGAACAATTCTTGCCTCTCGAGAGAAAGCGGGGACGTTCCACGCGCGACGAAACTAGTTGTCTACTCTGCTCAATAGTCGACAATAGGCAACAAACCGCGACAACAGCGAAATTGGAGAAAGCAATTCTCTCCGCTGTGTGAAAATAAGCAGCCAGAAGTTCCTCGGTTTGCCAAGAATGTCTCCTTGTACGCATAGTTTGGCGCCCGTGGACCAGCTTCAATAATCAGCCGTGTCGGGTACACCTCAATTCTGCAAAAGCGTATCGACTTTTTATTCGACGTTGTTTCGCTGCCGCCGTCGTTTTAATGACAGAACTCAACTTCTAACCCAGAGAAAAGTTGACTCCCCTCGGGTGTCTCACGAACGAGAACGATCGCAACTATAATCGTCGGTGGCTTGGTATCGCGCGCGTAAAGAAAGGTAATTAAGAAAAAAGAGAAAAAAAGAGACATCAGAGGACCAAAACTTTCCTCGCAGTCGTTCATTCAATTTCTGTTAATTCGCGAAACGCTGATAATCAACAATGCCTTTTCTCTCGGATACTGAAAGTTTTGGAAAATTGTCTATTATCTTAAAAATATCCTGCAAAAAAAAAATTAAAAAAATTATTGACTAGTTTTTAATACACATTCATATTTGTAAAAAAAAACATGAGTAAGGATTATTTCCATTAGTCTTAGTAGCTTGAGAAAGAAAGAACTCAGTGTTGCAAGAAAGAAACACGCGGTGTTGCAACGCGCTTATTGCGACAATTTTGCGAGAATCTCGGCGATATCAGGCTACGAAGACAGTTATCTCGGTGGCTGTGAAACGTGCATCCGGTGTGGCACACGAGTGCAGCCGCCGTTCTCTTTTCAGTACGTTAGGAACTTAATAATATAAAAGAAGCACAAAATGCGCGAGGAAAGGGAGGTCGAAAAGGGTGGCGGACGCGGCGCACATGCACCACCGCACCGGCGGCCGTCCCGACCTAACGTCATTTCCCGGGGAAATAAAAGCGCAGCTCTACCTTCGGGTTGAGACTAGCCTGGCGCTGCACTCGAGATTGCATCAGTATTTTCCCGGAGTGCCATCCGAGGGACCGAGGTCTCTGTAATTATTGTTTGTCTACCGAATGTGCGCGGAATGGATTCGGCGCGCTCGCCGCATTGTATCCTCCTTACCGTAGAATAAACCGGATTTACGCTCGGTAAGAGGACGTATTGTGTAGAGGCGGCTTTGATTTCCTTTCCCTTCGAGTCGTCTTGTTCCAGTTACGAAACAGCATCTGGCAATGCTAAATGCGACGAATTACCGTACACAAAGTAATAAGAATGGTCGTGTCTTTAAAGACACAATCCCTGAAAGTCTTTGTTAAAATCCATCTCCTAAAATCCTTTGTGATTGTGCAAGCGTGAATTTTCGAGAGGATTCCCATTCCATGATATTAAGACTGTCTGTTAGAATTATGTTTTACGCTCAATAAACCTAGGCAACATAGCCGTAGGATGCAAACCGCCATTTCTAATGTCTGCGTTGCGAGCGATAGATCATAGTCACGAGTAGCCTTAGCAGTGCTTAAGGTGACGCATTTGTTAGGACTCTCCGTTGGTGTAAAGACGGAGACGTAGCAAATTACCAGGCACAATGGCGACTGTCTGCACACGACTTCTTCTCCGTATGACCGTTTCTCTTACTTTAACTCGTTTACACACTGGCATTCCAGGCCGTGCCTTCCATCGCGCGGTAACGAAAATTTAGAAGCATTATCAAGCAGCCTCGAGCCGAGCTCCGTTCCCCTCCGAATGCCAACGGAGACTCTTTTAAAAGAAAGAGAACGAACGACGTAACAGAGTCCTAATTTGCAACTCTATTCCGTCGGGATATTCGTCAGGTTCGTGCACGGGGGAGGAATTTAACGAGTGACGAATGTTCGCATCAGTCAAGATTATGACCGCTTCGGCCTCCCTGAAATTTCCTCTGTATTCCGACGTGGAACCCCTCATTTTTAAAGCTCTTCCTTTGAGCTTTTGTACCTTCTCTACAATAAACTCAATCGCGACGGCGCATAGGTCTTTCATTTTGATCATCTCGAATTACAATTGCAACTCGATCGTAGTTGCGTGTCACAATCATCACGCTTAAAAAACATTGATGAATCGTTTACGAAAATATGTTTACGTTTGTACACGATGGATAACATCACTGGATAAATATGATACCCTTGTTTAAAAAATAAATAAATAGGATTTTTTTTGACATAAGAAATTGCACATCGCATTATCACGATATCGTTAATCCTGTTGCTACAGAAGCTTCATTGTTCCTAAAAGGACAATAAATTTTAGAATTTTATACAACTGATCTGGTTATCTAAGTAATATCCGTAAAATAGAATTTGAAACGCCGATATATTGTAACATTTGAAAATCGTTAGATATTTTAGGTGAAACCTTTGCGCGAAACGTAAAAATCTCTTCCGCCGTGCGGAGAAGAGAAATGCTTTGCTCGCAATGTCAACATTAATGCGAGAGAGGATTCGATGCAATATGTATCCCGATACATAAATCATAAGCACAGTATTAAAACTACGAAGGGCATACGTCCGCGCGCGGGGCGTTTTCTCGTGCGACATGCTCGGCGAATCCGTCGAGGAAAAGTCGAAGTCTGACGCTTTATGAAAATGACGCTTATTTTCTATCCGTTGACCTTACGCTTAATGCCGACATCGAGTTGTGATACGAACGGAAGGCTAGCTGACGCGTTCCCTCGACGTTGCATTCCTCATTTTTACTCGATAGCGCTGCGCGACGTTGCGCCACGTGTATCGATCTCGGGAAACATACGCACGATATCAGGCGTTTTACGAAAATACATCCTCCATCACTCGGAACGTTTTAAACATCGATCGATCACCGCCGATGTTTGTCGTTTGTCCGGCAAAACGTCGTCGTCAGGTCCTTTGACACGCAACAGGGTTGATTGAAGTGGCAATCGCTCAGAGCTTCAAGAAATCAAGAAAAAATGCACAATACATATGAAAAAAAAAACCATTTCCTATTATCTTCTCATAGAGGGACGAAAAGGTAGAATTCGTATTGGAAATTGCCACTTTTCGGATAAAAACAACGAAGAAATGTAGATATTCTGTAGGTAGTATAGCTTCTGTCCGAAATGACATTTTTCTTTGCTTGAAATAGATTCGAAAAACCTGTTATCCCACCTCGTGCCCAAAACTTGTTTCTTTCCTTAACATTATGTCAGAATAATTGAAAAGCTAACTTTTATCTGAAATTATGAAGGAAATATAAATTTCTTTATCTGACTTTATTAAATTCTTGTTATCTAATCAAAACAAATGTACAAGCGGTTAGATCGCGTGTTCATCGGAAAAATTCATAATTCCGTGTTCGCCTGCAAATCGACTGCGCGCGATCACTATATGGCGCATGCATTCGCGCAAGTTCCGACCAAGCGGAGCCATCTCCATCACAGCGATGTGCAAATAATTCCAACAGGCCTTTGCGTGTCTCTCGCCGTCCTTTCCCGGGCTCCGATCCTTCTCATCGATCCTCGCGCGAAATCCCAGTCGTTTCGTAGCTCCTGTCGCGCGTGACGAGTCCATAGACTGGGATTCTATTTCGTTCTGTCCCTCTTTTCCTGACGCTGCCTCGGAAATATGACGTCCCTGACTCATCCGTGTGAATATAAAGTATCGACCGTTCTGCGAAGTCGAGCCTCCGATAAAAGAGTTCCATTAGCCTGGGCACACGGGACGCGTTTCTTGCCAATAACGATCGCTAGTCGACCGCATCGGTGTCGTTTTTTAAAGGGTCGTTTAAACAAAACGACGGAGTGACAACGAGCTTGAGAGATCGACATACGCGAGGCGCATTTCAACGTTCACCACGATGATAAATATCAGTCGCAATCCTTTGTGCAAACAGATTGTTACAACGACAATATTTACTACGTAAGAGCTTGTAGCAATATTTACGCAAGAAATATACATTATATATAAAATTAAATTATCTCTCTGTAACTATAAACGAGTGAAGGATAAAATGAACGACTTAATACTTTTTCAAAATATTTCATTAAAAAAATATGTCCTACGAGAAACAATCCCAAACATTCTTATTGTGTGTAAAAGAGTTAATAGCGCGTAATGATAGATCTTCACACATTCAAGAAGTCAAGAATCATCGATAACAAATTTCCAAGTTCCTAACAAATGTATAGTGTGTCAAAGACGGTTAAAAAGAATTCAATATCTATCTCGGCCGTAAAACATTTATGGCAAAGCCGCCGCAGCGAATACGTAGGTAGGGGAAGAGCGCGAAAGATGTTTTATTGGTCGCTTTATGGAACATCGAAAAATGAAAGGATCGGGAAGTGTGTCACCTGTACAAGTTTACATCGAGGGAAAATAGTAAGTTTATGGTCCGCGCCAACGGGCGAAAAAGTTTCTAGGAAAACAATGACGGGATAAAACGCCGTAACGTACGTACCCGTGTTACATAGGGACCTTCCGGCAGGAATCCCTCGCCACCCTCCACGAACATTTTCCGCCAGCTTTATTATACGCGCAGTACAATCCCCGGCATGATAAAAATGAAAGGGAGGGAGGGAAAAAGAGAGAGAGAGAGAGCAGAAACTCGGGGAAATTTGATAAGAACACGCATGAATAAACGACAAAATGCTGTTTATCTCCAGCAGGGGCAAAAATTCATGTATACCATTATGTTAAATTCGCGTAAGTGGAGAACATGAAGGCCCTCTGAAAATTTTATTAAGAGTTTAATCCTGAATTCTCGATATAAATAAAAAAATCCTGAAACTTCAATCTTGCAGCTCAATCCAGGCACAATTTACCATCTACAAAGAAACATATTCGCTGTCAATATCGTTACAAACGGCAAATGTTTATTAACGTTCCGGCTGTTCCCGATGTAAACATGTGAGCCGATATATTCGAACGTTGATTAGACGTGCATTTTATACGTGTGTACAAACAAAATTTTTTATACTCCATGATCAATACCTTTATACTCTACATTTGACGAAAAAATGAAAAAAAGTGAAATGATTGCATCGTACTTAATATCTTGCAAATTTAACAAATAATCGAGAAATGCCTCCTAGATTTGCGTATGCAGGATGTATACATGGTATGTATATTATTGTGTATGTGTAAAAAAAAGAAGGCATGTACAACGTTTAACTCCGTCCAACATATGCATTGGATAATGACTTCAGGCAGTTGTGCCTCGTTCTCGTCTCAAGCCGGAAAATTTTCTACCATCTTGCTCGTATACACCGTACAATTCCCGAGACGAGAGTGGTTTGCTGCTGGCTGCAGGAGTGCGGAGAATTCGATGAGAATACATAAATAAAGCAGACGGAATTTCCGTCAAGAATGCCAGACTCATCGAGTTTAATACTTTATTTTAAATTAAGTTTCATCAACACTCTTGTTATATATATTGTTTTTCCTCTATACAAACAAAACTTGAACAAGTGTTAATTCTTCCTTTCTCATTAGAATGATCGAAGGGTGTTTGATTTGACTGGAAATGTATCCGAAAATACATGTACATTAATTTTATTACATTGTATATTATTATTTTTCTTCATTTAATTTCGATTTTTGAAAAATCAACTTCTAACAATTGCGACTTCTTCCTGTCGAAGGTGCGACAATATTCTATCTTCCTTTTCCCCCCATTGAGCAAAACGTACCGTAGAATTTGATCGACATAGATACACCGAAAGAATGTAAACATGTCGTAGAAACCGATTTGATTTAAGTAAACTGAGTCGATCGCAATAACAAGAGGCAAACACGGACGAACGTCCAATCGCATCGTGTCGTGATATGTCGAGCATCGAGCGGTTTACTTGGGACGACAGTCGTAATGTGTCGAGGAAAAGGGTCGCGTACATCTCGTCACGAGAAATGGAATAGTTGCCGTCATATACGCCCGTTATTTCGCGGTGATTTACGGTTCGACAGCGATAGCGTACGAATATTCGGGCGCATATGCCTGCGCGTGTACGCTCACGAAATTATTACGATAGATACCTATACCAATAGCATGCATTCCACGCTTCGATGAATATAGCGTATTCGAAGCGATACGGATGCCTGGAATATAACGCCTTTGTTTGTAACACCGTAAAAAGAATGTGAACGAAGATCGATCGAAACGCGCAATGTAAATGTTTAATAATCGAATCATCCCCGTGACATCTTAGTCCTATTTATCATCTCTAAATTAACTAATTTGACACTTTTGGAAACTTCATGCCACGGAACGCTGTTTTTCATTCGTATCTTTTCACCTGACAGTTCTAAATCGGGAAATCGTAACGCAATTATGCTAAACTTCCAACTCCTTTTACCTTCCTGACAAATGTGATAGCAAGATTTTAAGACGTAACTTTATTAAATCAGATTCTAATATTAATATACCGCAGAGATAGAAATGAAATTAAATCCACTTACGAAAAATGTATCAAAAAGCATATTTTAGGAGAAAATTCTGCACGGCAACGGAGGTTAAATCGATACCTGCTGAACGATTGAGCCTCTCCATCAAAGCGACTCGAGCAGAAACAGAATTTTTTAATTATCATGTATTTTCACGACAGAAAGATGATAAAAAGAGAAAAAAGAGGAGACTGGTTGTTCAGGCGGAGAATGCAACGACGTCGTCGTTGTGCTCACGGTATTTTCCTCAGAACAGCAGCGGATAAAAGTCAAGCGCACAAAAATATTCTCATGGACGCCTAGCGGTGTACGGTGTCAAAGGATCTCGATTTCCATCGACGGCAGTCAGAAGGTCCGGTTTACACTACGACGACAACGGACGACGGGACCGGAACGGAGGATGGAACGGGGAAGCGAAACAGGAGGCGACTAACGTACGTAGGTAACTACAGAATTCCTGGTACCTCGGCTCTGCAACGGAATTCCGGCCCTTTCCCGCAAGCGAGAGCCGTTCCGCCCTACCCGAAGGGGGTAGAACGGGTAAACTTTTAATACAGAATTCCTCACGCGACGATGCCGGGGTCGCGTCGATGGCCGTAAGTGGAGATTCTTGCGCGACGCAAATGGACAAGGGATTAACTCCCCCGATATCCGTACAGCATACCCCGACGGGAATTACTGCGAATAAACACGACCTTAAATTGGCTCGCGTGCGATTTAATTGTTTCGACGCTTGCATATGCCCGCCTTTGATATATCCAGACATGTCGTGCATATAGATTGCACCTAACTGTTGGAAAGCATTAACGTCTGCTAGATATGTACATTTGCTTTCTAATAAAGCTTATGATGCATATGAAAAATTAAAAAACACATATATATTTTTTTACAATAATTGCAAATAACATTATATTATGTATATTATTAATGATTGTTAACATAAAATTCCATAAAATTATATCCATTAGAATTCACATATGCGTATAAAACATTTTAAAAATATAGATATATAATTGTTTATACTAATAATTACGAAAATATAAAATATATTAATATGTTAGTAATAATTATTATATATTTTATAAATTAATCATATCAATATGTTGTGCAAAAAGAATTGCGATGTTCGTTATCTCCGGTTATACGATGACAATTGTACTAGATGTGTACTCTTGTTATCTATTAATTAAAGAGATATGGCAGTTGCACGGTCAGCGAAGACAATCGTCTTATCGTTTGGAAATGATAAAGGTTTGATATATAATTTTATTGTTATAACTGAAGCTTTTTTTCGTGCTAAGATGTCGAAGTTACTGAACGCTGGCATTGAGCGCGGAGAAAAATTGACTTCGCGATCACCATTATACGGACGGTACGGTAGTAAACAATTACTACGGCTGCGAAAAACACTCGGGGGAAATACGGCGCGCTCGTGTGTCGTGACGAACGACTACATATAAAAAAAATAAAATAAGAGGCGGGAAGGAGTTACGGAAACATATAACGGACAATACACCGGCGGGTACGCATTCACAAACTCATACAAGTACTCTGTATAAAAAATGTACATATACTAATTATTCCATTATTTGCGCCAGAAATGTCTTTAGAGTCGGACACAGATACTATATGACTATATAACGTCACCTTTTATTGGTCTTTTTATAAAAAATGTAATCTTTTTTCTGTTCGCAATACATTTTCTCCCATCTCTCGCTAGCGTTAATTAAAAATTTTATAAAAGTGTCGTATAAAAACTTTGCGGTTAAAAATGGTCAACCATTCTAACGTTATAAACTAAATATTGTCTATATAATAGAGCGGTATAAGCGAATAAATATTTTAACTAACAAGCGATCGATTTCCTGACACGAGTGGCAATCGGCCGTACTTTAACTGCGATCAGGGACGCCGGACAAAAATCGGGAGATATGCTGCCCGGGGAGATATGAAGAACCGCTGGTGCTGAACGGGGTGGACAGAGCAGGTTATACCCACGGCGTAAAGGCAAAGGGGCATGGGCCGTGCATTATCAATACTATGCTGGTATTCCGGGTAGAGTTACGGCGCAGAACCTATATATACATAACCCAGTCTATTTCCGAGTACAAGGCCTCTGGGAGATGACCGCTCGGTTGGCCTCCAACCTCATGGAACCGGATGGCCGGCCGCGAACCCAACTCTCGCATCCGGTTGAGCCGGTTTCCTACTGATAAGCCACTACGTGCCGCTACCAAATTCATCCCGCCATTTTCTATCAGTAACTGCCGAATGAATTTAAGCAAACTGCGTCTCGGTACGGTGCGCTTCTAATAACGTGCGCAGGGCAGGGAGGACGGCGAATCGATACGATGAAGCGTGTTCGAGCTTGAAACGCGGAATCTAGTTGAAGCGACGAAGCGCCGATTTCGCGTTAATTAATTTTGGCCTCGGTGTAATTGATTTTTGTCGCTCTCTGGGAATGGAACTAAAATATCGATTGAAAGGGAGAGGGTTGAAAAAGGGAGATATACATACATAAATCCAACTATTTCCCAACTATTGTTTCTTAAATTCTTTCCTAATGTTTTGCAAAGGTTATTTCCATTTTATTTATTATTATTTATTACTTTTTGTTTACAGAACAATTCTAAACGTAATTACGGTAGTAAAAGAAAAAAAACGCCGGGTGTTTATTGAGTTCTGACGAAGTTAATAAAAGAGAGAATTTTCTAGATAAATAAAATATCAAACTGGAGTAATGTTCTGACGGCAACACATGTAGCTGAGAGACAGAGCGTCCACATCAAACAATCCTGATATTGACACAGCCCTTTCCTGGTTCTTGCACTTTGACGAGCCGGAAGCAGTATACAGGTTACGCCAAAGGAACGTCCGTCACTGACACGCTACCATATAACAGGATTATCATTGTGCTGTGCGCGCGAGAGCAAACCGGTGCATTGCACCGCAGCTCCTGCCGCCCCGAGGTGAAGACGGTGGCAAAAACAAAGGAGGTTTCGACGCCGAACTCCGGGAGGGGGAGGAAAGCGCTATAACCAAGACATTTTAGTGTCTTAGGGTGAAAGAGAAAGCGACGAAGCGAGAGAATGAGGAAAGAGAAGGAGAAAGCATTTGCTTGCGCCAAACGCAGAATTATTTCCACGTCGCGAATATCGTCGTAAACGCGACGAGCGTTTTACGCGATCGCTCGTCCTACAACCAACCTCCTTCGTCTTCTCTGAAGCATGGTAATTACGTCTCGGCGAAGTACGAAAACCGCGAAATAGCCTATTTGACTGTAGTGGTAGGAACAAGAGGAGCCACGAGGCGGACCGGGTGGAGATGAAAAGCGAGCAGGGCTGCGCGGAAATGCACAGGGAGAGAGAATGACAAGAGTGCACGAGGGTTATGAAAAAAGCTATCGCGCGATTTATATCGCGTACAGATGTGAGCGCGAACGTAGAGGTAAACGTGTCGAGAGTCTTTTCTAGGTCACGAAAAGGGCGAAACGGTTGGAATACGGCCGTAGGTTTTTTGATAGCGCAAACGTAACGTAGAAACGCCTTTAGCCGTCAAAACGCTGCCAGTGTGACGTAAATCCGTCGGAAAATAAAATAATTCTCGTTCTATGTGCATCAGTGAAATCAATAGTTTTAGAAATTACATATCATTTAAAATAAATTCTTGTCTCTTTACGTAACATGAATTATTGTTAACTAGCTAAGCAATGATCGATTTTAATCAAATGGATGAATTTTTTTTTTTTTATTAATAATACCTTTCCCTCTTTAGCGCGTGTGATTTGGCAGGCACAACATCCATAAAACTCATCGCGACATTAACACGCACATTGTCGAGTCTCATTAAAAGGATAATCCTTCCGGCGCCGGCTGCACTTGGCTGCAATTCGTGCAAACATGTTTACTCACATCGCATAATTTACATTTTAATTACTCACTGCCGAGACGAGTATCGCGAGTTTATATGACGCACAATCTAGAATGAATTTTCGCCCGGCGTGAATTTGCAAATAGACACATCCAGTTCGCATTTTTCGTGACAAGTGAATTGGCGTAATTTCTAATCGCCGTTTGTAATCTACGTGATTTACAATAGAGACTGAGAACTCCTATAGATAACGCCTGCAATCCGATTTATTAGCAACTAAAAATAATTTAATTAATAGAAATTTAGATAATTTATTTTAAATTATATTTTTTACATTATTTCTCATATATGTATTATTGATAATACTCAATATTTCTCATATATTATAACATTTGATACTACGAACCTTCGAAATTTATATAAAAATATATAAAAATTTTGTCACAGACTCGCTCGAAATATTTCCAAGTCCCTCAGAAATCGCTGATATTAGAAAATTAAATCCGATAGATACCACTTCGTATCTCGCATCATCTCGAAAAGATGACTCAAACGGGGAGAATATCGCCTTCCGTGAAACATATATGCGACAGTGCTCCAAAGAAATTACGCGAAATTCCGTGGAAATGAAATTTCATCCGTTCCAATCGAAAGAACCCATATCCGAGGATTTGTTTTTCTTTCAAGAAAACCATGGTGCAGAACGTGACAAAAGAGAAGGTTCCGCGAGTGATCAGTCGTAAATTCACGTTGGGATGACGTTTTCGGCTGAACTAGCCCGAAATTGTGCGAACAAAATTGCGCATTCGTTCTACTCAACGAAAGCCAACGAAACATCGTTTAGTTGAAACGAGAGATCGATATTTATTATATTTATTTTCCCTATATGTACATTAGGTTATATTTCCCTCAGTCTGTAAAATATTTTTTTCACGATACGATGATTCTATATATGTAAAAAAATTTTTATGTATCTAATTACAAAATCGTAACTGTCTCATTTTGCAGTATAAAAATACCTGACTTTTTATTTTAATCTATTATCTATTATTTATTTCATTTATATGGAGCGCTTTAAAAATAATCCACAAAATACAAAAAATGTGATGCTGCTCCAAATATTTTCAGTAAATAGGAAAAAGATAAACCAAATAGTCTTTACTTCACATAGAGAAATAAATTATACATTATAAAGATTATTAGTATTTTTAATATTTAATTACACACACACGCATGTTAAATTCTGCTTTCATAACTAAAATATTATAAAATATTATAAAAAATACACTGTTAATTAACACCTTATAATAGTTTTAAAAATAGTATTAAAAAAATTAGCATAGAAATCTAAACATATCACATAGACTAGAATACTTTAAGGCTTAAGGTATACTTTTTAGCAGCGTCAAGTTTTTTTACATTAAATTTTGAATGGATGTACTATCAGAATACAGGCCACTAATTGTAAGATGCTGCGATCTTTTTGAGAATAATTTTGAGCGAAAAGATTAGATTCAAACGCGGGCCTTCCGAAACAAGTTGTCAGAAAACCGCCGGAACAAATCACTGGAAAGTTGTCGGAAAGTCGCCGGAATAAGTCGCTAGAAAATCGAAAGTTGCCGGAAAGTCGCTGGAAAGTCACCGGAAAAAGTCAGCGAAAAGTCAGCGGAGTTTGTTCATTTTAATTATTTTTATAATTAAGAAGAATTTAGAGTTATTAAAAAGACACATTTCTGTTTTGTTTAAATAATTTAATTTTAATTTTTTTTTATTTGCTTAATTTGATAATATAATCTATGTGTTTTCTATAATAATTACATTTTAATTTGTTGGTCACTTAATAAATTGAGATTCGCTAATTCAACGATCTCTTAACTCGTTGGCTCGCATAAAGATACACCGGGACTTTACCTCTTGATACCATTGCTATGAATACTTTGTACAATATGACTACATATACATCTTTCATAATGGCTCTGAAAGTAGAGAGAGGAAATCAATAAAACTTTAACTTACTTATTTTTTAAACAATTTAAATTATATAAAATCAATTCAGCATGTTAATTTTCAATTACTAAATTACCTAGTATCGTTTCTCTCTAAAATTAGTTAAATGCTATTTAACATTAATTGACATTTATGAAAATGGATTTAACTGTTTAATTTTCATTAAATATTTAATTAGAAAGTTACCCAATTAGAAAATGATAATTAGCTTCAAAATGATAAATGCGTTTCGAAACATTTCTTCGGCCTTCGTGCGCACAAAAAAGTGCACGGAGCGTCAAATTATGTGTATAGTTACTCGTCAGGGTTACAGAGGGAAGGTAGACAACAACGACACGATTAGTCGTACTTCCGGGTCCGGGAAACACGAAACTTCGGCGTGCCCGCCAAAGTTCGTGTAGTTCGTGCTCGCGGCGGCACTAATGGAATGGTATTTACAAACGCGAACAAACACTCCTATCAATTACAAAACGATTCTCGTCCTGCAGGCGCCCAAAGCGCCTACCGGCTCTGCAGGATGATTCTCGTCGTCGCGACGTCGTACGACGCTGTCCTCCCTCTCTCTCTCTTTCTGCATCCTCGTCCTCCGTTTCAACTGTCCTGAACTTTTGATCACCCGCATCCCTGTGCAATCTAAAGGAGAATCATGGTCGTCCATCCCTTTCTCCGTCCGTTCTCTCCTCCCCCCGTCAGACTCCGCAAATATTTGACACTCAAAATCCAATGAGGAAAAAGTTACGATCTACGCGAATCACAAGGAGACGATTCTGCCGCTGTGAAATCGAATCGCAAGAGGGTGGATGCGGTAAATTAATGTGAAAGAGTGAAGAAGACTGTGAAAGGATCCGACGTGCACGATTGCTGGGAGCAGGTGCTATCCGTAGAAAATAAGTCACAGTTGGAAAATGAAATTACAAAGATAGATTAAAGCATTTTTTTTTTGCTTATATTAGTTTCCGTCTCAACTCAGCTGTTAAGAGAA
Organism: Crematogaster levior; assembly: GCA_901521435.1. Lineage (NCBI taxonomy): Eukaryota > Metazoa > Arthropoda > Insecta > Hymenoptera > Formicidae > Crematogaster > Crematogaster levior. Next base: position 768,727 of record CABEGB010000759.1, read on the forward strand.
AAGTACTTTCTTCTCCACTACAATGTACAATTATGCAATATTTGTTGTGAAAAATATTCGTAACTCATGTCACAAACTGCCAGAGAAATGTTTTGCCATCTATAAAAAGAGTAAACGAAAATATGACATATGTAGGTATGTTACAGCTCAAAAATGACACCAAATTAAAATAAGAATATTATAGATTCAATTCACATACGTATTAAAACAATACAATTATAATTTAAAATTAATTTACATTATATATTGTAAAAAAATTATATATTTAAATAAAAAGTTTTTAAGCATAACTTTTTAAAAATAATTAAATTGAAGCATGTAATAAGTAACAATATCTTTGTGATTGTGCTAAAAATTATTTTCTGGAAAATGCCTCGAGTTAAAAAATGTCTAGGAAAAATCATTTGAAAAACTGCAAGCGGAAAAATTTTGTTTTTAAAACAAGAAAAATTGAAATTTATTTTTTTATTGAGGTTCCAGAATTGTTGAAATTTTTATTTATTTATTAAAATTAAATTAGCATTGTAATAAAATACAATATCAATTATATGTTTTGTGTGTATGTGTGTGTGTCTCACAGTTAATAATATTAATTACAACGATTGAATATAACTTTATCATTTTCTTTTCTAAATAGAAAACGACCATATAATTTATAATTACAATGTATACCTTTGTATATGCGATGTATCTATGTATGTGTTTATTCCTGAAAATAGCTGCTATCTAGAAAGCATCGTGTATTTTGTACTATGAATACTATCGACACATCGAAAATATATTTCAATTAAGAAGACGCAGCGAGATAGCACGCACGCTTCTTCGTCCCGGATCGCGTACAGAAGAACAACTGAACTTCTCTCCCGAGACGTGAAGTACCAAGTTTCGAGACTGCTATCGCTATGCGACTTCAAAAAGTTTCGTCGGGTGTCCGCGTCAGATCTCCAAAATTTCCAACGATCTGACGGTGCCGTACAAGTTTAACGCATGCCAAAAGTCACCCGGAACGGCTGTTGATAGCGCGCGGGGAACCGACATCACGTCGACGCGAATAACGAAGCATCATATTATGCTGCGCGACTTCGCCTTTACCATTCTTCATCATCTAACGTCGAAGGGCGTTGCCTGTCAGAATTCTTAACCGACATCGCGAAGATATTATCGCTAACAACCGTGTCGAAAGATTCATGCATTTTACAGTGAATTATCAGTTCTTGAATATAATTGTAGATAAATCAATTTTTTATATGTAATGAGGAAACTTTTTAGGGGAAACTATATTTAATATAATGATTGTTGTGAAAATATATTGTGTAGAATTTTCTGCGTAAGTTGTCATTCCGTTTGACGAGAAGAAGTGAAAAAAATGAAGAGTTTTAGAAGATCGTCAAATTTCACTTTATTCGCGATATTTTATAAAAATCCGAGATTGATTGCAACGTTGAAATGCGCCATAAATAGAGAAAAAAGTATGCAGCCGCGTTTTACCATTTAGCAATCAGGAACAGTCGCTAGCACAAAAACTTGCTCAAACAATGCACGTAGTATATGTCAAAACATCAACTTGACATTCCATTTCGATCTCGGTGGTTCTACCGAGAAAGGTACAATTGATGAACGGCAATTTCCAAATGGACACAGCTTTTTCGCGAACTTTGCACTATTCACGTCTATTTCTGACAGGAGAGAACACTGAAAATATACGCAGCGAATTCTATTAAAGTGAGAGATTACGTGAGACCTCTCGGCTGATCGCGCGCTTAAAATTTAATCAAGGTAAGGTACGTGTCCGTAAGAAAGTTGACGCACGCGCGCATTGTAGAAAATCCTAATCCGGTTGCATAATCCAGCGATTATCTATGGGGATTGCTCCTACTGACAGATTCCCACCGGCATCCGTATCCGTAAACCTTCCTTCCGCATCCGGACGAAGTTTCGGCAGACATCCAAACCGGCAAGGGCGGCGGGGAGGCGCCATCAGCAAAATGTTCCCTCTAATTGAAAACGGACCTATTCCACCGACGCTCATACCCGGCGCCGAAAGCTGCCGTTAGATTGCACGAGATTAGTTCAGATTATTCAAGATCAGATGGGATTAGAGTCGTTCCCGTATTAGGCGACGTTAGATAGGAACACCGGCTACCGGTGTTACTCGTTAGCGACCGCTCGCTTAACGTTATACGGCTATTTCGGTTACCGTGTGCTACCGGGATCTTAATTACTTAAAAACTATGATTACAACAGCATCAAGTTAACACAGTCGTTCGTAACATTTTAATTATTTTCTGACGAGATACTCTCGATATTTTAAACGTGTTAAAAACTGTCAACAAATAACGCTAATGCAGTACAAACTACCGTAACGAATTTTCAACTTCTCCAACAGAACTGGACGACTGGAATTCTATCTGCCAGCGAACGAGAATTTCCGCTTCTTCGAGATGGAACTTAGCGAGTCACGAGGAAAGTACAATCTGTGCGCCCGGAACTTGTCCTCGGAACCGGCAACGAAAAATTCGCGACAGTGCGGATAAGCGAATTTAACCAAGCGTCAAACATCTGACGGGGTGAAATAGAATTGAATCGCGAGAACGCTTGAAGACGAGTTTCGCTCTCTCGAGCGCGTGACGTGTACGTTTCGTACGTTCTCTCGGAGATTCTTTTTACTCATCTGTCATTTCCTTCGGCCTCAATTTATTGTTTTATATACAGGATATTTAATACTAATAAATCTGTAATGGACTTATATAAAAATAGACTTAAATAAAATAGACTCAATAGAATTAATGCATTTAAAATGAAGATGTTAAATAATTTCTTTCTCGATACGAAATAAAAGCGCCGTGATTTGGAAACCAATTTCACATCAGCATTCTAAGATTAATATATATGTATATATTACTCGGCAACATAGATGAATTGTGTGAGCAGCTTTCGATGAATTAATCAGGCATAACACTGATAGCCAAAATACGATGGAAAATCTATTTATTCACTTTATCATCCACTTCGTCACCATCCTGCAAAATAGTTTGTTTTGAAACCGTTCGTCTTCTGAGCAGCAGGTCAACACATGAATTGTTTCAAAACTTCATTTTAATATCCCCGTTACGTTTCTCAGTAGCTTTTTCTCTCGCGCGGTGACGCTTTTGCGTACGCCTTTTCAAGCCGCTTTGAGAGATCTAATAGAAAAATCCAGACGAGAATAAGGGAGAAACGGCGGCTCCATGACACAGGAGGGAAAAAGACCCAAGTCGACAAGAAAAACGGGAGACGAGGAGTCGAGAGGGTGAATCTAATAATTTAGTCAGGCACAGGGGTAGGTAGATGTATCGCGTAATATCTACCTACGACGTGCATCTACACGGTATCTACAGGTACACATACACATGTCCTATCTGCCGTTCTGCATCCTTCGTACCCCGCGGCGAATCCCTCTCGCGCACATATCATCCAACATCCCCTTTTTCCCCAGACTTGTGCAAACTGGCAGAGAACTAGCTAAATAGCCGGCAACGTGTAGAAAATTAAGTCATTCTTGAAACGAGTTGGCGGCACGAAAAGTGTAAAGGAGCTGTCGCTGCTTAAGTAAAACTATTACATTGTCTAACTAATTGTAAGTTGTCATAATATGAAAACGTAGCGGAGAAGAAAACATTTTAAACGCTAAATACAAGTGCAAACTGTTATATAAAGAGATACACGTATCCACAACATTCAAAGTAGTAATAGTAGCAAAAAAAATGTTTGTTTTCAAAAGACACGTGTTAAAAAATTCTAAAAAACCATTCTAATTTTTCTGGTAGCATAAAAAGTGTAAGAAGTGTAAGAAGTTGTTGCTCCTTAAATAAAACTGTTACATCGTCTAATTGTAATATAACCCAGACAAAAACGTTTTAAATTTTAAATACAAATGGAAACAGTTTTATACATGTATGTACATTAATACTTAAAATAATAAAATGTTATCTCAAGACATGTGTTAAAAAATTAAAATATTTTCAAATCAACCGCATGAAAAGTATAAGAACGTTGCTGCTGAAGTAAAACTTGTCATAATAAAAGCAAATGAAAAAATGGGAAAAGAACGAAAAAAAATGTTTTAAATGCAACTTTGAATTGTATTGTTAAACGAAACTTTATATTGTTAATTAAATGTTACATAACATTAACTTGCGTATAACTAGCCGCGTTTGACTCTCAAAGCCCATTTTTTCCTTCTTATTTGTTAATTTTTATGCAAACAGTTATATAAAAATATACATGACTCTACGTTAACATTTTTAATAATAATGAAACACATGCTAGACTAGAAAATAAAATCTTCGTTTTAAGCGAGACGAGAATAACAAATTCTAGATGATATATATTATATAATATATATATTATATAATTATATATATTATATAATATATAATATAATACATTTATTCTTATTCTTTTATTTTGCAAAAAGCAAAATCTCATCCTCTCATCTGCCAAACTGAATATTCTCTTCAAATTCTAATCACCATGATCGCTATTACGCAATTAGAGATGCGCTTCTGCGTTCTTATGATTATTAATGAACATATACCCGTATATACGACGTTGAATATACAACGAGAGCTTTAACGTTTGCGCCGGAATATATTATACTTAAACCGTGGTGTACGACGCGTGCTCTTTCAAGAAATTCGTTCCAGGATTAACGATACACACGAGTGGCGAAGATATGTACACGAGGATATGTACGTTGATAATATAGCGCATGCGGTGTGGTAAAATCTCCTTCTTCCTTGCGTTCGGCTCGCTTCGAAGTAAGTAAATCCGCATTTTTTCCCTTTAAAGGACTTCCGCTCTCTCGCGCGCGGTAATCCTTTACAACAGCCAGGATAGCGCGTCCGTACATTGGTCCAACAAGAAGCGATAACGACGATAACAGCAACAACGACGATGACGGTGACGACGACGACGACAACGACGACTACGACCATGGATTCTCGCGCGCATCCTTTCCGATCTTCCATAACGAGATACGATAGTCGTAAACAAACTTTACTAAACCGAAACGATCGCGGGGAAAGCCGGAGAAATAGTTTATCTCGGGCTTAAACGTTAAGTTACGTCACCGAGTGCATAAACGTAACTATATCTACAGCTACGAAAACTTTCGACGTGCGAAAAACTGTCGGGAGGAAAGATTTCGTAATAACGGCCTCACAAATGCGATTTCGGAAATCGAGAATAAATAGTCTCCGCGACGATTATGTATGCTCAAAGCCGCGGAATCGTTTATCTATATGTAGGCAAGATGTGCTATTAGAAAGTCCGACTAATATTTTAGAGACAGATTTATTTACAAAAATATCGGAAAGTTAATAATTTTTTCGAGCTATCAGCAACGAAGGAGAACTATGAAAAAATAAAACTTTAACTTGCAGTGAACTTTAGCTACGGTATTAGTGAAGATTAATATTAGTGACTAATAAACTTATATACTTTAGTTAAATCTCTAATATTTAGTTAAATCTCTTTAATCTTTTCTCTCTTTTTTCCTATAATATTAATTTTTTCTATACAATTTTTTAATTTAAATTTAAATTTAAATCGATTTTTCCATACTTGATCTCATCAATAGCCTTTCTTGATATTTTTATTATGGAAAAATCGACTCCAGAAGAATTCATAGAAGAATCTATCCCCAAAGATATCCGTGCATTTTTATAGTTTCCTACGTATTCAACGCACGTGTTCTCGATATCTCTTCACGGTATACTCGAAAGTCTCATGCACTCGAAGCCGACACCTATGACACGCGATGCAACCGCGGTAAAACGCGATAAAACGTACCTATGTGCCACAACCTGGCGCCATAGAGCCGCGTCGGAATGCACCCTGAAACCACCCGATCGTTAGCATTTTCATCCCACATACTCGGTGAAGTTAAACTATATATAGATACTTTTTATTGTCGGCCATTGTATCCGCGATTCGAGTTAACTGCCGAACGTTCACGGGATTGTTCCAGATAACTGTGAAAAAACTGACGTGTTCCAGCTCACAAAGCGCAATAGCGCTATAGTTAATCGGATTATTTGCGTAGCTCTCGAGATTAGGGGATGAACGAGGAAGTCAAGTGTTATCTTATGGAACAACACCACATAATACGAGAGCGGTGCTATTGTCTTCGAGACATTACGTGTCGATGTGTGAAAAACGAGATTTAGTGTTCACCATCTCGTAACATAGTTTCATTTTAAGTCTTTTAGCTGAAAGGAAGCTTCAATATAAATAGAAGGAAATAAAAAAGTTATTTCTTCTTCTTAGCATAATTTTTTTATAATTATAGAAAATATGTAGAAAGAAAATAAAATGTTACAAATAATTAAATGACAGAAATATTTATTTGCCGCTTACAAGCTTTGCTTGTAATATTAATTCAATCAACTATTTTTATATATTTCGATTCTTTTATTTTATCATCTCATAAAGCCGATGTAAAAGAATGGAATTTTATAATTATCTTTCAATTTTTAAGAGTTTCTTATAATATATTGCTCTTTTTCAGTGAATTTTTTTATTGTGAGGATCAGAAAGACAACACAATATATGTTTTTAATTCTCTTATATTTTTATTCACAACACCATCTATACACTATATTTTATACATCTATCAGTAAAAACATTACAATATAAAGATGACTCTGTGCCTTAAATTAAATGTTGACATTTTAACTTTTAACTCTTTTAACTGACATCGGCAGTTTTATCTCGTAGTTTTGAAAGCAGTTTTATTTCGTAGTTTAGAATAAATTTAAAAAAGCTTTTATATATATATATGTAAGTGTATATATTTTATCTTTACATATTTATATATACTATATCATTTATATAAATGAAATATCTTTACGTTTTTGTTACATGCTTTTTAAGTACAAACAATAAAATAAAACTTTTATTAGAACAAGAGAAAATTTTCGAAAATCTGAGAAAACACGATGTTAGTTAAAAGAGTGAATGAGAGTACGTTATCTAAGGATAAATCGGTTAAGGAAACGTTGTCAACGGTGATATTTATTGAGCAATCGTTGTCGCTGTTGAGCTTATACAACGCGCGAGCAAATGGAGACCACATCCGCGCGTACGTGCCTGCAAATCTCGTGACATCTCGTCCATAATTAATCCTGTAAGTTCGTAACGTAAAGCAAACGTTGGCAATATTAACGTAAAGACATGGCACACATCTCGCGCTGATTATATCGCTTGAGTATATTGCTAAATGGAACGCGTGCATTACGCTTTGGGATGTCACACGAATGTCGTCTATCCTTTAACTCGTAGGGCGCGATGTTTCGATGATGCATAATTATTACTTTCCATTCATTACTCATATTGTTTGTTTCCTCCACTTGATTGTATACGGTAGTATCTTAAATTCTTTGTATCCCCCGTAATCTATAAATTATTCAAAGTCGACTTAACAAACGTGAAAATATCTAGTGTACCTTAAATTAAAATTCGACCAAAGTATACGTTCTGAAAATTTTTATTGTCTATTTTTCAATTCATAAAGTTTCTAAATTGTGAAGTTCCTATAATTGAAAGATTATTGGTGCCACTTTTTATTAGGCAAAGAAATTAATTTGAATATCAGTCTAAGAACCTGTCAAAAGGAACGACTTGAGACACCTCATACATAAATTACAATCGTCTTTCTTCTTTCTTTCTTCTTTCAATACAAACGAGACGATACGCCACAGTGACAGTTTATGCTATTTATTTATTTTACGTTCGAGGCACTACGCCAGTAGCGTCAAGCGGAGTATCGATTTTGGATTTAAACGCCATCCTCTTAAGCCCCAGACAGCTAACGAGGTACGCTCACTTAAGATCCCCTGCCCTCGTTTTCTCGCTCGTCGTGCGCGAGTACGTGCCGCGAAACTCACGACGAGATATTTATTCCGCGATCCCGCATGGCGTGTCTCTGATGACTTGGGAAATCGTGAGTGGAAGTAACAAGAGCTTTCGTGGTTGATTCCGCCTGGAATCGCTGAACCAGAAGGTTCGATAAGTAGCGCGAATCCGCCGATCGCGGTTACTTATCGGCATCTCTTCTCTCGAGCATACCGGAGCACTCGTTGTGCTTATAATTACAGTTTCATTATTGTTCCCGTTCCGAAGGATCAGATCAACCCTTTGTCAAAGATTTCTATCCATTCTGGGTAATGATAAACGTGATTCAGAACGTTCGAATGTAACGTAATGTAAATATTTGTTTACCATATAAATGAAATATCAATGAATGTAAAAGCCATTCCATAAGTCAAATTCATATAAAAATTAAATAAAGTTGACAGAGTAAGTGGAATCTATGATACATTATAACATTGTGAAATAATAATAAAAGATAAAGAAAAAAGTTAGACTGACGAGATCTTCGTTGAATTTGTTACATTATGTGAAACACTTCGAATCTATCAACTACATTACGTGATGAGCACTGACAGTAGCCAGAGGCCTAATTCTACTCTGGGTTCCTCGATGTTGAGCCTAAGGACGAACGTAAACGACGGAGGAATCTCAAGTCAATGAGATCCTCGATTAATCTTTCGTCAGTTAGTGTTCTTCATCATTTTCAACGGATCTCGCATGTAACGAGCGAACACTTCCTTCTTGAACGTTTCGAATTGTTTCCTGTTGGCACTGTTTTGACGCTCGCGCCAAGCGGGCCTGGTCTTCCTAGTCTGCAGTCCCCAGTGGCCAGTAAATACCGGCGACAGCACCTTGAACTGATAACCTGTCACGTACATCTCGTAAACCTGCAAGAAAAAATGGCTAGTGTTACACGAGACAAATTTACCGTCTGAACTGAAATTAATGTTGAAAATTGAAATATATATCGCACCGAGAACCGAAACGTGATATAATCGATCGTTCATGTTCCGCGTTGAGATATTAGTCGATTTAATTCTGTTGCCCCTCCTAATTGCAATTAATACATCTCGACCAGAAGCAACATTGGGAAGCAAGAAATCATCATGTGGTCGTGAAGCCGCGAGATGCGCGGTGATGGGATTTGTTCGCCAATCCAGTTTCCGCACCTCCTGCGGGGAACAACACGGAGGAATTCTGTGTCGATCTGCGGTTACTGCGGAGGAGAAGAACGGCGGAACGAGTACGCCCGGATTCTTTACGAGCCCGCTTCGAGCTTCGAAGCCCACGGTGTTTCTGGTTCGAAACTCCGACGGGCGAGGATTCCGCCGCCTCGCGACGTAATAAACGCGGGCGTCTACGTAAGCCGTAGTGCACCTGCCGCATCTGCGTGCGCGTACATGTGTGCGAAACGAGCGACATGCATGCCCGTCATTCCTGTGGAATACGATCCGGGCCGGGGGAATGGCGTTAGGTCGGCGCAAACGACAATCTTAATACGAGCACGTGTCGCAATGCGCGTCGCCTCGTGAATACGTGCGAGAATACTCAGCGATATATCGGTATTGTCTTTTATAAGGAGCGTACGATGGGTGGAGGCGTGTTTGATGAACAGGGTATTATTGCCCGTCGAGAACCGAGAGACGGCTTTCCTTTATCGATTTAGCATGCAAGAATGCAATCGCGAATAAATAAAATCATGCTCTAATTAATTTTACGAGCTTTAATATTTTTTTTATTACACACAAGCTTGTGAAAAGTCTTTCATTAAAGTTAAAATTTCTGAAAGAGAAAAGCAATAATTACTTTAAATATAATATTTAATGAGGGAATTGGTTTATAAAGTAGTCGTATCACAAATGCTACGTCACGCATAAAAAGTGATAGAACTTCGGTACTACGATAGATATGGCATTGTGTCGAGACTTATTTCGTCCAAATAGATCTTTACGACGTATCGGAAACCGACGAGTCATGCGACCAACGAAACGTCGCATTTCCACGAAAGTATGACATTGCGAGATTTCCGGACGAGTCTCGCGCCAACTTTCGAACGTGCGTTCCATTTCGACGGAAGTGGCTTTCGGAACATGCCGTTGATATTTGTCCGGATAGTGACATCTTCGCGGGAAACCCTGTGTTTCCGACAGCATAAGCAGCGCGACAGCAAGGAGAAAAGCGAATGGCGTCGTAATCTCAACCTCGGTTTGCCATCCGGGACAAGCCAGACAGACCTAACGGACGAGATCCGGTCTCCTACAGTCTGAATGCGTCTTCGTGAATAATCGCATGTAACAATGTACGAATATGTATGTGTATGTTCGTGCATCCAACCGAGATGTATACCCGACGGTAGCGATTGACCTCGTATCCAATGACCCTTCTCCGCATCGCCATTTAACGTGTAACATATCTTGCTAGGCATCATAAAGTCATTTCAATTTGCTTTCTCATTTTGTTTTGGCACAGACGTTACTATACTCGATGTGCTTGTTATAAAATAATGAATTCTGATTATTTCAGATTTTCCACAAAAACATGCTACTTCCTCTTTCTATTTGCTTCAATGAAATAGTCAATAATTTCGCAGTTTTTTATACAGAAATATAATAATACAAGAGATGTAAAAATAAAAATGTTAAATTATCATTATCATTATAAATATCATTTATCATAAGCACAAAACGATCAAAGAATATTACAAATTCAAATAAAAGGAAATTAGTTGACGTCGAATATTACGTTTGTTATAATATATTTGTCCAACGTATTCAATATCATTATTCATCGTAAGAGAACAAGGATCAAAATTTCACGTTCGTTCAAAGAGACAGAATTAAAACGGATTTGTCTTAGCACTAAGTTAGATCTCCATCGCATTCGAAACTAAGTGATCGAAATTGGAACGCATTAAGCGGATGACAAATAATAGTATTAATTATGAGATATTGTTAGTTAATGCGACGAAGCAGTAATCCACAGGGATAGCGGTGCACGCGGATTACATCGTCGGATGAAATTGATAGACAGAATCTAATCTGCCGTGTTCTAGATCTTGGAGACGTGGCCCCGTGAATAATTGTACATAACGACGACGCGACATGCGTGTGACAGGGCGCCGCGACGCCCCGGGATTGTCTCCGCAGTACGTGTCGCAATGGATGCACACAATTCGTCACGTTACTACAGTGCTGACACTGCCAAAACATATACGCCGCGATATCGGCGGGACGAACTCTCATTTATAACCCGAATCGATTTCCTTCCTTAGGCGAGTCCGGCCCCGCCACAATTGCCATGAAAGCACCTAATATGACATCAACCTGGCAGAAGGGTGACGGAGCATTCATGTGACATAACGAAATTGTAATGAGAATTGGAATTATGTATTATCTGAAGCGTTGCAAATAATTAATATTTATTATTATGGAGAAATTAGCTATCGTTCCGCTTGTTGATGAACCGGCATAGAATTATAATATGATTGGAACAATAACGTTTTCGTTTTTGTATAAATGATACGTACGAGAACAATGCACGTTTAAGGATGAAAATTACACCGAAATAGTGTATTATGACGAAAAAAGAACTTGAAACAAAAACCATATAATTACGACGACACGTTCTTAAGAGCACGCGAATTCAAATGAGAAAGATAATGTAAGTCTGATCTGTGATGGTCCCAACACGAATGCATGGCATTGCCGCATGAATTATACGACTAACAAGCCAGCGCAGCCGGCACGGCGGACACCGCTGCATAATTATCCGTCTTAATTGGACAGATAATAAATTCCTTTCAGTTTCACGCGCAGATCACATTCTTGCGGAAGCGGCTAAAGTGCACATCTCTCGCGCAAGCCCGAGTTGCGGAGAGAGGACGACCGACTGTTTGTCGAGGGTTTTCCCGGGGAACAGATTGCATTAAACAACATGGTGGGCTGACGTATCTTCTTAATTAACAAACCCCGCGGCCTCACATTCGTTACAGAGTCGCGGGCGTAATGATGTTTGCTGAACTTATGCGCACCCTGATACCGCTCGCGAATGCATACCGGCACGCTGTGGCGCACGCTCTGTTTGCACGCGAAACTTTCGTCATCGTGACGATTATTGGATAATGAATGTGTACAATGGCCAACGCAGCTTATTACTGGCGTATGGCGTGCGATCCGCACCGACGTAGCTACAATACGAAACGGGGCGAATGCGAGACATGCCTTTCGTGCTAAAACTTGCTCTTCCCCTGGAATCCCGCGACGCAAACCATCTGAACCACTGTAACATTGACGACTACCGTCGTGACCAAGTAGAAAACATTCCGCGAACGTGCGCGATAACACATAATGCACGTCACAGCTTCCGAGAGGAGAGCGGCGAAAACGGCGCGGCAAAACGGCCACGCGGCCCGTTGAAACTTTTCCGCGACGAAATGAACAATTTGCGGAACTCGACGCGCGATCTCTCTTCCGACACGGCTCAAAGGACTCAAAGGGCGGTCACGAAGGCACCGTATGTGCGTAAAAAAAAATGAGAGTACACGGGAGGCGGAGAAGTTGGTATTATGTAAGAAGCACGGAATATATTATCCACATAAATCTATCTTCTGCTCTGTGTGCTTCGTAATGGTTCTTTTTACGAGCATAAGACGCTCTTTTGTTCTTTATCTCAAAATATTCATTATTCCTATCCATGCATCTTTTTTACAAACGAAATTAGGAAATAAAAAGAAAGACAAGAAGAGAATGTAACAACTTTGCAATCGCTTTCCGATTATAAAGATTAGAAATTTGTAGAGTTAAATAATAATCTTTATTGTTAATGTAAAAAAAAAACAATAAGTTTCAACTACGAGAGACACAAAGAAAAATGAGAAATAGAATAGTACACGTATATAAATGCAAATGTGACATGGGTAAGGTTGTTGTTAAGTAATAACGAATAGCAAAACTTGAGAAAATAAGTTTTACTTTGTATAAAAACGTTTACTATATAAAACTATTACCTGTTCTACAAATTATAAACTTATACTGTTATAACGATGCAGAGAAAAGTCGCGTTTTTAAGGTATGCTGACCGCTTGTTGCTTTAATGGGAGATAAGGCAACCGTTTGCAGCTTTCGAACGATAACGCAGAATATTGCAGTGGGTCACTAATGCGGCGCGGTTTATATTTGCGTTAATCACGAGTGTACATTTCCATGTATGCATCTGCATAGCATATCAGATAATCAGGCGACACAGTTGTAAGTACAATACGTGCGATTGCATAACAGAAAACACATTACCGTTATTATATTTTACAATCACAAATGAATAAAATATGATGATTCACATCCAAAAAAATTAATTCGCAATTAATTCTGATAAATAATTTTATTTTATGAGAAAAAAATAAAAATTATATATTCCTCGTACGCATCCTTTATATTAAGATAATTTACATGCTAAATATACAAATCGCATTACATCCTTTAAACAACTCGCATAATTTTGTCCACAAAAAAGTATAATTCTAAAATAGGGACAAAATTGCGTGCCGATTAATAAACTCGTAACGCACGTTCTGACTTTCATTCTGCCGTTTTATTTATTTCGCGTCGCAGCATCCGGACCCAAAATACGTTCAAACATAGCGAGTTAAAATTTTACAACTAGCAGAAACACGGTACATCCGTTCTCTCACAAAAATGGAATTGCATGTCGCGCGGACAAGCTTACGTTCTTGATACCTGGGGGAAATGTGTTCGGGTTAATTTCACGCTTCGGTATCGAATGGACGGCGTCACTATCATCGCTGCGGACCATTACGATCCTGACATCACACTGACAGTTCACGCTCTTTATTTCATTCCACCGTCACGACAGCTCCTGTTTGATCTCGTTCGAAAAAGTCGTCGCACGGCCAGGTGACATGCTGTGCAACGTATGTAATATTCAAGATATCTTATCATCTCACTTATTAATCAAAATAGACCGATATATTAAGCATAGTTGGATAACACGAAAATTAGAATTGTATTAAATTACTCAAAAGTAATCAGAGTAAACGTTTATTAATAATAAATACCACTCGAGTTTTAAAATATTTTTAACGTGTTACTGTCGCAATTTTCATAAAAAATACACGCCAGGCATTACGATTCCTGTTTTTAGTTTCTCTATATTTCAAGACGTTCGAAAATACGATCTGATAATTCGCAGACGGAACGTACTGTATGTAATACAAATGTTTCTTCATTATGATTGAAGTATTAAGTTTGGCTTAGTTTGCTTGCGCATTACTGCGCACAATGCATTACGTGTCACAACCTGAACAACGGAATGCATAGCGGGTTGCGCCACGTCATGTATCTCGCAAATTAGACGTGACGTAATTACCGTGTTGTTATATTGACTAAAATCAGCGCCGGCGCATGCTACGCGACTCAATCCTCACCGTTTGCGGAAGGATTTCGTGGCATCCCGATGCTTGAAATTCAAAGACAGAGTGTCCCTTTGATATTCAAGAACCCCCCATAGTTCGCTGCGAATTCCTTACGTACCGACGTGTTTCGGACGGTTCAGCAAAATCATTGCGTACCAACGATTTAGCTTTGTTGACGCAATCTCATCGAGAGGCCCGTACCAATTTCTCTAGTTCGTGTAAACCGCAACGGTTCTCTTCAATTTAGTCACGTTTGTTCACGAGATTCCATTTCACAGAGAGCAATCTTTAGTATATTATTTTATAACAATTCCTCAAATATGCGAATTTCAGTATTCAACATGATTTGAACGATATACTTATATATACATATATATATATATATATATTTATATTTATATACATATATACTCTAAGTAACTATTTTAAAAATGTGTGTATATATATTTATTTTTAAAATAGTTATTTAGAGCACATCTAACGCAATATTATCTCTCTTGTAATGTGATTCCTGTTATCAATCAAATTAGCATTAGGTTGTAACTATAAATGTTTGAGAAAAATTTACACCAAAAATATTCAACGATAAAAACTCAAATGCACTCAAGTAGTTTATCAAATACGACTGTTTATTCGTTCAGTTATATAATTATAATATGCTTCTCCCACACAAATTCTCTTTATCAAGTCCTCTCGCTCGATTTAGATATGACGCCAATATAATACCACGGCAACTTCGACAGCTCGACAGTCGGATATCCCATATTTCTGCGACGGTACATCCGTAACCGCGATTCGAAACGCCGAATAATATCCGTCGCGGAACGGTAAAGCCGCGAGTGGCACTTTTCGGATAATGTCGGATTTCTCACCGCGCGCAAAAGCGTGTGTGTTTCGAAGCGGAGCGCGCAAAGAAGTGACACGCATTAAAATGAAGACGTGCCGGCGCATGTCGGCATAAAGTAGAAGTGGGCGACGGTAAACAGGGTCGTATAATTTTTCCAAATGGCATCGTCGAGTAATATGCCGGCTACGCGGCAGTAAGCCGCGAGCTAAATCTGATAATTGAGTTTTATGCCATCGCACGTCGACGTAAATCCCCGCGAATACGACGTGTATTCCGTCGTCGTCGTACGGCGCCTGCACTTATCTTCTCAGCATTAAGGGAGCACCGATGCAGCTTGGTACAGAATTAAAGCGGCGAGAGGCAAAAGGGAGCGGACCGCGAAACCCTTCTCGTTTATTTCGCTTAGGTAGAATCAGAAGATTGGCTTGTTTAACTTTAGGTAAAACCATAGAGATTTCGAGTTATTTCACAAGAATTGAAATAAAAGATATTTTCGCGAAATATTCAAAAAGTTTAAAGTTTAAGTTGAAAACTGTGCGTTTCTTTTCGTTGGTTAGATACGGCAACAATTCGGGTTGCAGGAACTACGCGCGATACGGTTAAACCCGATTGATCCTCTCGTACGAGGGAGGAAACTTGCATTATCCTGCGAGACACTTAAATTGCCGCTTGTTACACGGTGCCTGCGAGCCGCGAGCCATTGATCTTCCACTAGAGAATTAGCCGTTAAATTACGAACACCCTTTGGATCGGGTTGGATCGTTGCCTACCGACGTGCTGTGCGGAATACCCGAACAGCCTAATTGAAAATCACTTTCGCCCCGATTCAATTATGATAAAATGGTTAGCGGAAAAAGATCGCGCCGGAGATGCGTGGAAATAATTAAACGCATGAAGGCATTAAAATAACACCGATGCAGAGACATATTCGGAAGTCGAGTAAGATTTTTGTTTCTCAATTATCGAATTTGCATTATGAAATGCAGCTACCGCGCATATATGGCGTTTGATATATGCACTGATAATTTGAATTCGCAGGTTAATTCGTGCTCGGCACTTTGCCTGCAAAATGTAAATTTAAATACGCATAATGGGAAATAAAATAAAATTTACTTATTCAGCCTCGTTTAATTCCGTATTAAATATCTATTTACGAAATGCGGCGGATCATATCTGACACAAAATAGCATTACGTCAAAAATTAGCAGCATGCTATCGGACGAATTAAACTGAAATAAATTATGTTGAAAGCCGGATCAATTAACGAATCGCATGCAAAATAATTCGTCAGCGCACGTCGCATAATTCTGTAAATACCGCTGATCATTTTAATATCAGCAGGATATTAAAATAATCAGCAGGAAAAATCACAGAGCGAAGCGCCAGGCTTAAAATAATACTCGGGTCCCTTCTGTAAATCCAATTCCATTTTGTGAAAAATTACATTCGATTCGTTTCATTCGCATCTTTGTTTCCTCATTCGTACTTTTACATCTACGACACGCGAGTTTCAACGCCCGTGTCCCGTGATTTCCTGCGAATCGCGAACGATCGAGGGAGTCACGCGTCCACTCGCTACCGCTTTAGGCAATCGTTCTATTCGTGCCGATCCGCCTTTGATTTACGACCTCGAGCTGACGGAATCGCTCAATCACCGCGGAATGACTGCTACGTTGAAGCGCCTGGAACGAACTATCTCGTTTTCCGACTTGATCACTGCGAGGTGTTCGCGTGCGCCACTTCGATGTCGCGTCAACGATACTGCACTCACACCAGCGTCCTCAAATTAAACGTATCCCCATTATGGATTAGTTTGAGCTACTGATGAATAATAGATCGAGAAATGTTAAATACAAACAAAATCAATATTTCTTATTCATAGTGTGACCTCGCGAAGTCAATAACCGGCATTAATATCTTCCTAATATGAACAAAATCGGATTTTCTTCGCTACTTTTAAACAATATCAGCGAATATATCAATTCGTAATCAGTTTTCTTTACGAATACTATTCCGTCTACAAAATCTGTCATTTTTTTTTCGAGATATTACTGTCTTCTTTTATGAAAATCGATCCAAACTAATTATGATCCGAGATAATCATCCGCTTTTAAAATACATCGCAAAATGCGCACATTTCCCCACTTTTATTTCTGTTCCTCTACACTTGACGCCTTCCACGCCAGGCTTATCTCGCTTATCGCGGTGCGCCAACCCCCGGTGCCGGAATCAATCCGATAACGCCGGTCTGATGAGATATCAAGCCGGGGCGGTTCGTGCCGGCGCGATCGGCGCACTCGATAAACACGACAATAAAGAATCCCGCTAGGTCCGACTACGTTGGCGCGTCGAACCGACGATGACAGAATCGATCGTCGATGTAGAGTCGCGAGCAAGCGAACGGGGGCAACGCGTGCCGTACATCGTCGGGGCCAAATCCTTTATATTGGCTACGTCGACAATCGCCTGGTGCATCGACGGGTAATTGAAGGTTGTACGAGGGGGAGGAGGGAGGGGCACGCTAAGCCCGCTCGCGGTCAGACAAAGGCTACGCGGGGGCCGGCACGGAGAATTAACGAATCGATCGGCAATTAACATGCTCATTTTACCGGGCAATCGAGGCGAGTCGGGAAACCGGGGTAATTGCATCGTAATTATGGCGCATACCGCATTGTCCTCACGCATTGTATACGTAAATAGCCGAAGATTAATTAACGTAAAATAAAATCGAGCATTGACGACGATACTTTCTCGCGAGAAACGCACGTCTGTATGCGGAATGGTAATTCAGACTGCGGTTTCAAATTTGACATTTCGAGTTGAATGCACGGAAATCAATCTCGCACTTTGAAAACAGTAAATAAATAATATTCGAAAATCAAAATATGCACAACTAAATAAAAGACGTAAATATTGAGAAATTTGCTCATGTAAAAGAATCTTTTGTAATGAAAATAAAAGAGAATAGCAGAGAATTTATAAAGTAAGTGAGAAATACGGTCAGACGTTACATTCTTAAAAGAACGAGGTGACTGAGCTTGAATGTTGCGTACAACGGAAATGAGTGTTCGGTAACTGGCTACAAGGAGGGTAGAGAAGGTAAACGAATGGTATCTATTCTTATTTCTCCGTGGAGTGAATAGATGTGCGACGGAAATCGCAGAGGAGAGAGTACCAATGTACGAATACGTACTTCCGATATCCGCCGGCGTATAATGCCGGCCGCACAACCGCCACCGTCATCGCCACCATCGCAACAAGAATCGCACACGATTGATCGGGTCGACATCGTACCCACATACATGTGCTTCAATACCATCCGGTGCGGATGAAATTTCTCTGTAATATTTAAAAAATCTTTTCACTTATACCATCCGTTAGTCGCGCTTTTTCATCTTTGAATCTAATCGCGTCTCACAGATGTACCAATTTTCCCTATTATTTTCCTCTGCTTTTTGAAATAATTTTTCTTTCATTTAACATTTGGCTAATAAGTAAGTATTATACATAAAAAACATAAAAAATAAATTGACATTTTAGAAAGGAAAATTAACATATTAGAAAGGGAAGAAACTAAAAGTTAGTACTGATTTAAAATAAATGTCGTAGCTTGAATGTGCATTTATTGGATATTGTGATGAAAGATTAAAATAATATGATTTAACACATTCTTCATAACGATCACCGACACTGAGATCTGGTTTTTTTTTTTACATTTAACTGCTAACTGGAAATTAATTAATTTTCTGTCTCTTCATATAAATAATAATATAGAAAAAGATAAAGAATCGCTTAATCTCTGGTTAACAGTTAATTAATTATGAATGAAAAGTTTTAATCTTTTTGTTTACGCTTTGTCGACTGTTACAGAGCGACAATTAAATATCACATACTATATTTTTGTGCAACTCAATATTATACAAATTAAGTATTTCATTACTGTTCTTTTTGATATAAAATATATTTAACCGGCGTGAGTGGAAAGCCAGCTGAAATACGCTTAGCGGTGAATGTGTTAACTATCTCATCTGAAAAAAGACGGAGAGAATCGATGAATCTCATAGATCGTGAAATTTCCTTGCGAACGCAGTTGTACCGATATCATACATACGTGGATTTTACGTCTGTTTTATTGCATGTACTTCGCGTGTTCGTTTTACGAATTGCAGCTGTGCACGTTCGTCGCACTTGGATTTTTGCCGCGCGATGGAATTTCGTTATATCCGATGTAGAGTCGGAAGCAGTACTTTCTTGTCAAAACAATGCAGGATCCGCATGCCATGAAAGAACATTTATACGTTCAGAGGAATACAATGCTCCGTATATGGACTGCAAGCGGTAAGGTCTACGCGTTCGTTTTGTGGTTTTTTCGGCACAAATAACATTTTAAGGATCACCGCAATTTTATAGCACTGCGAGCTTTTCTCTCGCAACCGTTTAAATAATAGAGTTGTTTAAATAAATGAGAGAAAAAAAACTTTACGATTTAGATTTCGGGGAAAGAGTGAAAATCGAAACAGATCATTTTTTTATGTTTCCACTTTCCAGTTTCAGATTGAGATCGATTCCCCCCGTTCCGAGATATCGGAGTTTCGCCGCGTGATTCGAGTTACGTGACGAAGTTTCGAAGTTTCAGCATTATCGATCTAAGAGTAACCTTCGTTAGTTCGCGCGAGAATGACGCGTCTGAAAAGTACATTAGCAAACGCAATTTGCGGTCTGTTTGACGCCGCCGTCGCGATATGCAAGCGTTCGATTACACCGGAGATGCATCAAGTTTAAATTGAATAATGTCCGTTCCGCAAAACGAGCCTCCATCGTCCGATAACGCCGCGGTAATGATAATATATAATTCAATTAATGTCCCGTGCGGTGTGCGCGACGGAATATGTTCAGTTCTAGTTTGCCACTGTCGACTCACCACATGCTGGTATCCTTTTTACTTGTTTTTCCTGGCTCGCATGATCCCGCTAATACTCCCTTGCTGGCGCGTGTAACTTTATGGCTGCTACATCCACATTGATGATTTTCCTGTAGCACGGTTTGCCGCTTCGTCGAGTTAGCGAAATATCGTAATCCGAAACACATCTCTCTATCTCTCTCTTTCTCTCAGTTGGTGAAACGCGGAAATATATATACGTATATCTCGCTTTTACCGTTAATATTCGAAAATGTACATCTTTTAGTATAATTTATGCTGACTATTTACAGAAACGTAGAAACGTTGTAATGGTCGGTAGCTGCCGGCTCCATTATTGCCATTTATCCACTAATCCCATTAATACCCCAAAAGGCATATTAATTTTCGATGTAATACTTTTTACCTCCCCGACGTTGGGATAAACCAGTCGCGCTTGATGAAATACATGTATGCGATACACACGCGTGCAATTATCGTGAATACATTCGGATCTGAGCCACTTATGTTCTTTATTATTCATTTCCGCTTTTCCATCGACATTACTGAAGGTAATGTTTCATTTTTAATTTAAACAGTTCTACGATATTGCTGCTAATTGATTCGATAAATAATTTCATAAATAGCCATAAGCGCCATTGTGATATTAGTACATTCGTTGCGCTTATCTTCCCGAATACGAGTATTCACACACATTAGCGGAAGGAATTGCGTTCGTATATCATCAACCTCCTCGGATCGAACGTAAACTTTCATATTGTATCATTTTATGTTATCTCGTGTGCTCGGCGGTGAAATTGCATTTTCGATTCCATATCGCCACTAACGTATTCGTCACGCGAGTGCAAACTACTAGGAAGAAAAACTACGTATCTTAGGGAATATCACATACCTGGGTATTCCTCGTATATCCGTATCCCATAAACCTTTCATCGTGGGGCGGTGCGATATCTTTTGCCACGTAAAATGGCTCATAAAGGAATTCGAAATTCGTCACGTCGTGACTGATGTAGACCTTACCCGTCTTTACATTTTCATGATGTACATGGTTCGGTGACACGTCCTGCAGCCACCTAAAAATAAAAAAGAAACTTTAAATATCTATACGCTCTACGTATCCAAAACTATTTTATATATATTTTTAGTTAACAATTTATATTTCATATGTCAATATCAAAATTATGAGATTATAAATGATATAACATGAATTGTTGTAAAAACATAATCTCTGAATAACTCATACTCATACTCATATTTATATGAAATTATTATTGAAGTACAAATAATACTTATTACATTGGCTTTTAACCAATTTCAATCAACAAGTACTAAATCGATTTTAATTGTTTCCAAAATTAATCAAAGCAAACATAATTTCAAAAAATCAGGGTGTAACAAAATCAAAGGCCAATACTGATAGGGTAGGTAGGGAATGGGGTGGAGATGGGAATGAGATAGGACACTTCTGTCCGATCATGCACCCCCGCGGAGATACAAAGGGTGGAAGTAGTACGAATCCGCGGCGCGCTATGACAAGCCGCTTGTCGGTGAAGCTAGTGGAGACAACACCACTACTCGCGCGCTCGCCTCACCGACAAGCGGCTTGTCATAGCGCGCCGCGGATTCGTACTACTTCCACCCTCTGTATCTCCGCGGGGGTGCATGATCGGACAGAGGTGTCCTATCTCATTCCCATCTCCACCCCATTCCCTACCTACCCTATCAGTATTGGCCTTTGATTTTGTTACACCCTATATAAAGAATTAATATTGTAATATTAAATAATGTATTAAATATATGTGTCATTTACCTTGTAAAATTCGTGGCAAACTGATTGTGTATGAAGACTTTCTGGTGGAAGGGTCTGGCCAAGCCTTTCCTGGCGAGCCTGATCAACTCCGTCTTATTTGGGGGAAATCTCACGCGTGTGTCCAACTCGTACGTAGGTATTACATAGGCGCACTTATCACAGTTGTCGTTTCTGAGGAACTCGTCGAGTACGACCGTCAGATTGAAGCTCGGCACGATGTCGACATCCGTTAGAAATACGTATTCCGTCTGGCAGTTTTTGCGTGCTAGATTCCGCATATGGTTCTGCGGATAGACGTTCCGTATCCGCCAATTGGTCTGCTCGTTGGGCACGCGAGTCATGAACTCGTTGAGGGTGGCTTCCGGTTTGGCACAGTCGACGATGTCCGGCAGTTCGAAGACGCGCGGTTGCTTCTTGGGCGTTCGCATCCTCGGTACGGCCAGAGAGAAGATAACTCTCTCTCTGATAGACTCGTAGCACCTCCTCAGGTACACCAGGTAACGTTGCAACACCTCGAATTCCTCATCACCGGCGGCATAGAGCGCCACGGACATCGGTCCGGTCCAATGCAGGGCGACTTGTACCAGCGAGTGTAGCTTCTCCACGGAGCTCTGGGTAGCCAAGCACACCCGATAAGTTTGTGAAAGCTCCGTAAATCTGCTGCCGACCAGCACGGAATCGAACGTCCGGAATATCCGCCGGGCGTCCCATCTGCCAAGCTTAATGTCCAGCTTGAGACTGTTAGAGTCAGGTGACGTGGGCTGGTAATCCTGCGTGATGCATTCCGACTGTTGCTCGTGCTTGACGAGGGTACCAAGATTCCATTCGGTGACGGCGTTCACCTCCACTTCCCGCGGGATCGCTTCCGGCGTACAAGTCTCCGATTGCAGCAGCAGAAACGTCAGCAGCATGTTCGACAGCGCCAGGATGATCACGCTCGTCAAACTGAGATTCCATGGCCGGCATCCCAGCTAAAAGAAAAACCGAATATACGGGTTGATCTCATATCGCTCGCGTCATTTCGCTCGAGCACTGGATCTCATTTTAGAAAGTTCAAATTTCAACATCAAAAATATACAAAAGTATTTTCTGACTGATATAATTAGACAGTTTGGTGGATCAGCAACATAAATAATGTGTCTTATTTTTGAAAGCAAAAATATCAGACTTTATTAATATATTTTACATTCCTTGCACGTATATATATAATATGTATACATATCTTTATCCAGAATTGAACTCATCAGAATAATATCTCGATAATAATATATGTAATGATATACATATAAATATAAATAGTAAGAAATAAACTTCAATTTGCCTTTTTGCAATCGAGCCTGGATCTTTTTTGCCAATCAATGATCTGCGCAATCGCAGTACACAATTAAATACAAGATGCGCGTCGACACTGTCGAACTTGAAACGCAAATCACCAACATAAAATCAACTTGATTCCAAATGTTGGTGTAAATAATATATATATACATATATGTAAATATTTACATATATGTACATATATGTAAATATATGTAATGATATGAGAAGTAAAGAGTGATAAAATGTGTGACGATAACTATAAGCTCCGCCTCGTAAATTATCGTTGAATTATCATTTCCGTGCTCGAGGAAAGGAACGAAGTCGCTGAAAACATGACGTGGAAAATAATCGTGAGGCGAATATCGTGTGTTTTCGTCATAACGTGTTCGCGTTAAGACCGAGGAGTAGCTCCCTTCGCCGTGGCGCGTTTTATGTTCGCCATTTATTCTTCCAGAACCACGAGGCACAATGTGTCGCCGGCTAGCGTGAATAATTTCATAGGGATACGTGAGCGGAATAAAACGAACCGTGGCGAGATGAGGCTACTGTATAACGAATCTTGCATTAGTCCCGAGCGACGGACTAACGCCTCCAGAAAGATTACTCCGAATAAAGCGAATCCTTTACAAAAACAGTCAACGTATTATTTATTTATAGGAGATAATTTGCACGTAAAATATGCTCATTTGCTTAAAATAGCATTCTATTTTGCGGAATAATTTAATCAAAGATATGGATTTTCTTAATCAAATAAAATAAAAAAAAGTACAATTAAGCGTTTTATTATGCAGCTGCTATAAACTCGAAAAAATGATTAGCTTTGAAAGAAATCGCTTGTATGACTAGAATAGAATTGAAGTAGACGAGACTAAAGCAAACAGCAGGAAAATATACCAGGCAAAATGCAGTCAAGAAACGCGCACATTGTTCTACACTATCTCTGAACGTATCAAAACGTGTAATCGGATTATATCCTTCGCGCGTATTTGCGAGGAAGTCAAGAAAGCAGGGTGCGTTTAAACTGGGATATTTCGCTCTCTTCTATAAATAGGAAGATTACCGTGGCACGCGTTGGAGCAATTTCAGAAAAACATGGCCGAAAGCATGTTTTTGTTAAAAATAAAGAAAAAAATCAATCGTATTCGAATATTTTATGTTTGAAAGTATTTTGAATCTAGAGCGAAATAATGGTGGAACTAAAGAACGTCATTAGTTTTTTTTTTTTAATTATAAGTGAACATGATATGTATGTCGCTTTACATGTTTTTTATAATATGGACTGAATTTAAATATAAAAAAGGTTGCATAAAAATAAAAATTTTTATTTAAAACGGTCAGACCATCTTTGATGGTCAATCAATCTGCGTAAAGACAGTACATAACTAAATAAAATGCGCGCCGACACAGTCGAACTTTAAAACGCAACTCAATCACCAACTTAAGGTGGTTGGTGCCAAAAACGAAAATAATGAGAAAGTTATAAAAACTATTAGAATCGACTAATAAGGTCATAAAGAATATTATATTGTAAGAACAGAGTGATTGACAATACAGTTCTTAAGAAAATGAATGTCAAAGTTGCGTTCTTATACACGGGCTCTTATGGAAGCGACGAGAAATTGCATGGTTAATGCAATATATCTCTTTTTAAAATAATGAGAAACCAATAAAAAACTGTGCAATTGGAAGGTTAGATGTTTATGAAGAAATAGAGAAAAAAAAATAGGGGAGTTACAATGTAGTTTCGGCAAAAAATTGATTTTAAGTAAGCAACTCGACGCTACTCGACACGGTTACCTCTAAGCAGAGTGAAATGTGGCAACGCTGCACAGCTGATTTATATACATATATACATATACTGCTGTTTACATTTGCTTATACGTATAATATAGTGACGCGCTGTTGCCACATTTTCGCGCATGCATATGTATATATGTACTCCCCCTTGCCCCTCACTGCCGATCAGCTGACAGACAGCACCAACCACCTTAAAATCAACTATGTAATCAAATCTTACAATATATGTATATACGTATATTATAAATATAAAAATTTTAAAGTCTACAATGTAATCTCATGCAAACAAATTTCTCGAAAAAGTTATTATTTTAAAAGTTTATTTCAAATGTTATTATTTTACGAAGAAATGAAAAATATTATCTTTTTCTACACATTGAATAAAATATTTTCTTTTCATAAATCATACACTTAAATCACTTATGCGAATAATCCTACAAATAGATCTATAATAGGTCATTAAATAATAATATAACATAACTTTAATAATTAAATTCATGAGATAGAAACGCGCACACAATTTAAAAAATTTCTAAATTAAAAAATTTAGAAATTCGCAACTTTATACTCTCTTTTAGCCTTTAGTTTTTAGAAAGTTTACAAAAATATCCCACTGCGATGGATGTTTTAAGCGAAGAACTTGCAATAACAAACTTGCAACGGTTGACATTGTTTTTAAACAAACTCATGGAAGTGGTTCGGTCAACGGCCCAAGTGCCGAACAACTTACCGATAACAGTCTGTTGTGACTGTCGAGCACAGAGCAAGGACCACTTTATCGTCCTAATTATCGTGAGTCTGCTATCCGACGGGACCCATTGCAAAAATCAGTATCCTCTAACAAGATAACGAGAACGACAACGAATGTTGAAACAATGAAAAAGACAAAAGTAGGAGAGAAACGTCTATTTTTATTGTTTAGTTGATATTTTGATATAAAATATTTCCTCTGCAAAATTAAGAAATGGCACAAAAATAATAAAAAATAAAAATTATAAAATATCCAAGAAACGAATTTTTATTTCTACACCACAATCACAACTATAAAGTAAATGTAACATCTTATTTAATTCAAGGTAGAAAAATGCAATCACTATACAGCTCTCGTAGAACAGACATCGACTTTTGCTTCTCCTCGGTGCAGTAAAATCCCCAATATTTCGTTCTCAATTTAGCGCGGATAAAGGAATACGAAAGGAAACCTTGACACTTTTTACGTTTTACTTTTGAAATAATCCAAAAATTCTCCCCTGTTTAGTCATTTTGATTTAACTTGATTTTAATACGAATAGAGTTTCGTATTTCTGTTATACATTTTTATCCTTACGATGAGTAATTTAAGAACCCAGCTGAGAGACTTGCCCTATTTACTATTCTAGTAAGGATTCCCGAGGTGAAATGCGATGCTAAAACTTGGTGCGTATCAAGTTACTCACCCTGAGCGAATCAAACGTTCCAATATCGGCCCTCGCAAAAATCACTAAACCGTAGGCTAACCACTCGACGCGGGTAAATCCGCCCTAATGCGCCTTGGGGGAACAATGTGTTGCATCGCGAGCGTAAACGTCGGTCGTAAGTATCCCACCGCAGCAAGTTTCACGCCGAGGGCAAAGGGCGGCCACGGCGTTACCTACTAACTGCGAACCCCACCGAAAATTATATACACACCGATAAGAACTTGGTGGCAACCCTTCCCTGCACCACCCCACGTACTCACCCGCTTTCCATCTGGATGTTCAACCGGCGGAACTAACACCCGAGGTAAGATCTTCGCGCCCGAGGGATATAAATCATTCCTCCTCCTCCATTTCCCCTTCTTCGGATTCCTCAAACTACTCGCATCAACCTGCGGCCTCACCGACGGACAAACGTTGGCTCGAATGTGCGGTGATCGTCTTTTCAAGCACGAACGTGGCAAGTCTCGAGTGGAAATGCATCTTCTGGAGGAGCCTTGACCGACATTTAGGAAGCGGATATCGAATGCATTAGAGTGCGAAACGAGTCGTCCGCATAATGTACTCCTCTCTCTCATGATGTTACGCTCTCGCGGGTTATACAGCTTGCATGCGGAACGCGTACGTGTGTGTAACGCACGTATGCAAACCGCAACGCATTACACGCCGTTCCTCTCGCGGGACAAGCTATACTCGATGGATATGGCAAGCGCAAATGTTTGATGATTCGAAGGCGCATCCAGCGCAGCACGTCAAATTCGAACGTCAACGGGAAACCAGCGGGAACGACGACATTTCCGTGTGTTATGTCAACGGGGAGATAGAATCATGAATAAGAGCGAGGCTTCTGTCGTTTTCCTTTGCCCTTTTATCTCCAATCGATTATAGCGATTATATCGATTAAGCTTGACGGTTCTCATTCGGCACGATTACATCTGACATAATAATTGAATGAAATAGTTCAATTTTTAACATAGGTTATAGACCGTCTAATTTAAAATGTCACGGTAAAATTCGTCCAATTACACTGCAGTTTTCAGAAAACAAATGTTCTCACGGGAATTTATTATTTAATGCTGTTGTCTCAATACCGGTGCAATTTTATCGAGCTTTTTGTTTGTAATATGCCCACACAACATGCATAGTTGCGCTTGTTTGGTACGTTTACTACGTACATTTTCAGGATAATATTTGAAAACCACAACGTTATATATACATATATACAGGGTGAGGAAAAAGTATGGAAACCCTTAAATATCTCGAAAGAAAAAGTTTTTCCAAAAAATGTTTCAAATAAAATGTTTTAAATAAAAATGTTTCAAATAAAAATATTTCAAATAAAATTTTTTATTGTATATTCTTATAGCTTATCTCGAGAGCTTTCCAAAACACTATAATAAAGTATTTTTTCATTAAGTATTTTCCGAGTTATAAGGTTTGAAATACAATAATTTCTTAATGTTACATAAACTATAAAATATCTCGTAAAATATTCACCTTTCGATAACCTTACCTCAATACTTTTATGCACAGAATAATGAGAGGAATCAATTGGTGAAAGGAACCAATCGGTAAAGAAAACACATAGTTGTTTTTAAGAAAAAATATGTAATTGTTAGTTACAAATTACATATTTTTTCTTAAAAACAACTATGTGTTTTCTTTACACCAATTAATTTCTCTCATTATTCTGTGCATAAAAGTATTGAGGTAAGGTTATCGAAAGGTGAATATTTTACGAGATATTTTATAGTTTATGTAACATTAAGAAATTATTGTATTTCAAACCTTATAACTCGGAAAATACTTAATGAAAAAATACTTTATTAGTGTTTTGGAAAGCTCTCGAGATTAGCTATAAGAATAT
Source organism: Crematogaster levior (assembly GCA_901521435.1). NCBI lineage: Eukaryota > Metazoa > Arthropoda > Insecta > Hymenoptera > Formicidae > Crematogaster > Crematogaster levior. The sequence goes on from CABEGB010000759.1 coordinate 797,078, forward strand.
ACAATAAAAAATAGGGAGTTCCATTTAAAAAATTGACGGTGACCTTCACGTGACCTTCAAATGACTCTCTAAGGTCAAATCATTGTCACCATTTAATGGCACCCTTCAAGCCATAAAACTTTTATTTGAAACATTTTTCGGAAAAACTTCTTCTTTCCGAGATATTTAAGGGTTTCCATACTTTTTCCTCACCCTGTATATAAGTCTTAAACGCGCCGCTGGGGAAAAAAATACGGGAAACGATACAGCGGAATTGTATAAACTTTATACAATTCCGCTGTATCGTTTCCCGTATTTTTTTCCCCAGCGGCGCGTTTAAGACTTATATACAGGGTGAGGAAAAAGTATGGAAACCCTTAAATATCTCGGAAAGAAGAAGTTTTTCCGAAAAATGTTTCAAATAAAAGTTTTATGGCTTGAAGGGTGCCATTAAATGGTGACAATGATTTGACCTTAGAGAGTCATTTGAAGGTCACGTGAAGGTCACCGTCAATTTTTTAAATGGAACTCCCTATTTTTTATTGTATATTCTTATAGCTAATCTCGAGAGCTTTCCAAAACACTAATAAAGTATTTTTTCATTAAGTATTTTCCGAGTTATAAGGTTTGAAATACAATAATTTCTTAATGTTACATAAACTATAAAATATCTCGTAAAATATTCACCTTTCGATAACCTTACCTCAATACTTTTATGCACAGAATAATGAGAGAAATTAATTGGTGTAAAGAAAACACATAGTTGTTTTTAAGAAAAAATATGTAATTTGTAACTAACAATTACATATTTTTTCTTAAAAACAACTATGTGTTTTCTTTACACCAATTAATTTCTCTCATTATTCTGTGCATAAAAGTATTGAGGTAAGGTTATCGAAAGGTGAATATTTTACGAGATATTTTATAGTTTATGTAACATTAAGAAATTATTGTATTTCAAACCTTATAACTCGGAAAATACTTAATGAAAAAATACTTTATTAGTGTTTTGGAAAGCTCTCGAGATTAGCTATAAGAATATACAATAAAAAATAGGGAGTTCCATTTAAAAAATTGACGGTGACCTTCACGTGACCTTCAAATGACTCTCTAAGGTCAAATCATTGTCACCATTTAATGGCACCCTTCAAGCCATAAAACTTTTATTTGAAACATTTTTCGGAAAAACTTCTTCTTTCCGAGATATTTAAGGGTTTCCATACTTTTTCCTCACCCTGTATATAAGTCTTAAACGCGCCGCTGGGGAAAAAAATACGGGAAACGATACAGCGGAATTGTATAAAGCAGTGCTCGGAATTAGTTGCTATTTTCGAGCCGATTCCCGAGGCAACGCCTCCTATTCCCCCACTACCGCTCGACGCTCGAGCAGACGCTGCGGCCGAGCCGCCGACAGCGTGTCTCTTAGGAGCGTCTCTAAAGAAAAAGAAAGCTAGGACCTTTTATATTATTAGTAATATTTTCCTAAAGAAATAATTTCTGCTTTCGTAATAAATAATTAATCGAAATGTTATGAATATATTATGTAATGCTATTTCACATCTTATCGCGAAAAATTCTACATCATTTTGTAAAAGAATATTTATAAAGGAATGCCTCATCGTATGAGATGAGAACGAGTACTTCAATAATTTTTATGGATATCATCCTTCGTAGAATTATGCAAACGACCGAGAAGACCAGAATAAAATTTTTACATCTTATGTCATAAGATGAAGATAAAATAGAAAAAAATCGAAACATTCAATAAGTAAAAATTTTATTCTGGTCTTCTCGGTCGTTTGCATAATTCTACGAAGGATGATATCCATAAAAATTATTGAAGTACTCGTTCTCATCTCATACGATGAGGCATTCCTTTATAAATATTCTTTTACAAAATGATGTAGAATTTTTCGCGATAAGATGTGAAATAGCATTACATAATATATTCATAACATTTCGATTAATTATTTGTTACAAAAGCAGAAATTATTTCTTTAGGAAAATATTACTAATAATATAAAAGGTCCTAGCTTTCTTTTTCTTTAGAGACGCTCCTGAGAGACACGCTGTCGGCGGCTCGGCCGCAGCGTCTGCTCGAGCGTCGAGCGGTAGTGGGGCAATAGGAGGCGTCGCCTCGGGAATCGGCTCGAAAATAGCAACTAATTCCGAGCACTGGTATAAAGCAACGACGGCAAACTGAAGCTGGCGAAAAAATTCCGGTGTACTATATTTTTCTTAGTGCGCGCGAGAAAGACTGCTATTACACACCACGGCGGTACATAAACCAACCAACTTCGTCATAACTATTTTCTTATAATTTGTTCGTCAAACGCGATTTTTCCACCATCATGTTTTCGTTCCATTTCGCTGCTTGTCGTATCATTATTGCAAAAAAATTGCGAACAAGTACCTCGACGGCGCAATCATCTTTGTTTTGCATAAAGAAAAACGGAACGTTGCGAAAAACGACGTTGCAACGTAATAACCTACCCAAATGTCGCAATGAAGTAAGAGTAAACTTGCAATGTGCTTTTCTTAGAGCAATATATATATATATATATATATATACACCAGCGTTAAATCCTTCGTTAAGACGTATGTTTTAGTCATTGTCACGTATGATTAATATATGACGAAGAAAAATACAAAATACTTGGAATATTCTAAATGTAAATAGAAGGATAAATGTCAAATGTTTACCAAAAGATTATTCTGTTTCAATAATATTTTTCTCAAAACGCAGCATTACATAATTAAGCAATAACATGGCAAAAACTGATAGTAGAAGCGATTAGCAAGACAGCAAGGCATAAAAATGGTCCTTACTCTTACGTAAACAGAATATATAGTCAAAATTTCGTTAAATTTTAATAACAGACAATGTAACAGATCTGCAAAAGTTAATGAGACTAACGATATATTCTGACCACTCATAAGGACCAGTTTGTTTTTTTTTTTTACAAACTTTTTTTATTTCTCAATATTCACATTATGAATAGGATAAAGAGGCTTCAAAAAGCTTCCGCGTATTAAACTTATAGGCGTTCCTCCTCGTTATGTGATGCCCTTCGTTGCACACATCGCTAACGTCCGCAGAAGGACGGAGCGTCGCCGTTGAGAAGGAACATCAGTTGCAGATATTTTTACAACCCAGTGCGGAAACCCCCGAGTGCATCCGTGCACGCCGGTGTAAAACGCGAGAAAATTCCTGCCGCCGCCGCCGACGTCCGTCCGAGAGAGGAGACAACCACCATCCTGGTGTCCTCCGTGTCTAGTGGGCGGATATATTAACTCGTCGTGACGTCGCGCACGGCTGCGGGAAAAGAGGGTAAAAGAGGGACGAGATGTCCTTCGTCGTGTTCCCTCCGCAAGGATGTTTGCATGCTATTACTGTCGGCAAATCCCTACGTCGCGCGCAGCGGACGCTCATTACAATTGCAAGAGAGGGCCGGCGCGCTCGAGCTCTCTCTCGCTCGTCGCAGAGTAATATCAGAATGCATTGGGATGTGCATTCGGAAGTGTCTCGATTCCGCGTTCTTCGAGGGATGGCCATCCATCCCTCTTATCCTCTTTCACCCCGGCGACGACGCGGCCGCCGCATAAAGAGGGAGAAATTTAATATTTTTGAACTCGAGGGGAAACTCTCTTGAAGTCCATTAAAGATGAACCGTAAGATCATGTACATAACTGAGCGATCGATATCTCGTGTGATCAGTGTCAATTATTTAGGAGATTGGAAATGAGAGAGAGTTTAATTAAACCAGCAGGGTTTACGGAAGAACGTTTCGAATTCATACGAAACATTTATTACGGTTCTAGATTGATACGTGCACGTATGTGCGATTTGAAAAATATACATGATATTTTCTCCTTTCGTTCGCGAGATTTTGAACTGTTTGATTACAGATGATCTCTCTCTCTCTCTCTCTCGCTCTATGATCTCATCATGCTCGCATGCTGCAGAATCCGGTCAGATCGACGTCGCACAGTGACATCAAACGTTCGTCAATCAAGTACACCACAAAGTAGCATCGTTCTCCAATAAATGCTGCGCCTTGTACGGTAAGCAACGGGAGCTCGTATGGACGTCACTTGCAAATACGCGGCGATTGCGGCAGCAACTATGATCCATGAAGGAGAGATGAAAGAGGAAGATCGATAGGTGGATCTGCGCTTTGCGTAACTGAAGCCGATCAACGTCGGTCGGACAACCCAACTGTCGAGGGGCGCGCGCAGTTAGTCGATATTCATTCCCGAGGCAAAGGGCATTTACGCAAATGTGTAACAGGCTCGGAAACAGCGATATATAACTAGAAAAAGAGAAAAACAGTAGAGAGAGGAAAATTAAAAAAAAGAGAGAGAGACGTATTTTCGAGATTCGCGGCAAAATAATATAAATAAATATAGCGATGCGCAATGTAGCGAACAGGACGTCATCAATAATATTGAGCTTGATTAGAAACCTCAACCGTCCTTGCGTCTAATTATCGCGCACGCATTCTCCACGTCCTTGCGAAAGATCGAACATATATCGATTACGGTCAAATAGCCAGGACGCGCAGTCATCGATAGCCGTAGTACGAAGTTTCAACGACCTATGGTAATTCGAACACGATGGAAACTCATGTGCGACCCAACTGCTTGCCAATGCACACGGTTCTACACATCCCGCTACACGATACACAAGGACCCGATGGCGCAGGTACTAACGTAGGTATGTGAAGTACTCTGACGGAGGCGCGGCGACGATGCCGATGTGTACGGAAGGTGGAGTCACGGCATGATTGATTATGCGAACACGTTGTTATCACTGATTCAGTTTGCAGCGTGTAGTGCGCGTGTACCGGCTGGAACCGACCGTCGAATGTGTGCACATTACACAACTAACCCATTATCAAATTGTGTACTTGGGCTGCGGTTCTCGCTCGTGCTCACGAATCGTGAAACGACCGTATCGCTGCGGGCAGAGATAAAATCCAGAGATCGAACCCCCTCTGTGAAAATCTCCCGATTTCAAAAATTGAATATCCAGAAACCAAATTCCTGCTGTATTTCAAATTTGACTGTATTTCAATTGCTTGACTTTTTAAAATGCGCTCGCGATACGCACGGTTCTTTATGTAAGAATGAAAAAATCATAAACTGGAACCAGGATTTATGCTAAGAACTTAAATATCAAAATCTTGACCTTATTCTAAAACCGCGATAATTAAAGAAAAGAGAACAATAAAGTACATATATATATCTTGAAATCGAATCTCTTTTACAAACTTGGAGCTTTACATTTTTGATTCCGCGCGAAGCGATAGACCAGCTTGGTGATCGCCAGAATCCCGCATTTATACGCTCATCAATGTTTCGTAATTCAACGGGCGACAGGAGATTACGAGATTGCCGATTGTTTATTCTGCTCCACAGCGCGTGACGGCGTGCGGCCTTCGCGCACCCGTGCAAAATTACTTTTGTAACGCAGCAAACACGGTCGCATTTCCGCACGCTCAACTACCACGAGAGATTCAGAATGACTCTCGTGTATTTTTTTCTCATATCCCTCATGTTCCGGATACCATTCGGACGGTTTCGATAACAAACGCATGTTCTATGCACAACATTGTTCGAAAACCGCGCGAAGTGACGCGCGATTTCGAAGTTTTCGAGAGGAAATCCGCGTTCTCCATATGACGAGAAAATCCGAACGCAATATCCTCTTAATTAATTATTAAAATAAGAGAATAAAAGACTCAATATATCGGGCGGTTATTTTTGCCGGGTTTTATTAATTATTATTTACATCCCCCATTCATTCCCCAATGATATTTTTTATTGTGCAACGTGAAAATACGTGGAGATATCGACATAACATCTTCGACATAACAAACAGACAAATAACTGTATCTGTAATAAATAGCAAAAGTAAACAATGAACAATAATGTATTTTATATATTCTATACATATATAAAATACCGAAGATCTCAAATATCTCATATCTCTCTATAGCAATCCTTCCTGTTGTTCCTACTTTCCTCAATTTAACAAATTAATTCTTATTAATAATTCTTTGTACCTATTTCAATAACAATATTTACGTTTCAGGTGTTTTACCCTTATCATCCATTTTTGTGAAAAGTATACGTTGCATACAGCAAATTTTCTTCTTATTGCGCAGCATTCACGTATTCATGGTTTATTAAATGATTGGTTTACCTAGGATGAACAGTTTTTTTTTCGCATTTATACACACTGCTTTCTTTCGCTACTGTTTTCATTCACTTAGCCTGACATCAATCTTAATTTATTATTTCGTAGTACACTGATCCACACGTTCTCTGCCAATGATACAGTTTTTTTAACGTGCCTCTTTTTATTTCGCATTTTATATTTCGCCGTTCTAAAAACATACGATAAATTCTATTCTGTATCGGAGTACGCTGCTGCGAAATGGCATGAAAGAAAGACCGAATGCCGATGTATAACGGAAAGAAAGAGAGAAAGAGTGAGAGAGAGAGAGAGAGTGCGAAGTTCCGTGTGCAGATAACGGATAAAGACTAAATTCCGCCTTTCAATTTCGCCACAGTCCCATTTTACTTCTGGTTCAGTGCCTGGATGCAATGACTGCGCGCCGCGCTGCGCCCGGTGCAACGTCGGGCGCGCTGCAACGTAACTTAGCTCGAGAATAAACTGAATACCATTCATTACGGTAACCCATCTCGTGCACGGGCGCCAACGTCGAAGGCGCCACTGAAAAGCTGAGAATTGAAAATTCTTTGAAACTCGTCCTCTCCCTATCTCGCTCCCTTACCGCCAACTATCGGATACAACGACTGAAAAGGGCCATTCGAGAGAGATGCGGTCCGCGATAATAAACGAATCTCGCCCATCCCCCTGACCGAGACGATAGGCCGACGTGCGTATTATCGAGCTCTCGAGAGTGGTATCTATCGAACCGGAAGCAACCTCATTTTATGCTAAACGCTGATGAAAAAAACTTTGACTTTTCCCTCTTTTGATGTATTCATTTGTTTTTGTTCTTAAGTCTATCTTTAGAGGGTTCTGAGATTTCCGATGAGCTCGCTCATGAAAATATACTAGACTTCGATTTATCTGCTAATAAATTTTCTAGTTTCATCTTTCAGCGGAAAATAAATAAATTAAAAAGAAATTCGCTCTGCAAAATAAATTTCTTATCTATAACTTTACAAGTTTTATTACTTTCTTTTAATTTGTCTGATTTTTTTATGAACAAGATAATAACGTTGGAAGAGTGAAATACTTTAAGGGAAACTTTAAAGAAAAACGAGGATCGCAAACGTGCTGACGTGACTGGAAACATATTTTTAATTTGTTGCGATGTATCGTACTTAAAGACCATTGCGAGAGCGCTCAGCTCAAAACATCAAGGAATTCTTTTAATCTGTCATCCAGAAACGTTATCCCACGTAATTACCGACTACATATGAGTGCAAAAACTAGTTACCTTTCAATGGGAATGCTTGGAAAGAGAATCTTACGGCAAAGTCGCGCAAGGGCAGAAGTATATCACCGTCGCAGGAGTTAAGGACGAGAGTCATCCTCGTCGAGTGGCGAAACCACTGCAATTAAGCAACTACCCTTTTCCCTTTCGCTCTCTTCTTTCTTCTTTCTCCCCCTCTTCTCGTGGGGAGGAGGGGAAAAAAGAAGTCACGCGAATCTTCTTATTCGTGAACCCTTCTTTTTGCGTCTTTACGAGATAATTAGCGCAATCTTCAATTTTCCTGCCGTAGCACGTATTTGCTTGGCAACTGCTGAGATAATTAAACGACCTGATTCTAAGACGTGTCACTAGCAATCGACGACGATGCAAAGAGTGGCCCGGACGACGACTTGGAAACACGGAAGATGTGATTTATTATGGAGCAAAACTAAAAAATAATCGTAAATTTCAAAAAAAAAAATATGTATAAAAACCTCCTATAGGGGGTTTTAGAGATAAATTTTAAATGAATTCATTATAAATAATTAAATATAAAAAAATAAGTGACCATTAAATATATATATAAGACTATTTTAAATAATAATTAAATATTATAAAAAAGAATGTACATTATTTTAAAAATAAAGAAAAAATAAATAAGGTATTAAATTCATTTAATTAAAAATTAATAATTTATTTTTTTTCTTTATTTAAATGACATTATTTATATATAATATATATATAATAATATATATAATATAATATATAATATAATATATAATATAATATATACGGCTAGTCAAGTCTACTCTTCGACGAATTTTCTGTTTCTCAGATATGTAAATTACGTCACCCGGAGTCGTCTCGATTATATATAATTATTGCATCTCGTGCACGGAGTGCACTATCACTAACACGAAAGATCGCGACCGATTAAGTATGCGGCGATGTAGCGAATAAAGAACGATATCCTAAAAATGTGAATTGTAAATATGGTCTTTATTTTGTTGTTGAGAAGTACGTGTACACGTAAGAGCATTTAGCGATGTAATTTAATGTATTGCCTCCAGGTGTAAAGAGATACGAACAAGTTTCAAACTAATTAGAAGTGATTTACTTCCTAAAATAATTTACTTTAAATTCCCGGACACAAATATGCCGAGTCTTAATCAAGAGAAGAAAAAAAATGTTCAGCAAACTCGCTTTTAATAGAATGGTTCAGCTGCATACTTCTCTGGGAAAAATAAATTAAATAGTGCTGAACAATCTGGATTACTTTAATTCATACTCTCAGACGTACAACAATGCGTACGCGGGAAAAAATTTTTTCGAGAATTTTTGGAGCGTGAAATTAAATTACTCTCTCTCACTCCCTCTGTTATTTCAGAACCTAAATATCATATTATTCGACGATTGGAATGCGAAAACACGTGTGTTCGTTCTTTAATAAGGGCCCTTCATCAAATCCAACACGGTACGGCAGCGCGTATTCCAAGATCGTGTTCCATCATACAGGATCAGCGCCATGTATCCTATGAAAAACGGCGATCTCCCCTCCTTTCCCTCCTAGTGTAAGCGTGAAAAACGGAAGCGCAGATATTAAAAAAAATAAATAAATAAACAAATAAAAATATTTCATCGAGAGGCGCCGAGGGACTTCAGACGGACGGTGTCGGTATTCGGCACTGTAATGCAACGTTTTTCGATTCGCATATCCGGTACGCACCCGAGCCCATTGAAAACAACCGGAAACGATAAAACAATATACCTGGTCGTGCTCTCGCGAGCCTTGCATCGAAAACACTTGGAAAATGTATTGAAAACACTCGAAAATGATTGAAATCAAACAAGTTACGAGGTTGACGAGCGAGAGAGGGAGAGATTGGATGAATGAGAGGGTGAAAAAGAGGACTCTATCGGACATCCCCGCATCCCAAATACACGGGAGGGGAGGGGGGTCGATAGTTCAGACCGAATCAACGATTTCGGACGCTGCTCGCTGGCAGGAGATACTATCAACGAGAGCAGTGGCACAGAAGGGTAACTCGACCGCGAATAAATTGGTCGTTTCGAGGTCGGTATATCGTGAAATACTATATTTTCGCCCGGGGCTGCCCGATCAAGCATCCGGCGGATTATACGGACGCTGATTTTCGTCAGCTCATTCGACGACGTGATGTAACGCGAATGAAAATCCAGTTACGAATGTTCGGCGATGTACCTATATTTCTAGGCACACCTGGATACCGTAGTCCTAAATCCATTTCGGGCCACCAGCGTATTGATAATCAATATCCATTTACAAATTATATTCATCCTTTTTTAGATTTATAACATTTTTGGCAACTATTTAAAAACTATTTAAAAACTGTCGAGAACGAAACGATTGATTGGAAAAATACTACATTGGAAATACTTTGTACGATCCATATTTTCTATTCCGAAAATATTTATTTCTAAAATTTTGAGTATTGGTTGCGCATCGCATATTGTAATATTCATTGTGAAAAACCTTGAGATAACCAGGATATTTTAATCAAACGTTCATCGGCAGCGAATTATTGTGGAAATATCGATGAGCAGAATGAAAAGAGGAAACCAGCGAGTGAAATTGCACCACATATTTAAAAAAATACGAGATGTAGAATTTTTTAATCTCTTCTGTTGAATGTGCACAAAACTCTAATAAATTCCGTTAGTCAATGCCAGGAATGGTTATATATTCAATGAATAATAATCTTCTTGAATATTTGTGAGTGTAATAATTATTATCATTTAACGTGACAAACTCAACGCTCCTATTGTTAGCACTTGCGTATAAAAACCATTAGCGTAAACCATTACCGAACTCATCGACTAGCTCGTTGCAAAAAGGACTTCAATGTACCCGGCGTAGAATAATAAATGCCACAATTAAAACATAAATAATAACAGTTTACATAAATAATCGTCGGTATCGATGCGGCCGTTAATGAAACGCTGTTAATTATTAGATTTATTCGTTAATAATTGCCAAGCGGAGTGATGAGCCGAGCCGATAATTAACGGGACAACATAGCAGAGTGGACAAATTAACGCGTGATGAATCCGCAATTAGGAAAAAAACCGCTGTCGATTCCACATGGGCATTCATGTAATATACAGACTTATGGAAGCGTAAAATATGGATAAAATCATCGCGTGTTTGGAAAACTTTGTTTACGCGTTAGGCGGACAATGATACGCCGTTAAAGATTATTCCGAGACGGTGTCATTAAGTAAGCTGCCATCATCATAATCTGCTTGCAGAGGCAATCACGCAAGCACGCATTTCCTAACTTAAGTCACGTTATACATATAAATTTCTGTAGAAAACTTACATTGAGATTACATGTAAAACATAAGATAACATGTAAAATATTAGCAACATTTTACATTTTTTGAGAAATCGCCTCTCTCTCAAAATAAAAGAAAAAAATTTAGATTATCGCATGGAAGCAGTTGCGACTGCAACAGTGAGAGATACTCTTAAAACTTAGAACTCTAAAACCCTAAACGTCTAAAACTTACGTAAAACATATATAAATTTTATCCAACGCATTTTCACTCATAACTTCCGAAAAATGATCAAAATTCAATGCTTTTTTTATAATATTAGTGTACAAAATATCAAAAAAGATAATTCGGTTATTTTGTTACGACTAAATAAAATTGAGAAAAGTTACAATTCAAAAACAAAACATATTGTTTCTTTAAATTTCACTTCACCTTAAATTAGTCTAGATTTGGCAATTTTATGTTTAGAATTCTCTAGTTAATTATTCATTTTGAAAACGTAACGCAAATAGTACAATCTATATTGTTATAATTTAGAGCAGTCCTCAATTATATTACATCAAAAATTAAACCATCGCGAAACTTCTCAAGCGACTGATATAGACTGTAATAAAGTTTATATTGAGTAATATATTTGGTTAGATAAGCAACATGTACAAATTGCTCGCTCCGCGATCATCTATATTTTAATTTACTTATAATTCATCATTTGGACAGAAATCGCGCGAGTCGTCTTGTTTCTTTACATAATTAATATGAAACAACAATTTTCCATCGCGATATGGAACCGAATAGAAAATGAAAGCATCGAGAGCATCGAGAGAGTGCATGAACACTTCTCGTCCACCGTCGACTCATTAAGATAGCTTTTACAAGGCCAGATAATCAGCGCGATTATTGCCTCGCCTAAAGCGTCCCAATCAACGGAGCGTATTCTTGTATAGATGCGCGCGTGTCAAGGGATGGATGGGCATAAATGAATGCCGAGGGAGAAGAGAAGCGAGCGTAGAGAAATAGAAGATAATTCTCGTTGTTCCGCGCTGGACGCCCGCGAGGCGCCTACCACTTCAAAGCTACGCCGCGCGCGCCCATTCGTCTCTCTCACTCTCCCTCTCTCATCATTTCCCCCCTTTCTCCCTCCATCGAATCGTAGTTCTCTCATCGAACCCGGTGTCTGGCAGTTAATGAACTGCCCTTCGGCAGTAGCAATGTACTCGCCGTCTAGGAACTCAGCCAACCACCGTAGAACCATTATCCATTTACATAAAGGACCGCTACAGAACCGGAACTGATTATACGCGGATTTAAACCGCGCTCTTCGCTCCCTCTTTCTCTCTTTGTCCAACGTCTACCCTCCTCCCACCCCCCGGGTCATCGCGGATTAATAGTTATATTGAATGCAGCGCGATTTTCATGGTCCTGCAGTCGCAAGAATCTAGCTTGTTGTAGGAAATGTGATTATGACTCGTGTGTGTTAATGCTTTGTGCCCAAAATCGCTCCCCCTCTGTTCACCCTTATTCGATGTATGATTTTTACAGAAATTACGAAGCGATTCATCAATTAATGCTGCTTGGAATTCAAAAGAATTTAAAATGATATTTGATTATGACATACGATTTTTATTATACGAGCATGGTATGGATTTATTTTTATTCCATTCCACGTTTATTTGATTTAAAAAATCTACTTGCACACGACGTACTCGAATTCCCAACTAAAATATAGATTTAATATTACGTATAATATTATAACGTTTTTATTGTTTACAAATACATAATTTTCTATAAACACGCATTGTTACAGATAAAGCTGCTAAAATATTTTGGTTCGATGTGAAAACTCATAAGCGTTCCCTGAGCCTCTTAGCTGCTGTCGATGGCAGCAAATACAAGCGTACGTACATCTATCACGCACGAAGCGTATATCCGCGCGTGCAGGAAAGCAGTATATCAGCGCCATAAATTATGAATAAGGGAGCAGCGCAACATAGCTGCCAACGTTATGCACGAACTTGTCACATCAATTAAAAATCAGCACGATCAGACGATGCTTGGCAACGCATCGGTAACTCGATGCTATATCAAACGGAAAGGAAAAAGATCAAATTGACGAGAAGCAACAGCAAACCGAAACTACTTCCACCACCACGTGAGGGTGGTTTCGTCTCGAGTGGCGACATCTCTCCCCGGGTTTGTTCGTCGTCAGGCACAGCTGATGTTCGCCACCAGCGACGACACAACAAGCAAGGCAAGAACGACACTCTTCCACCGTCACCACGACGGTGGACACGCACTCGCGTGCCTCGCGTCATCCCCTCGACGAACGTGGTCGCGCACCCCTGCCCTGGCACAGAGTGCCTCGCGCACTCACCTGAACCATTGATGTGTGCTGGCACGCGAGACAGACTTCCTCCCCTCCTGATGGTGGCAGCCTGATGGCGTAGTCAGGCGAGCCGGATTGACGTTCACCGTACATCCGCCGTCGCCGTCGATGGTATCATCGACTTGGTACGTTCGTACGATGGGCGACGACGCGCACACGTCGCGAGCTGACCCGCACGCACGGCTCGATCGCACGCACGCACCCCTCGCGCGGCCACGCCCGCGCGTCTTTTCCGCCGTGCGCGACACGTCAGAGAGAACCCGAGGGAGAAAAAAAAGAGAAGACTCTCGTGCGTTTATTTACGGATCCCGGGCCTCGCGAATTATCGGTCGACAGCAGCTTTCTTTGTCTCTCGCTCACGGGTGCGTGTGACTCGCGGCGTGTCCGCGGGTTAATTCCGCGCATGCGGCGACCGCGCGCGCAACCGGTGGATCGATCAACCCTTACGGTTGGTAACGCGCGGTTCTCTTGTTATCCGACTAGATAAAGACCCACCACCGCAATAGGAGTCAGATAAAACAGGACGGCTATAGAGATCCTCAGGTAAGAGTTCGGATATCTTCAATTTTCTGTTGACTGATCAATTAGATGTAAAACTAAATGTAAAACCATCGTCATTCAAAAATAGAAGATAAATTTTGGAAAATGATAAATTTTTAAGAGAAATGAAAAATGTCTTACAAATAAGTATATTTACAGTGATTAAAATGTAATTTAAATATATTTTTTCTTTCTCAAAAATTATACTTTTATAGTACTCGATAAAATAAAGTCATATTTGATCTCTTTAGTCCTTTTATTAACTCTTTAGATAATTTATATATATATATTCACTTTTTATTTCTCCAAATTATAAATAAATTATATCTCAGATTCTGACATGACTATAAATAATTTATAACATAAATAATTTAAAATATACATAAAATTTTGATTAGAATTATATTCTGAAATCTAATGCGAATTATAACTAGTTTTTATTTGAGGATCTGTTGATAGTGTAAAATGAGATTGATTATCTTTTTAATACTGCATTTTTTTATAACTTTATATAATTTATAACTTCAAGTATGGATACAGCATGAAAAATGTTTTATATGTATATTTTATTTTCACTTGTAAGCACATTTTTCTGATGTATTAATTTCATATATATATTTATCTTTATAAGTAAAAAATTCAAAAATCAGGAGCGGCCAACGCAACGTAAAATGAGAAAGATATTTAGACAGAATATTTTAGCATCGTAAATAGAACTAACGTTGGCTTTTGTGCGAATCTGAAAATAATTCTGGCCGCAGGCCATAAATTGTTCAGGAACAGCGCTTGATTATAGAAGCGTAATAACGGATTTAGCCGTGCCGTAGCGGCAGAATCATCTTCCCGAATAATAGTAGCGTTTACATATTTAGGAAAACAATTACAACATGGAAGGGATGAACTTTATGATCGCTGATTTTCCGGATCTTTAAGTTTAATTCGACTAGAACACCGTGAATCATGGTAAAAATGCTCTTTTGGTGTTTGTCGACTCGTCATCTCGTTGTTCTTGGCAAGTGTTTTCCACACCATCGCTAGGTAAAAAGAAATTTGAATAATTTCAGAATTTGAAAACAAGTTTGCGGTACGTAACGATTAGATATATGTATGTACTTTTTATTTTCCTGGTTTAAAAACGAAGGGTCATAAAAATAACTCATTTTTTCTTCTTATAACAACTGCTAAAATTTCAATCTTCAATAACAACGTATTAGCGCAGTCCCCACATTGGAAATATTTTGTAGCAAAAAAATGTAGTAAATTTTGTCGCGTATATGTATTTATTTACGTTTATGCCTATACATTATTACTATCGTGTCTCTCGTCACAGTATCAAGGGGGTAACGATATAGCAGACATACGAATCGTCGGATAGCATTAAGTGAATTATTTATTTGGATGGAATTAAGTTTAAATATTTTATCCTCAAACTAATCTCCTGGGTACGAGTGCAATTTATTTACGGCTACCTCGCCGAGTCTCGACAATATAAACGTTTGTGCGATAAAGTGTGAGTGAGAGTTCTTGGTGGAATCCGTTACCGGGTCAGCTTGCCGAGAAACTCGGATATCATGACACAATCAAAAATAAGACTGTCCATCCACGGAAACAAATAATCAGTATTCCGGCATTTCGAAGTAAGATAACAATAATTGATAAGAATAATTTTTTAAGTGGAATAATTAATCACAATAAAAAAACATAAAAATCTGCTGAAAGAATAAAATCATAACAATTATCATACGCTAATATTTTTACGATACATATGTGTATAAAGCCTGAATTTAACTTTTTAATTATATATATATATATATATATATATATATATATATATATATATATATATATATAGATATCTCTTTTCTGATCAGAATAATAAATTTTTTTTTCCAAATAAGCATTTAGATTTAATCTATGATAACAATTCATTTAAATTAACTAGAAATGTAAGCAAGAGGCTATAAAAATATTTTATAGTGTTGACTTTATTTTGTTGAATTTAGTATCGAATGTATCGCGTCAACAAGCCGGTCAACATACAGTCTTAGTCTTGGGCTTTGTTTTGTGACATTCGGTACGTTGTTGCGTACATAAAGTCGCAACATCATTCTCCGGCTGACACTCAAACAAGCAAGTAACGTTACTCTATGTGTTATTACATTGTCTCGAGCTATAATAAGGATAAAAAACACCAACTTATATTTTATTATATCATTATGGAAATAGATATTTTGTCATATTATAAGTAGGAATTAATTTTGCGCAAAAGACTTGTTTGATCCACAATTATAATTAACTGTGAATATTTTCGTGAATATTTTTGCAAGTACAACGAATCTAACTCTTAGCTGTCCCGAGAAAAAATAGAACTATAACAGGAGAGGCATTGAATCGGAGCAATATTGAAGTAAGTATCATAATATTTTTATACTCCTTTTATAAAATTTCATATATATAAGAATTTCTTTAAAGAACAAATTATAATACGTGAAATAATTATTTTTCGAAATATTGATCATTACTATAACTTAGAATCTTGTATTTAGATCTTATATATGTTACGGTATGAACATAATTATGATCTAATCAGTAACTAGGATAATCTATTGCGTATCGATCATTGAGTGACAAAATAATATTTATTTTACTTTGAGATAACGGATCTATGAAAACAAAATTGTATCCAATATGCATATATGAATATACATTCACAGTTTAACGCCAACATAAAAATTTATGATATCTCGTAGAGTGCCTTAAAATGAACATGCTAAAATAGAATTTAAAAAATATTTGATCCGTTCGTGATGCATTCACATTTTCGTATGCATAGAACTCACGAAGGAGAAATGAGAGAGCATTGTATCAACGTATTATTTACTTGGTTACATGTTTTCATATACAATACAGTTTAAATTATTAATTATTTGAAGCAATTTATAAGGCAATCTCATAAATATAATATAAATATATTAAAAATAGATATGTTAAAGATAGTGTGTAACTTCGGTAAATAATAGAATTTTAATTTTTACAAAAAAGATATTATAATTTCTAAATCTGATAAAGCTATTGTGTCTTATGTTTTTCACAACATTTTTTGTTAAACTCATTACGCTAAAATTTTAAGTAAAATTATGATAAATTTCTATACATTATGAAGGTAAACAAAAAGTTATTTTGGAATCATATTAATGTCAAAGTACATAGTACATTAATAGTATGATTTTTCGAGCTTGTTGTTTAAAAATTTTTAATTAAAAAATATATGATTAAAAAGTAAGATTAAAAATAAAGAGAGAAAATAAAACTAACGAATAAAATATTGACTTGTTTTTAAAATAAAACTTTTATTTCTTTATGGTGTTCACATTTTATAAACAACGAATATTAAAGCATGATATTTTATATTTTTCTATACATTTATTTGAAGTAAAAATAAATAAAAGATAATTAAAATAAATGAATAAAAATAAATAAACTAAATAAAATAATTGAAAAATATATAGAAAAAATTTACTGTGAAAAAATTATTAATATTCGTTATTGTGTAATAAATAGTACTGTTTTATTTCTTTCTATCCTTTTCTTGAATACATCTTTATGATAAGATTTACATCTTTATATCTCTCTATCCAGGTTTAGATGTTATATTTCAATTGGAATTATATTAATTAGAAACAAGACAAGATATATAGAGATTCTTACTCTATATATTGTAAGAGGATCGGTAACAACAACGGTATAAATGAAAATATAAGGTTTATTAGAAACGCTTATTACAAAGTCGACTGGGCTGAGCGACAGCCAAACGGGGACTGACTCGCCTTAGCAGGCTTGAGCACGTCTCTCCAAAAACAGAAAAGAATCGGTATAACAAATGAAACAAGAGGGCTCGCTCGCGCCTTAATTCTAGCGTGTTGCTACGTGCATGTTATTCCGCTTGTCGGTAACAACGGCGACTCTATCACACTTATTGTTTATCGCGAATTCGATATCTGATAATATCTTGTACCAATATATTTTTTTCTCATTATTTATGAGCTTACTTATCATGGGTCCTAATACTTTATTAGTGCGCTCTACTTGCCCATTTGCTTTAGGTGAATGGGTTGCGGTACAAATGTGTTGTATATTGTTTTCTTGGCAAAATGTTTTAAATTCGTCGGACGTAAAGGCTGTTCCGCGATCTGATACAATAGTACTCGGCCTGCTATAATTACAAAAGTGTGTTGTTAACTGATTCACTACTTCCTCGGTCGCTGTTGTCTTCGTCGGATATAACCTAGTGAATTTCGTAAATGAATCAACGACTACTAAAAGATATCGCTTTGTTAATCGGTCTTTGTCGATAGGTCCGTAATGGTCTATGTGGTACGTTTCAAATGGTAATTGGCCTTTAGGGATGCAATGCAAATATCCCTCTTTCTTTCCCGCAGATGGCGAAAAGGAAATACATTTTAAACAATTAGAAATATGCTCTTTTATTTTGCGTTGCATATTCGGAAACCAATAGCTTCTTTTTATTGTCTCCAATGTTTTCTCAGTTCCTAAATGTCCCATTTGATTGTGATACTTATATAAGACTTGTGATTCCATTGCTTGAGGGACATAAAATAACAAGTCGTCGTTGCATTTTTTAAAAATTATTCCGTTTCTCATCTCGAAGTGTGAATCGTCAGATTTTTGAAGCTCTTCTCGTAATTCTCGTAGTTTGCTATCACGACTTTGACTTAAGGTTAGATTTAGTTCAAATGGATTATCACTAATGACTAATATTTCGGAAGGTAGCCTGCTTAATGCATCTACATGACTCATTTTCGCTCCTGAACGGTGTTCGGCAATATAATCATATTCGAGCATTTCGAGTATCCATCTATTTATACGTGGGGTTATATCTTTTTTCCTAAGAGCGAGTGTCAGCGCGTTACAATCTGTTATTATTTTGAACTTAATACCGCTTAGATATATCTTAAAACGTCGCAAAGCATATACAATTGCCATCATTTCCAATTCGAAACTGTGGTACCGACTTTCTGTCTCGGTTGTTCGTTTAGAAAAAAAAAAGATTGGGTGAAACTGTTTGTCATTACTTCGCTGCATTAACACCGCTCCGTAACCCGCTTTGCTCGCGTCACAATGAAGTTCGGTTTCGCTGTTTGGATTATATATAGCTAATACAGGCGCATTAATTAATTTTTCTTTTAACGTTTCGAATGCATGTAACTCATTGGCTCCAAAAGTAAACGGTACATTCTTCCGCAATAAATCGTACAGTGGCTTAGCAATTAATGAGAATGATTGGATAAATTTTCGAAAGTATGAACATAAGGCTACAAAACTGTGTATTTCTTTACTGTTACGCGGGATTGGGATTTTTTGCACTGTCTTTATTCCTTCCTTCGTTGGACTTATGCCTTTTTCCGTTATCAGATATCCCACGAATTCAATTTCTGTCTGCAGAAATGTACATTTATCTATTCTTAATTCGAGTTTATTTAGTACCATTAATTTGAATATTCCTCGTAAAGTCGTTATGTGTTGCTCAAGTGTTTCCGACATGATAAGAATATCATCCATATAAACAACTATTTTTGATTCCCGTATGAGTTCAGCAAATGCTTGGTTTATATATCTTTGGAATCTGGATGGTGCGACTTTTAGTCCAAATGGCATGTGAACAAATTCATACTGACCAAACGGTGTTGTAAAAGCTGTATATTTAATCGAATCTTCTGATAGTTTTATATGGTAAAACCCATTTTTTAAATCCAACTTTGAAAAATATTTCTTACCTGACAATGAATCTAACAAATCTTCTATATTCGGCAATGGATAATTATCTCTTATTAACATCTTGTTTAATTCGCGGTAATCTATACAGAGTCTTAAATCTCCTGTTTTTTTTTTTACCAGTACGATAGGTGATGCATATTCGGAGTCGCTCGGGCGTATAATTCCTTTTTCGAGTAAACCGTCTAACAAAACACGAAGTGCATTTTTCTCTGTATACGAAAGTCTGCGTGGATTAAAGTGAAATGGTCTGGGGTCTTTAAGTACTAATTTGACTTCTGCATTAGTTATAGGATGTTCAGGCCTTGCAGGTTTAATATAATTCTCGACAAACAAATTCTTTACAATTAGCTGTGTTTCTAAATTTGCACTGGGGTTAAGATCTAATAAATCCTGCGGTTCTTTTCCCGATATTCCGTCCACATCAATATTTAATATTTCGCGAATTGTATTATTCTCAACTTCCTCATTAGATAAATTTTCTTTGTCAAAAAATTGTCGTAAAATGTCTCTACCTATTACAACAGTAGGTCTCATTGATGTTTCGGGTACGACTAGCAATACTACGTATTTAGGTTCTTTATGATTAAGCGTAATTTTAGCTTTTAAACGTCCTTTTACTTCTAACGTACTATCGTTTAACCCCCTATACTTAATATCTTCCGACTTTATTGGCGAAATTAAATTTGGCGGTACGAATTTGTCTTTGATAAAACTTACGGGGCTGCCGGTGTCTAATAGAGAGTCGAGCTTACAATTTGTCGTGTAATTTTCGCTATCGTCACTTAATTGATAATGTATGTCTCTATTGAAATCTTCGTATTTTCTTGTCGATAGGCTGGATACACTGTTGACTTCGACTGTTTTATTCTTATCCTTCGCAAAGTTGCTCTTCGTAGACTCTTCCGTAGAACCATTCTTTGTCGGGCAGTCCTTTGATTTGTGTCCCAGCTGGAAACAGTTGAAACATGCACCCTTCTCACGCTTCGGCTTCTGACACTTGGCGGCTATGTGTCCCGTCATGTTGCAGTTGAAACATTTAGGTTCAGATTTTGTTCCATCGCTTTCGATCTTTCTAATTAATCCTGTGGCTTTATTCGCGTTTTTGACAAGTGACTGCTTCTCCGCTTTGTGCGTTTTATATTCAGATCCGAGGGAAACATTTTCCAATGCTTTCAGCAAAGTTTCTTTATTCGGGAATTGTTGCATCATGGCTTGGTACTTTATTGCCTTGGACGGGATACCTTCAATCATGTAATCCACAATTTCGTTGTCATCTATCGGAACTTTATTAGCTAGAATAAGCTTTTTGTGGAAATATTCTGCAAATGTTTCACCTTGTTGCCATTCTCTGTTCTCGAATTCCTTTCGTAATGATAATCGTTTCTCTCGCCGGTCATACATGGATTCCATGCGTCGTAATAACTCGTCTATCGTTAAGGAAAGATGTGTGGGCACTGAATGAAACCATTCAGCAGCATTACCTGTCAATTTTGCTACTAATAACAATTTACTCGTGTTGTCGTCCAGCTCGTATATTCGTTTTACCATTATCAGTTGTTCTTTCCAACTTCGGTAGGATCCTTTTTTACCATCAAAAGTCGGTAACATTTCTTTTAGACTAGTTAAGCTAATCTTCGGTGTTGCATCTTCAAATCGTTGTGCTGCTACTGAAACACAACTTGCCGGCGCTGTTTGCCTGGAACGTAGCAGTTCATTCTCTTTGTACATAAGTTCCATTTCTCGTCGCATCAATTCATTTTCTCGTCTTGAAAATTCAAGTTCTCGTTCCCAATCAATGTGTCGTTCGTGTGGGAGACCGAAATCTCGTGTCTCTTCTTCTATGCCTCCTGCTGCAACGTTTTCGATGTCTTCTTCTCTCTCGATCACATCCGTATCAATACTTCTCAACCATTCCCCGGAAGGATCAGCCTCATTCAAACGCAAGATAAGTTCTGCCTTGTTACCACTAGTACACAAGTTCATCTGCCTCAATTTCTCTTTTAACTCGGCTACAGTGCACCTGTTTGGATCCTTCATCTTGAACACTTTTCATTTGCCTTCAAGCAACGATTTGATCACTACACTCAGGTCACGACCAGTTTGCGAATGTATAACTGTCACAGAACTTTTTCTGAACTCACACTGCTGTCGTCCGTTTTACCGCCAATTTTTACGACATTAGACCGATCTAATTCGCAATACTTTACACTCTCACGCACTGCTTCAACATATGGGCCATATCCCACTTCTGATTATTGTAAGAGGATCGGTAACAACAACGGTATAAATGAAAATATAAGGTTTATTAGAAACGCTTATTACAAAGTCGACTGGGCTGAGCGACAGCCAAACGGGGACTGACTCGCCTTAGCAGGCTTGAGCACGTCTCTCCAAAAACAGAAAAGAATCGGTATAACAAATGAAACAAGAGGGCTCGCTCGCGCCTTAATTCTAGCGTGTTGCTACGTGCATGTTATTCCGCTTGTCGGTAACAACGGCGACTCTATCACAATATATACATTAAATTATAAATTAAAATAGAGTGAGCGTTATATATGAATTCTAGAAAGTAAAATCTCATTTATAATGTTTCTCATTTCTTAGTATAGTATGTCATTTATGCTAATTTTGACAATTTATTGATCTATGTATGATAACTTGACTTTAGTAAACCTAAGTAAAATGATCCTATAATTATTTTGTCATGAAAAAATTTTTTAGTGTAGGTTATTTTAAAATTAATCACACCTTAAAATTATTTACATTAAAATATTTATTTCTCAAGCAATATATATTTTTAAATATATCTGATATTTAATTTTAATAGAAATAATACGAAAAATACAATAATAAAATATAAAAATTTATGGAAGCAAAGGTCCTGATAAATATAAAAAATTTATATTGATAATAAATATGTATACATTAAAAACTATTGATAACAATCGGAATTATTACTCGTTATTAATCGAAATTCATGAAATCAAACATTTTAGTTAATATGTCACGAATTTATTCACTAATTTCGCGTTGCATCTCGCATTAGATATTTGTTATATGCGTATTTTCCACCTTCCTACACACAATCACTATTTTCGAACAGGCTTTATCATTATTCACCTGTCCCTCGCGACAGATAGACAAATGTGTTCGTAAAGAGTTAGTAAAATTATTAAATCTATTTTGTCGATCAATTAGGATAAACTACAAAAGATTATACTAAAATTGACGCTTTATAAGAGTAAAGTTATTAATATTTTTTATCTAATAATGCTTTTTTTAAATTAATTTCGTGCAATACACAGCAAATAGTTCTTTAATTATATATTAATTATAATTGTATATATTTGTATATCCGAAGAATAGATATATTAGATATATATATCTATAAATATATTTTCTTTTACATAAATTTATACGTTATTAATTTTGAGCAAATTGAGAAAAAATATAGAACGTGTCTAATTAATTAATTAATCAATACAATATCAATTAACAATTTTCCACTATCTAAAGAGAATTCTTTATTTTTGTTATACACAGACATAATATAAAAATCCTGTTTTAATCTATTTTTATTTTTATTTTTATTTTTATGAGTAAACAAAATTTTGAGATATAGCTTTATACTTAAAAAATTTATATTTTTGTATTTTATTTGTCTTATAATTTTATTTCTTTCTTATTTTATTTCTTTCTTTTCATTTATTTAAGCAACATTATTGTAAGAAAAATCTTGTTTCATTATGTTGGGATGATTTTTCTTAATAAATCCTTTGCAATGGTTCCAAAGATTCTTCTATTAACAGTATTATTGAATTAGCAATTTAATTACGTGATTGTACTATTTCAGCTTCAGTTTGAGACTGCATTTCAAAATCAGTAGTAATCGGCGCATAGTGCCGAGTTAAAAAATGTATATAAAGTCACACAAAAATATCATTAAGCACAAAGCTCGACTATAAAACACATTTCTACTTATTAATTATTTTAATAATTTTTCTCTGATATGTACATAACGATTTATTTTTATTAAGCTCAAATTCTACACGTAATTATTTAGTTCTAATTCTTATTATTTATAAAAAAGAATAACTTATGAGATTACTCTTTCAAAATGTAAAATTCAATTATTTTTAATTTTATATTGAGATAATAAGTAATGACTAAATATTAAAACGTATTTCTCATTTTTACTTTTTAAATATTATTTTTATGCCTGAATGAATAATGACGAGTTCTATCTCGTATTTGTACTTCGTGTGTAAATATTGGTGCGAGTCTCAAGCATAATAACACATCGAATTAACAAATAATGAGAGAAGAGGTCATGATTAAATATCTACCATAATAATCTGTTATAGTCCATTTATTAAAAGCAATGAATCTATGAGATATTATAATTATTTATGATATTCTTATATATATGCTTAATAAAATTTTAATCTTCTGTGTTTATAATCATAGAAATAAATATATCATAGAAATAAGTATATTCAGACATTAAAGTAAATGTATGGCATAATATATTTTGCTACTGTATTTATCTTTGAAAATTTAAACATTTATATTCTAATAATTGCTGAAAAAAGTTTAAAAACTATATAATTAGTATAATCTTTTTTATAAATCTATCTAAAAAATAAAGTAGAAAATAATTAATTATTCACGATGTGCAGCAGCAGAATTGTGTAATACATACAGCGTTGATCTGTAACAAATACAAATCTGCCGAAATTAGAACAATGTCAAAAATAAATTTGCAGAATAATAATTATACCGTACAAGAACATTTTTATTCGTAATTTTAACAGGTCTTTAATAAAACAATTATACAATTTTCTAATAAAATTTTTTTTATGTCACCTTAATAAAATTTAATTAGAAGGAAATCTAATCTTGATGTAATTTTTGAACATACACACAGTTATAATTCTTAAACATTTTGGAACATTTTATATTTGTTCGCATTAAATTATATATATTTTTATTTACATACATTCGTTAAATTATTTTATAAATATTCGATAAATATTTAATTGAATATTTTGAGAACCTTACAATACAATCAAAATATTTTATTATATATTATAATTTATTTTACACAATATGTTATGTGCAAAATATTATTGTATTTAAATTTGAGATGCACTACTGCGTAACAATTACGAACAATTACTTCCACCAACAACGGATAATGGGATGGATTATGAAAATCTCACCTCGCGGTTGCTCCAATGCTTCCCCGGCCTCCTCCTCTCTTGTTTTTCCATTGTTGCCTCTTCGCACTCATCTGTTCGCGAAAATATGTTTATTACGATTAAGCATACATTAATCACTAGACTATACAACACACGACACTTACTCTACTCTCAATATTCGCACATAATGGGCGCTTAATCACGTTGCAACAACAAAAAATAGAACTGTATAAAACTACGACACCTTTGATGTTCGCGACAAATTTTTCGCAAATGAAGCACGAACGTAACGAAACGCATCTAATAATAAGATAACAACGAGACTTTATAAATCGCGCCGCAATTCCGTGTAGAAGCGACTGCCTTGACAATTAACTTTTAATTGCATTTTTCAAATTTTATATAACAAATAATATTCGCTTACATTTTACAGCTGTTATTTTGTATAATATTATAAATGTTAAATAAATAAACATTTGAATTAGATTTAGAAATAAATCCATGGAATGCAACATTTGAAAATATGATCGTCCGAGACTGCTCAACCAAGAAATATCGATGAAATATATTTTAGCAAATCATCAATGTACAAATTTATACGAGTGCATAATATTGGAATACGATTAAAGACGGAGTTAATAACGATTATACTTACTAATATACTACTTCACGACTTCTCTCTTTGTTTGATTTGGAATCAATCCGTTCCATACCCGAGACGCTGTGTTTATAATGAAAAAACGATGGCAACTTCTTCCTGACACCAGGCTATACCATGCGAATCAAATTAATGACTAATAAGGATACAATTATGTCCAAATATGTGCAATGGAATTATATATGGTACATTTCAAATATACGAATACATATATATTATTAATCATCGTTATATTAATGTCGGTTGATTTATCATAGCTTGCTGTTAGTTGAATTATCCAATCTGATTCAGTTCGTGTATTACTTTCGCGTTTTCGATTGAGAGACAAATTCTATTTAAATTGCTGGAAAATTTAATGTGTGATACAAAATGTACCCAGATTCACGTAACATTAAATAGATGATTATCCATCCACATAAATGTGCAATAAAACAATAATATTTATTCCAAGAAGTAATCTATTTATCATAATTATTTAGGAATTAGAAATTAATTAGGAAAAACAAACTATGAAATCCGCATATAGATAAGTTACAATGACAAATTGCTTTATTTTTAAAAATTTTTTTAAATTTTTAAAAATTAATGTTATCTTTTTGTTTTGTAACCAAAAAATAAAGATTAAATAAATCAATGTTGTTTTCCCTTTTCAAATTTTACGAATAAAATAAAATTGCATGTGATGTTAATAAAGAAAGAATAAATGAGCAGTATTTTTCACAACAAATTAAGGGATTTTTTTATTGATTATAATTACATAATTTTGTCCTTTTTTTTAAACTCAAAAATTTAGCTTAAAATAATAATAATAAATTAATTCATATAAATAGTTTATTTGATTTAATTGGAAATGTATAAGAGAATTTGAAATAAAGCATTAAATATTGCGTAGTATCAACATATCGACTGGATTTTGGTATGAAGTAGGTGTAAACAAAACCCAAACGAGCATATGATAATGTAAAAGCAAACCACGGTATCGAGTAGTAGTTATAAAAATAGACGGTTAGATAGAATGGTCACATAAATCATCCAAAAGCAAACATCATCCAAAAATTATATTTGGATATTATATATTTTACGCTGCTTTTCTTATACGAAGCAATCTTGATCAAGAGTTTAATGCTTGACGCATAAGACGATCCGCCAATTCTTTTTCCTGCAAATGACGTTGTTGCAATGTCTCTAAATACAAATCTTTATAAGAGGTGTCTAAAACGAGAGACGAGCCGAAACTCGTTTTTTCGAACGTGTCACTCTTTCGGGACGACGATGCTTCGTCCGTGGCGATTCTTTCCTTCGGGCACATGACAGGACATTTCAAGAGACTCTCCTGTGTCACGTTATTTGTCTCAGGGATCCTCGAACTTTCACGATTCTGTGATAAACGAGACGATGTTACCCGTCGGCGATGATCTTCGAATCGCTGTTGCTCTCACGATCTCCTTCGGCTTCTCCGCTCCATTACGGAGATACGCGAATAATTGCGCAACATCCTCCGGCAGAAAGCCAGGCGGAGTATGCCAGAAGGCGAGGTCGCAAAGGGCTCAATTTACCTTTGATGCGGCGTTCCAATCCTTCAAAGGGGGCAAGAAACATTTTTGAGCGATGGCGCGTCTCGACTGTGAACACAAAGGAGATAAGTGCTCGCGGGACGAGTCACTTTGATCGGATAAATAGGAAGAAAAGACGGAAGAATCAAATGATATTCACGGTTCGTGATTTTACATTTTCCGTCGTCAATAACCTTGCGAGTCTTTTCCAGCGGGAACGACGTAGATCAAACATATTTTACCTTAGAAAAAGTAGACGGTGACGTGAGGAATACAACATCAACATCGTGTAAGATGAAACAGAAAATAAAATAAATAATATAATATGGATGTTTTTAAACAATTACTATAGTTTTTCTAAATTAATTTGTCTTTTTTATTAAAGTAAAGGATGTAAGAAAGAGAGAGAGAGACAAATAGTACTTAGAAATCATGTATATTGAAGTATGTTAACTTTTCATTCTTTTACAAAATCAGGATTAAGAGAGGCGAAATATAAATTAAACTGATTAAAACTAATGGTAGTATTTTTTTCAAGAAGAAAATTAAGAAAGACAAATCATAAATTAAACTGCCATTAAAGCCAGTGGTAATTCATTCTTTTTCAAAATAAAAAAGGACAAAGCTTAAATTAAACTGTGATTAAGGTCAATTGTAATTTTTTTTTGAAAAAAAGTAAAGCATAAATTAAATTGTGATTAACATTAATAGTTTAATTTTTTCCAAAATCAAGATTAAGAATGGCAAAGCGTAATTAAATTGTGATTAAAATTGAGTAATATTGGGTCTGAATACTAATTAAATATCGCTAATGCTTATCAGGCAAGGAAGATCGATGAAAGATGCGTATCGGATGTCAACCGATCGATGAAAGATGCGTATCGGATATACGTGTACTCGTGTGCAGGAAACAGACTACGAATGAAATTTCTGCCGTAGTATGCGAGTCACGAGGCTACTTCTTCTTGTGAGAGACGTAGCATAGGTTCACCCGCGCGTGTAGAGCTACCCTCCTATTCCCGCCCTGTTCATCTCATACCCTCAATTTCTGCCTACACTCGTGGTCGTTGCGGTTCGCAATAGTAGCTTTGTACGTATAAGTGAATTTACGTGCGGATAACGGTACTTTGGCATGGGTCACTTCTATGGACTGCTCATTTGTTAGCTCGACAACAATCCCGTCTTACATTTCATATGCGAACCTAATCGTCAGAACACTGGACTTGACGGTAAATGATACATAGATAATAAAAGAATTTGACATATAATTATCTAATAAATAATGTATAATGCACACACGTGTCACGAAAATCATAATACACTAAATAGTCACGGTAAAATCATTAAAAAACTTTATATATAGATATTTCACTTTTTTTCGAATTATTTTTCCAACATTCTCCAATTTTACTACGATTTTTTACTAAATTTTGTATAATAATTTGTTGATGTTTACATTTTATGTAAATCGTATGTAAATCGTTGAGCTTCTGCCGCAAAGCTAAAAATGTAATCTCGAACAATCCGAAATGTATTTGCAATCAGAATTGAATTAAATTGAATTTTTTGCCATTTTCGTCAAATATTATTTCTAATTTAGCGCGCGATTCATTAGAGCGCGAGAAACATTCTCGTGAACAAACGTTGTAGCGTTACGTTCGTTAAAGGAGCTCCCAGATGTTAAAACAATATTGCGAATCGCTTCCGTTAATCACTCGTATTTGCATGAGGAAATTGTACGGATTCGTAGCGCACTTACATCGTCTATCTGCGAAACAATGTAGCGTAAAATCGGCATTATTTTTATAATACGTGAAATTCAAGGTGATATCTCGACGTAACGGGCGATGTGACGCAACGCCGCGTCACCCATTTTCGAATCAAATTTCGTAAAATTTCGATGTAAAATTTTCATTACGTTTATAATTTACGAAGTTTAAGCAAGATCCTTAACGGGCGGTGTAATGCTACGTAATATTACGCTGCCATCGTGTACACACAGTTGATTCTTCCGGATCGGCTAAGTGAAAACAGACGTAGCAGGAACGGCGCGGTGGCGCGGCGCGGCGTTCCGCGCGAATAATCGTTAAGCTCGAACCTTTGTAATCTCGCGAGATCAGGTCGTGAGCGCATTCCCGGTTGAAATGGAATAATTGAATACAAGTTGCCAAAGTGCAATTGACTTAGCCGCGGCCGATACGAAACTAAGTTATTCTTGGAATTGTATCCCGGGAGTGGAGCGTGAATGGAGGGATCTCCGACCCGGCAGAATTTCATTCTACCGTTATGAATATTTTGTCTCGACGAGACTCTCCGCGGCGCGTTCGCGATATCTTTCATCTTGCAAATCGCAACGCGTCTTCTAACGTTCCCACCCCGTTCTCTTCTCGATGCATAATAAATTTCGTACATAAGAGTACTGGAAATGCTGCGCGCCGGCGCCGTATGAATTGAAAATATCCAACATAATATGAGTGGCAGACTGAGAGGAAAAAGTTCTACGTATAAATAAAAATATCGTCGAATATTAATATTTACCTTTTATATTAAACCTTTTATATTACAGTGAAGACGTATCTAATTCGATAAACATTTTATTCGAACAAGAAGCATACTTAATTTAATGTATGATTAATGATATTGATATTGATTAATATGCATTGATTAATAAGCCAAGCAACAAAAGGCAAAATTGAGAAGGCTTATGTTTAATCTTATTATACAATATTAAATTATATCATTTACCTATCATGGTCCAACTTAGCCGCGAATAAATAAAACAATAGTTATCAATATTTAATAGTTAGAACGCTTTCACGAAATTAAACGAGAAATTGATATGACACCAAAAGCGAATGGATAATGACGGATGAAACAAGATACGCTACCGTGGAAAGACAGGACGAGCAACGAGATAAAAGATAAAAGGAAAGAAAAAGAGAGAGAGGAAAAAAACAGCGATCCCGGTATTGTTAACGCGGAGGCGGTACGTACGTAATTAATTTCGTTTATAAATCTTGCGGCCGGTCATTACGAGACTTGACTTTCACGAGTGCGCCGGGTAAAACGAGCCAGCACCCGTCAGCAATGCCTCTTTTGCGTCCTCTAATTGGCAATTAAATATCGACCGTAACAGGACCGAATGTCATCGATGCTAATTTATCAAACACGAGCCGCGGCTCTCGCCTCGTTCATTATTTTTTACAGTATTATATTCCGCCGAGCCGCAACTCGATCGTGATTAGCAATGCGTCGCGGCTCGCGGAAAAGAGATGACGCAGCTGCGAAAACGCAATTACGGATTCTCAGACATACACAATTCACAACCGAACGATAGACGGAAACTTTCCGGAATTTCGTTTCCGATAATGTCCAGATTCCTCAAGCAAGTAAACGATTAGACGTGGAATAAGGTGTCTCCGCTGTCTTTCTGCCGAAGATCCGACATGGATCTTTAAACATGAAAGTCAGATGGGCATAGCTATGTGCATAGCTATGTAATATCTGCCACGCTATTTCTAATAACATTTGTCTTCCTTAGACGAATTACACAAAATAATACAAATATTAATTGATATTAAATAAATAATATTAGAGGAGAATTTATTTAATAATATATGGATAATAATATATGGAGATAGATAAATGATGATTCTCCTCTGAGAAAGGCATAGAAAATAACGTTCTCTTAAAATTTATTTTAATGCGCGTTAGCGAAGTACTTGTATTTTATTTCGTACGAATGTATAATTTATATGATCGATAGATACGATAGAGGATCCAAAATGGAAAGACGTAAAAAAATAAAGATTCAAAGCAAATAAGCAGATAAAGATCTTATAGTTTTGCTATCGTCTTTAAGCTGAAAAACAACAAAATACGCGATCAGCCATGCATAAACGTGACACAGATAACGATGTAGTTTGGCGAAGCAACGGTGTAACTATCGAAGTTATCGATTTGAGTATCTCATGTCTAAGATAAACCGCGATCGGTAATCCATCCAAATGCGCGGATCGTATCGTCGTACCTTGAATCTTCTCGTTCGCTGCAGTATCTGCTCGCGATTGCGCTCACTAACCGAGTCCCCGTACGATCTCCGGCGCATCAGCCATTCTCTCTGCAACAACAAACAACCCCTAAAGCTACCACTACTACTTCTACTACTACTACTGCTACTGCTACTACTACTACTACTACTACTACTACTACTACTACTACTACTACTACTACTACTTTCCTACCATTACTACTACTGCAGTGACTACGACTACTATTACTAACATCAGCCTGGTTTGGCAGAACTTTCACCCCGGCGTTACGTCTGACTAGGGCTTTATTTACTTTTTGCAAGAGTTCAGCGACAAGGGGGGTAACCCCTCGCGCTCATACGTCTGCACGCGCGAGTATAGCGGTGCCCGCAAATTTGCGGACAGATGTGGTTGTAGATTGCTGTTTGCCGTGAAGAGGCAATACATCGACAAAAGTGCGAGTAAACACAACGTACGGGTAATATCTTTCGGCATATAACGAAGTTGGATCTGATATCATATATCTCTGCAACAGTATATTCGTATAAGCAGTATATTACTAGTCGTAGCATATTTTAATAATTAATTACTATAATAAATATTTAATATTATTCAATTTAATTATTAACATCAAGTGTTACTTAATAATAATAAATTCAAGGTTGGATAATCAGACTGATGTAAAATATAATGTTTCAAATATATAATTATAAACACGACAAAATTAAAAGATAGTGATTTAACAAATTAAATATTTAGTGCATTTTTACATTTATTTAATAATAAATATGATTTAATAATTAATTTAAATTAACTTTGAATATATTTCTTTTTATACATTTTGATAAATGTACAAATCCAACATTAATAGTATCTTAATTAGTATTTAATTCAAACAGGATTGCCGGACAGAGATACTTGGAGTACATAATTTCTTTATCAAAAGTATTCTTCGTTAGAACTTATAAAAATTTCAAAAACCACTATATACAATTTTTTTGTATGTGGACACAGAAGAAATGTTAAGAAAGATATTTTATAATATATTTAGAGAGCCACATTTAGTGTTGGATATAGTATTGTAGTTAAATGTTTCTCATCTTGGTTGCAAACTATCGTGTTCAAACTCGGTCTTTGCAAACGCAATGAGATCGATCGAGTGGGTCGTATCGAAAATCGCCGGCTGCCAACTCGACCTTCTCGAATCCGATACAAAGTAGATTATGCAAATGCTCATTGAACGGGGTCGATGACAGAGAAACGGGCAAGTTCGGAGTGGTACAACGAAAAGAAATACAGAACGGGATGGACCGAATGGTAAACAGGAGAAAAGATAAATGTGACGATCGTGTGAGACGGATAGAAGGCAGAGGAAAGGCAAGAAGAAGAAATTGCATCTGGCAGAGGCTACGTATCAGTCACGACGGATCGAATGACATCACCCTTAAAAAATAGATAAGTCCAAGGAACAACATTTCGTATTTTATGAAATACACGATACAAGCATCTCGCATCTCTTCTTGCCTGGCACTTAGAATACCGATAAGTGATCACTGAATGATTGATCACTGAATCTATTTTTGCTACCGTATGATCATAAAGTAGTATAATCATATAACGTTGAATAAAATAATATTATTGTATTATTTACTAACGTGCATAGTAATATTATTATAATATAACACAACGTAGCTCTCTATTAAATACATATGTCATAGCAATAAAATTACATTTTATATAAATACAGACTGACAATAATAATAATATAATCTATTTTATAATTACTAATTAAAATAATTATTTACTGGACATTAATGGCCATTTAGATGAACTCATTTTAACATTTGACAATATTCCTCAATTGGATATTCAGCGGTGACATCTACGACATTAACGCCGAGGGCAATTAATGCCGCGCGCAATTACCGGGTGCGATATTAACGCGAAGCTTTCAGAAGTCGCTATAATTATGGACATGCCGGTCTCGCCTTAGCCACCGCTGTCATCCGCGGACACCTCGTCCGGCTTTACTCTCTCGTCGGCGTTTCATTTAAACTACCCTCGACGGCGATGGCAATGACGATGCCAGTGGCGGCTTCGTCGGGAACAAATTTGCTCCCGTATATTGCTGTACTTATCTGCTCTCGTACCCGGGCGGCCCGGTAATCCCGGATAATAGCCTGCGAGTGTACAACGAGCGCTCGCGCTTATAAGAAACACCTGGATAAAAGTCTCGCTGGTTTTCTTTTTTTTTTTTTCTTTTCCCCCCCCCCCCCTCTCTCTCTTCACAGTGTTCGTCGTTAGAGCGGAAATTCCTGTTCGGCTATACTTGGACGGCGAAGTTCGATTGCGCAATTGAAGCTTTTTACGGCTTTACGTGTCGCGATTCTCTACAGCGTCTAATTGCGGACAACGTATTGGTGTGACGCCCTTTTGCGATACCTTACATAGAGCGCACTCCGCTCTTTCGTTCGATAAGATCCTTTGATCAATTCAAAGTCAATTTTTAATCAACGACGATTTAATTGAACTTTCCATCCTTGGTTTTATAAAAATCTTTCTAATTAAAATACGAATTTAAATTCCATTGAATTAAAATCCATTTCAGTTTATTGAATGAGAAGAATTAAGCTCTCTTAGCTATTTCTACCTCGTGTTAATCTAATGTTTCTGATTTACTTAAATTATACATTTTATATAGATAACAAATTTATAGATAATTTATTTAGATTTAAATAATATGCTTTAGCGAAATGTTATTTAACGAAGTTATTTCGTGACAGCTACTTTATATCTCTGTTCTTTCCAACCAATATATCCTAAAACTTTGTACATTTAGAATTCTATCTACATATCCGACCACATGAAATACCATTTCTAAATGATTCTACAGCCAAGCATCCAAAAGTTATTTAACGAAATTATCTCGTGACAGCTGCTTTATATCTTATATCTTAAAGTTTTTTTTTGGTTTAACAAGAAGGTTTGTCTTTGCTATTAATTAATTAATTAAAATATTCGTGTATTTATATGAATTTTCATAAAAACGTAACTCAAAATAATTTATGCGACAAAATAATGATGCGACAAAATGTATATGTGCAAATTGAGTTTTATCAAACTCATTTTCTGATTGCTCGCGGCGCTTAGAGAAGGAAGATGACATCTTCGTTTTTTCATCGCCCACGAAGGCGAAGCACCTTGAAACTTTTTACCGCAGGCTCAGCATCTCCATCCGTGGTTCACAGAAACAATGTTGGGGAGCCGCTCGTGACGCAATAACGAAGTACTTCCGCTTATCCCGGGGTGCGCTTAAAAGAGAAAGGGTTTCCGACGTCTCGGGGAGGGCGATGGTTGGCGCTACCGCGACGGAGTCGCGTGAAATTTTAATTTCCAATCTGCTAAAATTGTTTCCGCGAAAACGGCACGACAGAGGGAACGACGGCCCACTTAGAATTCCGCTTTCTTCCAGACACACGAGCGAACAAACACATCGATCGGTGCGCAGTCGGCGTGGCGTGTGTAAAAAAAAGTCTTCGCCGTAAACCCGTTTTCCGTGTGTTTCGTCGGCCCGTGTTGGAAGCGCCCTGAAAAATTTACAGAACGCCCGCCCTCGCGAGCCGAGCCAGCGCCGAGACCGCAGGAATTTACAGCGTTTCCTCCAACTATGAGGACGACAGTTATTTTCCTGCACCTGCCGCCACACGCCGACCAGCAACAAGAGGACTCCGTGCGCGGAATTCCGCGACGTCGCGACTACGAGACCTGAGGAACATCGTTACGGAATGTCATTTTGCGAATCTACAAATATTGTTGATAAGCAGCATTCCTCGTTTTACTTATTACATGATTTACAAATTTTTTTTATGTTATCGATCGTGGAAGAAGACATTCTTTCTGCAAAATATTATCCAGATATAAATATTGTATTATATATATCCAGATTTCTGGAATACTGGTGGTTATTAACGGCTTAGAGCAGGAGCCCACTGAGATGAGGATAAAAAGCATGTATTAAAGTGCACTAACATGTGGAAGAGCTTTGAGGATAAAGAAGCCTGCAAAGGCACGAAGGCACACTGAAGAGTAAGGCACAAATTATGTGTATCTTAGAAACATCAGAACCTGATGTTTTCTACCTTACATCTCCGGCAAAATTGGCGGAAAATTGTATTTTATGGGGAGAAAAGATACATGTGAAGCCGAGGGGAATTTGTGAAAGCTCGCACGAGGAATATTTTACACAGGTCTTGCGAGGAACAATTCAAAATTTCGTTAAAACTGCAACAGTTTACCCTAGACAGTTCCACTGCTGCCGACACGCGAGTGTAACGTAACTCTCAACTTTTACATCGGAGAAGCGATTATCGCAATTAGCGGATTAAAGTACTTCGTGAATTGAATTTTTCGCTTCGGCAACAAACTGCGACGTGCTTCTTGCGCGCGTTCTCCACACAGACGAGGAAGATTCGTCGTCGTGACACTCGTCGTCACGCGCGATTGTCGGGGCTATAATTTTGTCGTACGCAGCCCCTAATTTGATATTGTTTATCCACGTCGAGAGAAACTAGGGAACAGGCGCGAACGGAAATGGCCCGCTCGATCCCTGGAAACGAGTTGCGTGCTTATTAGATTGAAGCTGCGAAGCCGTACGCGTCGTCGACACAACTCCTTCACGAAGAAGTGCTAGGTCTTCCAATGTGAAAGAGTTAACTGCATCGCTGGGTACTCGCGCAGTACAACTTGGAGTTTCCTTCGTTTTGCTTTTCCAACAAGAGAAGCCTTTCCTGACTGTGGCAACTTATCGACAAGGCACCGACTTGGTGCAAAATAAAATCGCACGGTAAAAGTTCCCATTTGGCGAATCGAGCTTTCTCCATTTCGTGCCAAAAAGTTCACTATGTCTCCATATCTTCGTATTATTTCGAATTCGATACCGTTCAAATTTTCCCTTGTTACACCGATATTGGAAAACGGGTGCTTTATTCTATATTTTATGGTCGAACTTGTTTATTGACGCTGCTTTGCATGCGACTGCAAAGCGCACTGCAACCAAGACGGTCTGTAACGAGCTGCAATCATCGGTCGACGATGAGCATCGATGATGCTGAAGAAGTAATCGAATTACCGCATTAATCGAATCACAGCGTTACGTTCCTGTGCCGTAACTGTGTAACTTCGTCGGACCAAGAGAACGTTGTTTATTAACGTACGTACTCTCGGTGCGATCCAGTCCGTAACGTAATTACCTCACATCGAGGACACTAACAGGGAAGACGCAGCAATAAACATCTAGCGAGATAAAAGGATAAGGATAAAAGAAACGGGGCGAAGATAAATTCTCGCGATAAAAGCACAAGAGAACTCGGCACGCCAAGTTTTAATGACGTTCCCGAGTAATATAAAATACTTTTATACTCATTATCAAGAGAGAGCAATATAGAAAACGTGAATTATCGAAGCGAAGGAACTTTCCTTGTCCCAGAAACTTTGATCGAACGCGGGCGACAGATAAGTTTTCGGAAATGAGAATTGCGTGCCGCACCTCTGAATTTTACCTCAACAGAATTTGATCCTCCCTAACAAATCAAATGCCTCAAAACTCTATAAATATGCAACAAAATATGTGCATTTAAAAAATTATATGTTTCTCTATATATCCTATGTCACATATAACAAAAATTAATATAACGAATATTTTAGCAATTTCTTTATATATTGCTAAAATTATCTTTTTTTTACATTATTTTTTATCTTGTACTTAATTCGCTACATTGCGCTATGTCTTTTTTTTTTCTATCGTTCAACTGATATCTAATCTCGGAAGGAGAGAAAAAAGAAACAATAATGTTAAATTATATTATTATTATTTTACTGTAAATACACACCTTTATCTGCACCTCATCTTTATCAGGACCCAAAGATCGATCAGGTCTCGGCACCGATAAACTTCTATATTCCTCGATAGTGTACGGACGATACGTTGGTTTCTTCAGCTTGCTGTCCGATACGCTACGTTCGTGCTGCTTTCTCGGAGAGACAGTATTTGGAAGTATTTCTCGACCCAATATCTCGCAGGATCGTCTAGTATGAGTGGCGTGACCTTCGACAAAGCGACGATAGAAGCTAAGCTCGCTGCTGTCGTCCCTCGAGGTGCCCGGAAGGGACGAGCGACCCTCGTCCAGGCTGAGTTCCTCGAGCTGACTGTCGCCACAAATCGACAGGGTGGAACCCTTCGGGGACTGGATACGTGGGTACCTCGGGATGTCTAAAAACAAAAAAAGAGCGTGGACGAGCGACTTCAACTTCCCGTCGGCGACGCGAAATTAGCCCTGACGACCGTGATGGGGAGAACAATTGCCGCTTGTCATCGCGCGGAAACGACCGTACACACCAGATGCCTTAATTGATTCAACTATGGACTACTACCTATTGGCAAAATCAAGAGATTCCGTGCAGAAAGGAAAAGTGAAATGACGGACAGCGACTTGAAAAATGACACTGTCGATTTTTCGGAGCAGTGGCACTTCTTTGTTGAAGAGAATAGCACTTGAAAAGTTCGCACTTCTACAGAATGACAAGATTTTTAAAAACGAGGGGGCGAGATGCCATCATATTTTTTAATTATTGTCTAGAAAATTCTCTCTCTTTAAAAGAATATATTGAATTGGCAAAATATTTATAAATATGATGCTAAATTATCATTTTAATTTTGGCTAAAAATATTTCTTTACTCTGATTATCTTATTTGAGAAATAAATTTAGAATAATATAGGTTTTTTCAATCTATTTTTCCTGAATATAATATTTTTTATAATTAAAGTCTCTTCTAAAATATTTAAAAAATGTTTTTATACAACTATAGATCATCCCTTTTTTACATAAAATTAGTTTACTTTTGTAATTAGGAGATAGACCTACACAAATAAAAACACAGCAGTTAGAGCATTTAGAACGATAAAAGTTTCAGATATTTTACAGAGGGTAGACGCTTAATCCCCTTTCGCAAAAATATAACTTTTTTCATCGTGCAACTTTACTGCGCCGTAATATGTAGAAACTGTGGCAGCTATGTCTGCATCGCACTACGGTAAAATCTCCCTTTGCGGCGAGCATCTCACAAAATAAAACTCCATGTCTCAATAACGCGTTTGAATAAAACTCAAAAGTATGATTTAATATTTCCAACCCTACCGTGTCACTCGGACACGATGTATGACGGTACATTAGCGGATAGATTCATTCAGCGAGGAAAAAAATTTCTGACAAATTTACACGAGACCCTTGTGAATTACATAAAAAAAACTTCTCCTTTTCAAAAGAGAGAGAGAGAGAGCACATTCACACTTATAATTCAATGTCAATAGTGCCTCTGAGCGGGAAATTAATTCAGTTAAAAAGGTTACTTTAATTTAAAAGGGAGGAGAAACAGAACCATTTTGCATTGTATTTGAAATGATAATTTTAACTTTTGTATTCATGAAAATTGGACTCTTAAATTGGTACATTTGTCGCTATGCTTTTCTCATACCAGATCAAAATGGAAGACGTTGTGGATAACACGTAGTCTCGAATTCCGTGGTTCTCTCGCTTTCGCAATTTAAAAACCTTGCCATTTTAGGAAACGAAATGACAACGTCAAGCTATCCGACGAGATTCGTCCGCCGGATTGGGAATCTCATTGTCCCTTTCGCCTAGTCTCTCTCACGACGCAGAACGCACCACGCTTCTAATCGAAAGAAAGTAAATGTCCTTGAAGGAAAATTGCGTCGCTTTGCCTCATCCTTTTTGTCGAGGTCCGCCGACGGCGATGGGTGCGACGTGGGGGTGGGTGACGTGCGTTTCGGCATTGTTTCGCGTGTGTTCTGAAGGAAGAATCTGATCTTGTTAGAGACTAACTGAATCTGCGACGGTAAAGCTCCGAATACGAGGTGGTCCTGGTCGGTCCTCCCCGGATCCATCTCAGTGTGAGAACGTTGCCGAGTTTTTTGTCAGCTCTCATACCACCCCCACTGTCGTGCAGACTGCATTTTGACAAAGAATTTCGCGTCCCCGGGGAACGTCGCTTCATCTCCGCCTCCGTCGTCGTCGTCGTTGTCGTCGTCGTCGTCGCCATCGTCGTCGGTCTCAACGTACGACGACAACTTGCATCGCCTTCTCGCCGTTCTCCGACGTCGTTCCTCTTTCTTATGCAAAGCCACGGTTCTTCTCGGGTCGCACGACATTCCTGTTGTCGGACGAATCCTCTTCCGCTCGTAATTATCGAATTCCTGCAGCCGGTTGTGCTCGTGCATCTGTCCTCACGTACAG
The DNA here is from genome assembly GCA_901521435.1 of Crematogaster levior. NCBI lineage: Eukaryota > Metazoa > Arthropoda > Insecta > Hymenoptera > Formicidae > Crematogaster > Crematogaster levior. The sequence continues at coordinate 836,298 of CABEGB010000759.1, forward strand.
TGCAGTTGGCCCCCGCCGTATTGTCTAAAAAGATTGTCGGCAGAATGCGTGATTAGAATCCACTTTTTCTCGGAGCTGTATTTGCATAAAAACTAAATAAACTCATATCATCGCGGAACAAATACTTTTCTCGACATTTCACAATTGGCGTAATTTATATTCGTGTCATTTTTCCATTTATTAATAAATAATATACACAATTTGCGTGCATTGTAGCAGAATTCTGTTAACTTATGCGGCGGTAGCGTGTATAGCGTGCCTTTTTCTCTTCTGACGACTCTTCTCTCCTCAACATTCTACCATTTAACATTTCCCTCTGTTTTCACCCGGAACACAATAAAATTCTCTTATTCCTCCATCCCCCCATCTTTCCGGCTAGAATCAATAGCGGAGTTCCTTTGGATTCATTTTACTGCTCATGCTATTTTATCCCACCTAACTTTATCCATCGCTTTAATTATCCCGCGGAGTTTTACATTACCACGAACGACCAAGGGAAATCAGCTACAGATATTACGTTTTATATTATATAATTGGTACTGTCGTTAACGAGGCGATCGATCGCCCTCGGTTCTGCGTTCGTTTCGCGAGCTACCAGACTGCGAACTTTCGATCGACTTTCCGACAACCGTCGTCGCCACGTCGACGGTACTATGCGCCGATCATTAATTAATTAGCGCGCGTTATCCGTCCGTTTCGTCGACGAAAGCCGCGACTTTCCGGATTACGGCGAATCGAAATCGCATTTCTCTCATCGCTGATGTCCTTGTTCTTTTTTTTTATTGTTTACGCGTCGCATATGCGCGCTCCCGTGTGTAATTATCTCCCGTTAATGAGGGAAAAAGGGAGCCATTTCTCATGCAACGTGATATACGAATGATGTAGGATTTTAATCCTAATGCATTACCTACAGCAGATCTTGAAAAGGTATTTACTTCAATCAAATCTCACGTTGTTTATTTTTGAATATCGATATTATTATTTTGCTCTTCAATTCGCGATTTCCTTTTAATTAACGTATGAGACAGGATTTAGTTTGTTAATCTTCTAAGAATCTTTTTTTTTAGAGAAAAATGTTTTGTCGAAGATATAGTAGATACTTTATTACACATTACAATCATTATTTAATCTTTTTCTTTCAAATTCAATTCTCTAAAATTGAATTTAAATGATTTTTCATACCTTTAATGTGGGATGATATTATTAATGCAGAATTCAATTGAGATGATACATTCTTGATGGATCTGTCATCGGGTTTGACTGTTTTCAGGTTATCGTCGTTATCACTATTGATCGAAGCACGTTTCTCTAAGAAATCATTCTTAATGCTCTCTAAAGAGTCCAAAGAATATTCCGACATTGCTGCAAAATCTTCATCTGCCGCAGAAGTTAATAAACATGCCATAAAGCGTGTAAGGTAGCGACATTAATCTTGATGGATCTCCGTTTTTCATGCGGCAAACTTCGCGCTTTTTTTCTATCTATATTAGTTGACCCCAAAAAAGTGCATGCGGTAAATCGTGCAAAATGTGTGTCAATTTCGAAGAAACTTTTATACAGAGTATTAAAGTGTTGGAGATCCTAATCTTCTTTAATCTTATTTTTACTTTAAACTCGAAGCAAATTTCGAGGAATATTTCATTTGACCTAATTATTTCGATATTGCATATTAAATAAGCGTAAAACGGGGACGTTGACTTTAAAGTATTTAATTGTACTTTATGTACAAAAGTTTATTTTGAAGTTTTTTCCTACTTATTGTCATAGTACTTTTCAAGTTTATTAAAGAATTATTTTCACAAAACTTTATCCTGTGTATATTCTGATATATACATTTTTTGTTTATTTCCAATGGTTTAGTAAAGTTATTATTAAAATTATTATAATAATAATTAAATTTTTATTTTACATTTTGTAACATAATTATAATAATTATTGAGATATATTAAAGAATAGAAATCGGCTATGATTTACTAATTAAACCAAACGAGAAATTTAAACTCATGACTCATCAGATGGTAGCATCTCCTAAACGACACACTCGATGACATCTTTAGGTTTTATACAGAAGCAAATTATCATTTAATGGTAAAGTAAATATTTATTGTTATCATACTGTCATTCACATAACTTGCAAAAGTTTCAGTCCATATATTCACTTGAAGAAGAATATCGTCGATATCTTAGCACTAGTTGCTAACTAATTTACTTTTTTTTTACATTGCTATATTTTTACTTAAAAATATACACAATATATATTTACATAAATTTTTAAGAAAAATACATATAATATAAATTTGTAATAGCTTGATGATAGCAAAGTATTTATTAAAAAATCTTCAAATTAAGAAACTAGCGCAATATACAAAAATATTTGTTACTTGAAAAAATTTTGCATTTTAATCATTTTCTTTTTCTTTTATCTTTTGTACAAATGATTAATAATTTACTCACTATGGAAATATATATTTAAAAAACTCTCACATTTATAAGGTTTTTTTGTAAGATTATAAGACAAACTTTTTGCACAGAAAATAATTTGGCATAAGCAGCACGTATAACTAATGTGCTAATTTTTTGAAAAGATAATTTTGTACGTTAGATTACATGTTATATTATCTAAAATATTATCTAAAATGGCTGATCGAAAGAATGTTCAATGCACGACTGCATCAGACGTCATACATATAGAAACATCAGTAGTAGGCAGTTGATAAAACGCGAAGGCACACATTTATTCTCTGTACGCGTTATATAATTAGAAAATTTTATTGTTGATATTAAGTTATCTAACAGTGTGTATCGAGGGATCACGGTGAGCCAAATAGAGAAGCAAGAGAAAACAGAAGAAGAGAGAAACAGTTTTCGTCGTATTGTTGTAAGAGTGGCAAACGTAACTGAGCTTTATCACTCTTAGAGCGAGACATCAACCACAGCAGGTACCTATTATAAGCTAATGTATTATGTACCATCGCTCTATCACGTAGATATGTATGTATGGTAGAAACACGCGTTAAATGTATTTCAAGGCGATGCCGTCTCGCAACAGTACACAGCTTGATCTCATCACCGTCGGGGGAATTCTTCGCTACGTTCGACATGGGTGAATCTAGTAAATCTAGTCTAGTACACATTGATTTCCATAGTGTCCGATAAACGTATTTTAAGATATAAAAATAGATATAAAAGTTGGGACACGCGATAACGCTAAGGATACTGGGAGACGGATTTTCACATTATTAAAATTTACCGTGTCATTGTAGTTTATCGGTTTTATCTTGATGTAATAAAGCTGTAATAAAATCTTTGTACATATATAATTTTAATAATATATATAATCTTGGACATTGAAAGAAGAAATACTTAACTTTAGATCTCGCTTCATCAGCCGCTTCGGATTTGACTTGTTAAGTAAAATAATTAATTTATTATGTGATTCCACTCTTTCATTGAAGTGAACAAAATGTGAAAACAAGCAACGGAAATTTCTGCGACAATCTGACGATACGACTGACGTCGGTATTTATAAATTTTTTTATCTCGCTTCCGCCGTCGAGTCGATGCAAAATTCGATTAATTTCAATGGCATTAACTTTTCACACGATTGGAACAAAGACTTTATTACGATACCTTCCAAATAAATACGTTAAATTATGATACATTTGTTCCGATACACTTAATTACGATTGATAACTTAATCGCAATAAGTATCAGAATGATCTGTGTCTATATATATGCATATATATATAAAGTCTTACAAGCAGGCTTCGATTTGTCTCTCCAGTTGGACAACGTGATAACATCAGAAATACTGGTAAATTTGTTTTCTTATATTGTAATTATTTTTGCTGTTTGCAGCAAGGACATGTTTAAATCTATATAATCATGATCCGACCATAATAAAAATCAATTAAATTTATGATTTCGAGCTGTTTGACTTTTATTAATATATTATGTTATTCACAAAGTCAAATTTGAAAACGTTTAAATTAGCAATCTTCAAAAATTTATCTTTGTTTGTTGGAAAAGAAAAAATAGCAATGACAAGCTGTATCATGATAGATAAATATTGATTTTGTTGAGCAATCTGCCGTAATTTTTTCTCGCTTATCAAATATATCAGAGATTACAGTATGAGTGGTTGCTTGAGATTTTAAATAATTATTAAATTTTTTATTAAGTGTTTCCGTTACGTCTGCGGTTTTTCTTTGATGTCCGATGTATATCGACATAAGTACAATAATTTTTTATTCTTTGGTTATACATTTTGTTTATTTTTTACAAACTTTATTGCATTTGTAATTTAATAGAAAAATATTTAATTATTATTAATCTAATTTACTAACAATACAAGAAATTGTTTGCCCATGTAACATCGCTAGCACTTTGTCACTGAATTTTTGATTTTATTTTTTGCTAATTTTTTTAAAAAGTATTTTATAGAGATTCAAGAAAAGTATATATATGTATATATTTGCACTTACAAACATTTAACATAATGTATGAAAATTTATTAGTCCAAGTTACATTATTCATTTGTCATTCATCAATACGATACGCAACAACGATGTAGTGCTGTAATTGTAAAATGTGTATTAAATTATAAAATATAAATGTTAGGGTGAACAGAAAGTTCGTTCGGACACAAATAGATGGTAGTTTTAATGCATTATTATAAATATTTTCCAAAATTTTTTTTGTGTTTAATATGTTGACTATCCTGCATTGAAAATGACGGGCAAGAAATATCAATCATAAACACATTTTTAGTTTGCTTCGAGATGGAGGTCAATAAAGTGCCAGTGTTTGTTGTTTTGTCTTTTAATCAGCACAAAACTGCTGTGGAAACGAATAGGATTATTTGTGCAACTTATGGTTGTGTCTGCTAGAACATGAAAAATGATTTAAAAGGTTTAAAGATGGTAATTTCGAACTGGATGACGAACCACGCTCTGGACGCCCGAAAGAATCGACAGAGGACGATTTGCAAGTATTATTCGACTAAAATACAGCCCAATCGACTCGTGAGCTCCCAGTGCAATTAGGAGTGTCCCAAACATCAGTTGTAAACCGTTTAAAAAAAATGGGGAAGGTACAGAAGTATGGAAAGTGGGTTCAACATGAACTGTCTGAACGAACAACCGAATGAACATCTGCCTTTCATTGCTTGCAAAGCCAAAAAAGAAAAGTTTTTTGTGGTGAATTGTCATGGGCGATAAAAAGTGAATTTTTTACGACATTTTAAACATCAAAAACAACATTGGGTGAACCTTGGCCAACCACATCGACACTACAACGCAACATTCACGATCATAAAGGTCTTCTGTGCATCTGATGGGACCAGGAGAGAGTGGTTTACTACGAGCTGTTACCATCAGGTCAGACAGTCACAGGAAATCGCTATAGCAAGCAAATAAGGCAATTGAACCGGAAACTAATTTACGCCTACAAATCGCCGCAAATCAACACAAGGTCATCCTGCACCATGACAACCCTATGTTGCTAAGAAAGCGCTGTTAGACTTGGAATGGGAAGTCCTTCCACACCTAGCTTACTCACCACATTACCTCATCTGACTTTATCTAATAATTGTAAGCAATAATTGATGTTCTTAGTAATATTTAATATGCGTGTTAAAAAATATACATAAAACGATGTTACACAAAGAAATTTATTGTGTGTCAATTCGAGATTTGCCGCAATTCAAATAGCAGCAATACACATGTTGCTGTTAGGACGAGAGCTTGGCAGGACGGCGAAGATCATACACGCGAGACTAAGTACTTACAAAAATAATGTACTTCGGAAGCGAAAGGATACATTAAAAATAAAAAGGTCTTGCAAGAGAGGACCACGCGTATGATATGCACTCCAATATGGCGGGAAGGTACGTAGTAGTTTGGTAGGCGTGGGTGAAGCTGCAAGCAGAAAATCGCTGATGCGCGCCATATCCAAATAGAGTAGTGACATTGCCACATTTGTAAAACTTAATTAATTTGTAAAATCTAAATATCTAAAAAAAATTTAAATTAATTAAATAATATAATATTTGTATTATGGTATATTATGGAATAATTATATTTCCTCTTAAATCGTCATGGAAAACAATACGCAGCACGTATATGGTTGGAGTTACATAAATTAACAGATAAAAACACATATGTTATACATCAATTCTTCAAAAATATTTGTGTTATAAAATTAATACACATTTTAAATTTTGATAATTTTAAATATATTTAATACATTTAATATATTTAATGTATTTAACATTAAAATGTTGATAAATAAGTTTTTATAAGTAGTAAGAGTTATTATTTTATGAACGCGTTAGATCATAAAATAACGATAAACTATTTCTATTCAATTCAAAACATTTTTGAAATCTAAATATAAATGTGAATTATATTTTTAATTATAATATTTTTTAAAGTTTACGTCAATTTTTTAACTTCAAAAATTTTTGTTTAAATTTTTTTTAAATTTTTTTACTTATTTTAGGTATCAAATAAAAACCCACAATTATTTTTTACTATAGAACAAGTTATATCACGATGTAGATATTTCTAAGTAGGCTATAGTAGGGACTATGCTTCGATAATATTTATACACTTTATGTGTTGTGCAAGCACAGACATATGCTTGGTTCTTGCTTATTAAGCAGTTAGAAATATTTCACGTGATGTAAAGCTGTCGAACTCAAGTCGAACAGTATTTTATTGGCTAGTCGCCGACAACTGGACGTCACTTATATATGAATTTCAAAGTAATGACGGGGCAATACGACGTGCGCAATACGACAATAATTATATAGACGTTCGATTATGAAATCATTCAATGTAAAAATGTTGTGGAGCGTAAGCGCAACATTACATCAAATCATTATACGTTTAAGTCAATAAATATTGAAGATAAAATTACTATACAAATATTAAGATAAAAAAATACAATTAAAGAACAAACTCTTTTCCAAATTACAATTAATTAAAAATTTAATTAAAAAATACTATGTATATTTAATTGCATACTATGTATATTTAATTGCATATTCGAAAAATAAGAAATTTGCATAAGCATTTAAATTTTTTATTTTTTATTTTTTAAATTATATATGCACATTTTCTTGTCATAAAAATCAATTTATTTATAAGTTCTTGTCGTGTTTAATAAGATTTTAATGTAATTTGACGTATTATAAGGGACAGTATGTTACTTTTTCTAACTTTTATACATTAAATTAAATACGTTTTAATACTTATGTGCGCGTAATATTAAATATTTTTATTTATCCCTTTAACTTTAAATTAATGTTTACTTTAATGAAAGGCAAAAGAAGAAGACAGGATACCTCTAATTTAGAAAAAATACATTGTTACGAAGTCAAGTCAATACCTGGACAGAAGGCTACATTAACACTAAAGCGTTTTAAAAATATCTGGAATATTGGTTTAACCTGTGAATATTTTTAGATGGTTTAATGGAAGACTAAACTAACCCAGTTTATGGTAGTAGATCTCTCTCTCTCTTCTTGTATAAACTACATATGTCCATTTTATCGTCGTTCCGAGTAAGCATCTCAGAGCGTTACAGCACGTGTCGACTTCCGTTAGTTTTTAACGATCGTCATTTCCGGCGTTACTTTTAATATTGCATCGTATAACATATTATTTAGATGATTTTTTTCGTGCAAACACGCCGCCATTGTTTAAGTCATCCGCCAAAAACGGCTAAATTATCTGTTATTTGTTAAATTGTTAATTATTCGATTTCTACTGCGTTTCAGCTGTTATTTGTTAAATTGTTAATTATTCGATTTCTACTGCGTTTCAGCGCTTTATTATTATTTGAAGTGTTACGTTTCCTCGTTAATATAAGCGCCTATTTTCGCACACTTATGCAATGATCATAGGGCCTCTAGACCGCACTTTATTACGCGGTATTGTGCAACTATTGACCGGAATATATCGCACGTGTGTCACTGTTTCTGACAAATGTTATAACTCGTGCCAAATTAATCTATACTTTAATTATCCATTGATAATAAATAATGTCATAAAAACTCTTTAAAAAAAGTAAAAACAAAATTTGAACGATTCTATAATTAAACAAAAATATTTTCACTGATTTCAAAATTAAAATATATTGAACAGTCATTATTCTCTACTGTTTGCGTGATTATCTAAAGCAAAACATCTTGTTGAAAAATCGTAAACTAGAGTATATGTAGCTAAACTTGAATTATATTAAAATAATTATAAATTTTAAAACTATTTATATAAATTAAAATAATTTAAATTTGCAAATTTTAATAATTGTAAAACATTGAGTGTTTAGATACATAATTTATATTATTATTTCTTTTGTAAAAGATACGATTGGAATGACCACAAGCAGCTATTACATTTTCCTCTTCCGTCATATTATAATCCATAATAATTATTTGTCAATTAAGTAAATTATTTGTCAATAATATTTCTACAAGTTATTGTCGATAATAATGTAGAGAAAAATGGAGACCAAGACGTCGTTGAGCTTTGCACAAAACTGCGATGACAAAGGTGAAGTCCTCATTAATGAGGCTCTAATGAATGAGCGTAACGAGTGGCGTTCACTTGATTTCGACACTGCCGCAACCGGATGCGCTATTATGACGTAGAATAGACAACGATTTCCACACATCCGACAAATCGACAACGACTGTATCGCGTTCGAGCGCGTAAGTCGCGTGCGGTTAAGCCAGTGTCTCCCAATCATAAAAATTCACAAAAAATCACAAAAATTGTATTCCAATATATTTTAACGATATTATATTCCAACAATATCGTTAAAAATAATACAAAAATTGTAAATTAAACGAAAAATTAATAACAATTCAAATATTATACAAAAATTAGAAAAAATTCCAAATATTAAATTTTATAAATAAATATTTATACAAACAAATTTATATATTTTACTATGCAAAATAAATAAACGCTAAATGTCTAATAACATTAATTTTGGTTTAAATTATACTTTAATATTTAAATAAAGCTTATTTTATGATAGTTTAATGTTCAAAAAATAAGATGAAACAAAGGACAGGATTAAAATTTTCACCTTATTTTTATTACAATATAAATTAATTCCATTAGTCTGTCAAATATGTTTCATGCAAATTAATTTTTTTTCAGAAATTTCTTAAATCTCATTAATTTTGTTATATTTTTGTAAATAACATATGCAGTTCTTTGAGAATAATTATAGTATAAATGTATTTAAAATTTTCTGGATTAAGGAAAAGTTGGGGAACACTGAATACAGTTGTATATGGCCGTACTGCAGCAATACGGTACTACAGTTGCAATACGGTCACGTGCGGCAACGGAAGTGTGGCATGTTGTAAAAGATTACTGAAAAACGGATAATTTTAAGATATTGCTTTGTCAATTCGCGATTTCGTTTTTTGCATCGCTTTGATGCAACGTTTATTAATAATTTTATTCATTACTCATTACTGAAAGTTTCTAAATAAAATTTTTCATTAAAGTATATTGAATAAACAGATACAAATTATGTAAAGCTAATAAATAAATAAACTGCTGATTAATAATAAAAGCAATACTATTTGACTAATTTATAATAATTTATGGGCTAAAAATGAATTATGATTACGTATATTACATGAAAAGTATACTGTTACAAAATTAGCAGACTCTTCATAATACATCGGCAAAAAATTTAGTTCGCTCATTAGTTGTGTAAAACAATTTAACAATGAATTTTTACAATGAACTCAACGATTCATAAATTTCACAGATTAATAAAACTATTTGGTTATAAAGTGCTAATTTTCCAGGCAAAAAGATAATGCCATTATTCTGTATCACGTTACTTACTAGGTGGACTGCAAAAAGATCGCCGCGAATTGTGACGATTTACGATGAAATCCAACGTCGTGCTCGATGGCTCTCATTATGATGCTAAAACTCAAAACCGCGCAATATACGACAACGTAAGAGTCGTTAAACGCATTAATGGCCATTGCATAACAATCTCACAATCTTACGATCTGTATAATCTTACATAATACCGAGTTATAACGTCACGATGTCGCAAAATGAATTTTATATGTATAAAAAAAATCAAGCGCCTCTGTATATTAAATATGAGAAACAGACTTAGCTAACATTTTTTTGCAAAAAAAAAAGAAATTAGTAGTTTATCGCCTGAATAATTGCTTGAGTAGTTTATTGCCTATAATAATTTATATAATAATTTATGACATAATAACATAAAAATTTTAACTTATTTAACAAGCGATCAATTTTGCAAACTTTAAGTACAGTTTTAAAACCATAATTAATATTCATTAATTGTTTTTTAAATTAATTGATTAATTACCTGATCAGAAACATTTCTGACAAAAAGGAAATTTTAAGTGTATAGTAAGAAGTAAAAATAATTGTTTTATGATTGCAAAATTGCTTTATATACATTTAAAATTTCCTTTTTATTTGTCAGAAATTTTTCTATTAGGTAATTAATTAATTAATTAAAATATTTTATAAATATCAATTACGGTTTTGAAACTGTACTTAAAGTTTGCAAAATTGATCAAGTAAATTAAGAATTCCCCGTATTAAAATGTCGCCTTACAGAATATTGCTACAGAGCGTTACAGGATATTGTTCCCGTGAACCGTTGTATTACGCGTAACTAAGAAAGCCGCCAGGTGTGACTGACAATAACTACACCGTTTCCGGCGTAACACCATCAAAATCTCTCTCTTTCTCTCTCTCTCTCTCTCTCCCCCCTCTTTCCGATGGCACCTGGTTATGTCCTGTTCTTACTCTCCGTGGGTATTAAAGTAAAACTCACCTCTTTCAACGTCTAATTCGAGTATTACTCAATGCACCGAAGTTACGTGATCGGTCGTTCTGTAACAAGACATTACAATGTCCCTCATTACGAATTCGTTGGATCAAGCGTGAAACGCAACGACGTGCCGTAAATATCTGCGATGCACGTTGTGCATCCTTGTGTTTTCCCCGTGATCGCGCGAGACATTATTATATAATATACATATATAGAAACTTTCTGTATCTGTATTCCAACGGTCGAATTAATCATTTGACAAGCTTCCTTCGAACAGTGATACTGCCACGTGCTTAGAGATCGAAATGACCTAAATTGCTCCTTAAGTTACAAATATTCTCTATTTAGCATTTGAGCCGCTGATAACATCAAATTTATGTGGATGTCATAAATAATAAACAAATAAAACAATTATATAAATATAGAATAGAAATAATAGAAGCATAAAACTGCCATAATAAGATACATTTCTTTAACAAATTAAAAAATAATATTATTGGTACAATATTTTTTATTTTATAAAAAAATTTTACAAAAAATAGTTATAATATAATGCAAAGATTTGGATCTTTATTGTATACTTATCACAGATCGTATATGTACTACACACAGTATCATTAATAGTAAGTAAAGTAAGAACATCTATCACTTACAGTTATTTATGAGAGATTCATACTTTCTATAATTTTATAATTTATTAAAATTACACAATACGATTATTTAATTTAATAAAATAACAGAATTTCACTTTTTATTTGGATTATTGTAAATCTATCAATATATCTTTGAATGTATTAAAAAGAATAATAAATTAATTTTTTATATAGTTTTTTTATTTTAAAAAAATAAGTTTTATTTATTAACAAGAGAGGGAGAAGAGTTTAATAATTTTTTTAAAATTAATTTTTAATAATTAATATTAAAATTGTTATTAGACAAAAAAAATTATATAATAGAAGCGTATATAATAATTAAAATTTACTATTAGTAATAAATTTATATACTTATAAATTAGCAAAATTCATAGCAAAATTCTCCCGTCCTTTTAATCGAACGAAATTAATCGTATTTTAACAAATGACATCGACTAATTAGCAACATATATAACAGTTTGCTTATCGAAATTGACTTAAAATATAAAGAACGGAATATTCGTGTAGTTGCTTTATAGAAAAATAACATTAAATATTTCGAAATACTACACCTTGTATTGTTTTGCTCGCAAGGCTGCCGGTGCCGATTATTATTCACACGGCGAGACTCGAGTCGAGGTAGTCGTGCGTATCGTTTTGTATGTCATCGAGATATTTCTTACGAATAATTAGCTCAACTATCAACCTATGTAATTAATTAATTCCCGTGATTAACGACTGCAATGTCGCGATTATCTTTCATTACAGCACACATTTCGAGCAATTTATTCACTTAAAAATTGAAGTAATAGGGGAATTATATAGTAAAATATGAGAATTATAAAATATTATTTTATTAATAAAACTTATATATATGTACACAAGCAATAATAATGTTTTTAGGCTTAAATTTGGATATATTTTGCAATGCTTAAGCTTTGAATTCTTTGTTAATTGAATGTGATTTGTTTATTTCTCTTTCTTTTTTTAAAGTGTGGAAATATGAGTTGCCAAACACATGCTCAAAATACCTCGAAATATTGATTTTATTTGTTATATTAATTTATGAAATTTGTAAGTGGACTGAGTGGAGGGGGAGAAATAGAGCTTTATATGTTTTCCACAATTGTATTTCAATGGAATTTTATCGCAACATAAAATAGTAAGGTATGCGTGCGATTAATATTGAGAATGCTTTGTAAAATGCGGATAATTATTATTATATTTGAATTAGATTGTAATTAACCATGTTCTAGAGAATGTTGTGCCGTATGAGTGCAAATGAATTTGAAAGAAGGCAAAAATCTGTAAGGCGTTGAACAACAGCAATACAACTATAAAATAAGTAGGTGTAACAAGAGAAATTATTTTAGAAATTTTTTCATTTAGAGAAATTATTTTATAGAAATTATTTTAGAATTAATACACTATACATACAAAATTAGTAGAAATATTTAATCTTGGAATTTTTTAAATATAAAGTAATCAATTTATTGAACATTTTATATATAGAAATTATCAAGTATAAGTAAAATTTTTGGGAAATATAAAAATTTATAATCTTATTTATTAGTTAATCTTTTATCATAAATTTTTATGACAAAAGTTAAATATAATGAACTCAATTTTAGATCTTGTTAACCAATATTATAATGACAAAATTAATGAAGAGTAAAAAGAGAGAGAGAGAAAAAAAGAAAGCGAAAAGTAAAATACAATTACAATAAATAAACTACTGATTTTATTGATTTAAAATATAACATTTTTTTATGGTGTTCATATATTACAATTAATGAAAATTGAACGAAATATTTGATAATTTTTTGATAATTTAGATGTGCCGCGTTTTATTTTTTTTCTCAAATATTTTTACAAGAGATTCAGTACGTTTAATCTCTTTATATGTTTTCAAGATTAAATATTATATAAGCTGGTGTAAGAAAAAATTTAAAGATTTTTTTAAATATAAACATGAATATATAAAGATTTTATAAAAAGTAGGCAGAAAGTATTTTACTATTAGAATATTTTAACTAATTTATTTAATAAAGATTATACTGGTGATTATTAATCACATTTATTCTTTTGATAACTAAACCAATTTTATTCTAATTTTCCATAGTTTTTGTGTGTTCTTTCTCATTTGAGATTTAATATTTTATATTACCTAAATCTATTACCTAATAAAGAAATACATTTAATAACATAAAATTCAATAATGATCTTATTGCGTATTGGAATATTGCAAAATATTTCGTAAATATAATCGTATATTTAAAGACAGATTTATCGAAATAATTATTCTAATTCTAATTTGCACAATTATTTGAATATATTCTATTAATTTGATAATCAAATTGATAATCAAAATATAATTATTGACATTAAAATAAAACGAAAAAGTTCGCTATGGCTCCTTAGATATAAAATCATAAAATAAAACAAGCCTTTTTTTAGAGCCAAAAAACATATGTATATATCAGTTAGTCAAGTAAATTACAGTCAGTGCATAAAAAAACGATTCGCAATAAACTTATACATACGTTAGACGCGTTTCGGCTCACTGAGCCCTCTTCAGTAACGCAAATTTGAAAATTAAATTATATATATATCCGCGATGCGGAGAACATAGGACTCATAGAAGACATAGCTCGTTGTCACTGATGTTGGTGTGATCATGTGTCTTGGAGAGC
>CABEGB010000760.1:0-235276 GCA_901521435.1 Crematogaster levior
AAGAAAAAAGGCATCGATACTTTAACTGCAACAACAATTACTAATTTAAAGTGACTATCGTTGTAAAGTCAATATTATATTAAACATTTAAAACACTGTACTACAAAGCCATTTTAAATTATTATATAGAGTATTTTATCAGTAATGCAATAAACACTCTTGACAACTTTAATTTATTAACGTATAATATATCTATGTTAATAGTTGGTGATAGCTCAAAATGTATAACATATTTGGTTACTTCAAAACTTGTGACAAGCAAAGTGAAAAATTAAATAGAGGGAGTTATCAATACACCACAAGAGATTATGTGACAATTTACTTCAATAATACACTAGCAAGTTTCAGTAGATCATTGAGAGAATTTAAAGAAAAAGCGTATGGATTTATGTATGATATCGGAACTTGGTTGAAAGAAATATATGAAAGTCTCACTGAACGACCTGCAATGCATAATCACTATACCCCAAAAGAAAAATCCCTTGTTGAAGTTGAAGAAATAGAAATGAAGGAACTAAATTGTACATATAAGCCATTCCAAACTCCACCTATCCACCCAACAACTGGTGCCAACACCTCAAATCAAGTTGTTGTTACTCAGCATACACCTGAAACTACCCCAACAAGATAGATGCAAAACCTTACATTTAAATATGTAGTACTTGAGTGAAGCATTCTTTAACTGTTCTATTCAATAAAACCTTTACAATATTTCGATCATAGGTTTAACTTTACGAAGTTATAATCTATAGGGCTGCAAATGAACGATTATCTCTCACTGCTAAATCCAGAACAACAATCAGCTGCAACTAACATAGATGGACCGGTTTTAATATTGGCAGGAGCCGGAACGGGAAAAACAAGAACGATTACTTCAAGAATAGCGCACATAATTAGAAACGGTCATGCTTATTCTGATGAAATATTAGCTGTTACATTCACAAACAAAGCAGCAAATGAGATGGTATCAAGGGTACTTGAGCTAACAGGCACAAACATACCATGGCTTGGCACTTTCCATGCAATTGCAGCAAAAATTCTACGTCATCATGCTGAAGTCGTGGGGCTAAATTCCAATTTTACAATCATTGGTGTGGATGACCAATTACAGGTAATAAAAAATATTATTAATGAAATAAGCCCTGATTACCTACCAGAAAAATGTAAGACCATTATGAATATTATTCAGCAATGGAAAGAGAAGTGCTTATTGCCATCTGAAGTGGAAGATATTCAATCATTTAGGCCAGTGTACGTAACTGCACTCAAAGTCTATCACCAGTATCAGGAAAGGTTAAAATTCCTTAACTCTGTCGATTTTGGTGACTTATTGCTACATAACATACAACTCTTTAATAAAAAGACTGAAGTTCTGTCCTACTACCAAAACAAGTTTAAATATGTCATGGTAGATGAGTATCAAGATACAAATGCAATACAGTATCTTTGGCTAAAATACCTTGCAAAAGAGCACTCAAATATTTGCTGTGTAGGAGATGATGACCAGTCGATATATAGTTGGCGTGGTGCAGAAGTTGAAAATATTTTGAAATTTTCCGATGATTTTAAAATGCAAAAACCGTTAAACTAGAGTGTAACTACAGGTCAACATCCCACATACTTGCAACTGCGTCATATGTTATCAATCACAATAAGACTCGCTTAGAAAAATTGTGGACAACAAACGTTGAAGGGGAAAAGGTAAATCTAATAAAATTATGGGACGGAAAAGCTGAAGCAAGGTTCATAAGCGAACAGATATTAAAGCTCAATAAATACAGATTTAGTGACATTGCAGTGCTGGTAAGGGCGACTTTTCAGACTAGAGTTCTGGAAGAGTATTTTATAAAATATTCAATTCCCTACAAGATTATAAGTGGTGTAAAATTCTACGAACGTCAGGAAGTCAGGGATATAATTGCATATTTGAGACTCGTTACAAACAATAACGATGACTTAGCTTTCGAAAGGATCGTAAATCGGCCAAAAAGAAGCATAGGAGCTACAACTCTAAAGAAAATATACACGACTGCTCAGGATAACAAAATTTCTTTTTGAGAGGCAGCAAAAATATTAGTTAATAGTAATCAAGTAACCGAAAGAATTAAACCTCACTAAATGATTTTTAAATAAAATTAAAGCTTGGGAAGAAATAGTAAGCGTAAAACCACTGCATGAATTCGTTAAAATCGTAGCAAACCAATCAGGGTATATTGAAATGCTTGAAAATGAGGAGGTAACAGGCTTAGCACGAATAGAAAATGTCAAGGAGCTCATCTCATCTTTAAAAAATTTCGATAATGCCACAACTTTCTTGGAGCATATAAGTCTAGTGATGGAAGTGGATAATATGAATAACGATGACACCGTATATGTTATGACTCTTCATGCAGCCAAAGGACTTGAATTCCCGTGCGTGTTTCTACCTGGTTGGGAAGAGGGATTATTTCCTCATCAAAGATCTTTTGAAGATAAAAGTGGTAAAGCTTTAGAAGAAGAAAGGAGACTTGCATATGTTGGCATAACCAGGGCAAAGGAAAGGTTAATCATTTCATGTGCAGATAAGAGGGAAATTAACAACCAGTGGCAACCGATGCGCACTTCTCGGTTCATTAAAGAATTGCCAAGAGAAAATGTTGAGGTAATCAAGAGTAACGCCTACTGTTGAAGCTATAACTGCAGATAAACATATCTTACAAATCTGAATTACTTCAACTATATGTGTAACCAGACTGCATTCTGTGATTTTTAGCAAAGCACAATCTTTCATTTGAGTTTTCTTCAATTTAAAATAAATACAGAAACTAGCTATCTTCAAAAATATGATTGAATAATTGTGTGTATAATTATTAATATTTTCAAGCATTTTTGCCATGGCTCTTTCAAAATTTCTCGATCCTCGCAATGATTTGTGTTTCAAAAAAATCTTTGGAACGGAAAAAAATAAGAATATCCTGATCCACTTTTTGAACGATATTTTAGGGTTTACTGAGATAAATGCAATACAAGAAGTTGAGTTTCTTAGCACTATTATGGATCCCGAAGTTGCCTCTGATAAACAAAGTATTGTTGATGTTCTCTGCAAGGATTCTCATGGAAATAGATATATAGCAGAAATGCAGCTCGCTAGAGACAAGGGCTTCGAAAAACGCGCTCAATTATATGCCGCTAAAGCCTACTCAAGACAATTAGATAAATCTGGCAACTACATTGATTTAAAGAAAGTCTTCTTTATTGCTATATCAAATTGTAACTTACTTCCTGAAGAAGTTGATTATATCTCTACTCATAATATACGTGATATAAAAACTAACGACCATTACTTAAAAGATTTTAAATTTGTCTTTATTGGATTGCCCAAACTTTCAAAAAGTAAAGTAGAGCAGTTAGAAAGTATAGTAGAAAGGTGGTGTTTCTTTTTTAGTGCGACCCGGAAGGTCATGGTTTTGTGGTGGTTAAATTCCATCTTCCCAGACATCAGGGATAATGTATATCTCATATCAAAGAGTGGCAACCTTTGGGATGCAAGCATGAGATAAAAGCAGGTAACACTAAACCTCGTGGTGAATCCCTGCAAACAGAGTTGGATATGATTACGAGAGAAACTTACGTCTGAATTGTCGTCAAAGCACAATATGCGAAAAGAGGTTGGACTACGCATAGACCAAAACGGTACGAAGCACAAAGGGGAACTAAAGATTGAAAACTTTAGTTACTGATGTTCTCAGCTTCCGGCAAACAGTAGGAATCTAAGTCCAACGTGAAACAAGATCATGGAACGGAGTAACCACATAAATGCTCTTATATTTATATAAATATAAGTAGGTAGCCAACTGCAAGCACTTATGTTGGAGGGATTGTTTAAGAAGCTAATGCCCAAAGTAATATTTGGGATATGCAGACGTAAACACTGTAATTTGGAAGGTAAAGTTGTGAGTAGTGGTTGATATGTTATGAGCCAACGAAAAGTTAGGTATGAATGGAATACAATTCCTTGGCGTAAGTTAGAGAAATCTGTGTTCAAGCTACAAAAACGAATTTACCGAGTTTCCAAATGTAATGATATCAAGAAGATGCACAATCTTCAGAGATTATTACTCGCATCAACAAGTGCAAGAACGCTTGCTGTTAGGAGGGTAACACAGGATAATAGAGGAAAAAAGACAGCAGGTATTGATGGGAATCAACCAAAAAGAAAGAATGCTATTAGCATATTCTATGGATTTGAAAAGAAAAGCAAAACCATCAAGACGAGTCTGGATCCCAAAACCAGGTAAGCCATTGGAGCGTCGCCCACTTGGTACTCCCACTATATCGTGCAGAGCGAAACAAACACTTGTAAAAATGGCTTTAGAACCTGAATGGGAGGCAAAACTTGAGCCAAACACTTATGGTTTTAGACCTGGTAGATCATGTCATGATGCAATTGAAGCCATATTTGATGTGCTAAAACAGAAAACAGCATATGTATTAGATGCTGATATTTCTGGATGCTTTGATTATGCATATTGATACTCCTATAAAAAATTTGGATTGTTGAGTTTACCATTTTTAAAATCCATCAGGATTCTAACAGTCTCTGGCGTATTCTCAAATAAATATTTTCCTCTGGTTTTACTGTCATCTTTTCGTACTTTGATTTGACCATTATTAATTCTATCATAAAGCCAATGTGTAGTAACATTGAGGATTTTTGCAATTTGTGGAACGGTAAGATATCCAGGTACTTTAAGCGGATGTGACTGATGCCTTGCTCGCATAATGTTATTTTTTAGCCGAATAGTTTTTACTGTATTTTCTAAAACGATGTTTTTTGTAGGGGAACGATGTCCTTGTTTTTCTAAGTACTTAGCGATTTCTACATCTGTTTTACCTTCTTTACTCAACTTTATTATAGAATGTTCCATTTCTGCTGCTTTAGTCAATTCACGAAAAGAGTTTACTGGAATGGGAACATGAGAAGTAGTAGTTTCTCCACCATGCCATATAATGCGTACCTGAAGACAATCACGTTTGATCCTGTGTGCTACCACTTTATCAATGAGACAACGAAGAAAAGACTTTTGTTGTTGACGTGATAGAACTGACTTATACCAAATTTCAGGTAATCTTTTGCCTACATCTAAAAATACTGTTTTCAGTCCTTCAGGTAATTGAGGTATCGGATTACTTGGACGCTGACGTTCGAACATAATTTCTGCTTGTTGAAGCTCTTTCAATGCTTCCTCCCAGCGCCTTTCAAGTTCCGCAGCTACAAGACGATTGTCAGGATCTACCTGATTAAATTGTCTTTATTTGATATTTGATGAATTTGAAAAAATACATACTGAAACTGAATTTACCGATGATATAGCTGATGTTTTAAGTGATCTGGTTTCCTGAAAAAAATCGCCTAGGAATAGCTTGTCCTGATAATATGTATAACCATAAGAATAACGACGTTTCCGTTCGCGCAAAGGCGCCTTTTGCTTGTTTAAGTGTTTGTGATATTTAGCAGTTCTTGACTTTATTACTAAAATATATAATAATCAAAGTATATTATTATTTTTAACAGGAGAGTTTGATATGCCAATTTCAAAAGAAGAGCTTACGTATCACTTGGAAGCATACTTAATTGATAGTGATCTGGAGCAATTGAAAAACTTTTTGCAAGAAAGATGTGAACATACATATCAAGAGTGGAAGGAGAAAGAATTTGATATAAATCACCTATTTAGCTTAGAGAGAAAGGGGAGTAGTTATAAAGGTACATTATTGCATATAGCAGCTGGTTGTTATTGCCGTGAAGAGGATTGCAAGAAGTTAGTACAAGCTCTAATAGACAAAGGGGCTAATGTTAATGCACGAGATTCTTATGGAAAAACTCCTTTGCACTGTAGTTTAGAAGAAGCGGTAACACAAGTTTTACTAGATGCAGGTGCTAATCCTTTTATAAAGAATGATTATGGTAACACTGCAAGAGAGTTTGCCTATAGTAAAATAAAGCAGCTTATAAAAAGGCAGAGAATAAATACAAGCATAAAGCAATTTACGTTGGTAGTGTTTGTGGTGCTATAGCTGCATTAGCAGTTGTTGGTGGATGTTTTGCTGCTGGTGTTACACTCCCGATATTGACTATGATTGGTATCGCTGTGACTGTTGCTCTAGTAACAGGACTTGTTGCTGGTGGTATTAGTATTACATATGCAATGTCACAGCCTAGTGAGGTTCCTAGTCAGAATCTAGATAACGTTGATACAAAAACGAAAAATGTTTCTTTAGATCTGGCGCAAAAACGTAATTAAGTAGAAGGAAGAAGTCTCTTCTTCCTTTTTTCCAAATTTTTTATTTAGTGAGGTATCTAGATACTCTTAGCAGGATTAAGCCATTTTAGATACCTTGCCCTGACGATATGTTAAAATCAGAGCGGATGCAAATCCCCTTGACTTAAAATGGAAAAAGTATTTTGATGAAAGAGTGAAACGAACAAGAATGTTAGCAAGCTCCTTTTCAAGAGAAGGTTCTCTGCTGGCTAATAATGTTGACATCAACATTATTGTTGAGTGCACTGGTCTTTCCATTAGTGAGATTAAAGAATTAAGTGTGAACGGTTACGTTTATTTTTTATCCTTATCATCAAGTGTAAATAAGGTTATTGTAGAGATTAAGCCTATTATAACTATTATCAACGAAAATGGGGCAGCTTCTCTATAGCGCTCATCGCTTACAAGTTCATATATTCTAGTTGATATAGTTTCAAAACTAAATGGTCTTATAATGAGTGTTGCTGTGAGCTCCTTGATAGTATCCATAAATACGAGCAAAAATCCCGATAATATACTCTTCTTGATGAGAGGGATATGAACATTCAAACATGTGGAAATAGGCCCATGACCCATGGTATATGCAGTCCACTCAATTTCATTTGGTGTTTTTTTGAGCCCTGATTCTACCGCCTTGAAAGATATAGCAAAAAAACGAAATAAATATGAGTAAACTAATGCGCCAATAGTTCCTACCAAGCTAATTTCCACAATATATTGAGTAATGAAAGAAGATATTCTGCTTAAAAATATTATTATGCTAATTGCGATAATTGCATTTGGAATTGCGTAGCCTAAAGAAATGAGACGTGCTACATTATTGATTACCTTACTTTTACGCGCCGTATATCCAATCATTATTGCAATGCTAATTGAGATTAATGCGGTGATAAATGATAAACTAACGCTATTTGCTATTATATTATAGAACCTTGCTTCGTATATGAAAAACCCCTTCTCTATGCTCCAATATATGAGCGGAATCATTGGCAAAATAAAACCTATTAATATCGGCAATACACACATAAGATAAGCAAAGATCAATGGTATAGTGCCACTTACACTCCGTTTGTTGTGATAATCTGCATTAGTGTTGATTGAAGAGTAAGATATTCCTTTTTTTTGTAGTTTCTTTTCGATAGCTATTAGTGTTGCAACGAAAATCAATTCTGCAACTGCTAAAACAGTAGTTGAATATTTATCGTGCAGTAAAAACCAGGTGCGATATATTCCTGTCGTAAAAGTATCGATAGCAAGAAACTGTGGTGTGCCGAAATCCGTAATTACCTCCATTAGTACCAAGGACAACCCAGCTATAATTGATGGACGTATGGAAGGTATGATGACAGAAAACAGGCTCTTCAATGAGGAGAACCCAAGTGTTGACGCAATAGTGACTGAGTTACTAACATTCTTTAGACTTGAGCGGACTAGCATATAAACGTATGGATATAAACTAAATCCCATTACTAATATTCCACCACCTAGGGATTTTATTTCAGGAAACCAATAGTCACCTTTGCCCCACTCTAAAATGTCTCTTAATGAGCTCTGCACCGGACCTGAAAATTCTAGTGTATTCACATAGACGAACGCTACTATATATCCAGGGATCGATATCGGAAAGAACAAAGCAATCTCAAAAATTTTACTTCCAGGAAATGAAAAAAATGTGGTGAGCCATGCTGGAATCACTCCAAATATGAAGGATATCCCCCCCACTCCTATCATCAAAATTAGCGTACTCAATATATATTCAGGGAAAAGTGTGCTGATTACCCATCCAGAATTTGCTGATTCTGTAAATAGAATCGATATTAACGATAGTATAGGACAGACGAATAATATACTTACTAAAAATAAGAATATATTTTTAAATACTCTCAAAAACATTAATTTGGATCTATATTTGATATTAAAATGTTATATGTAAAAACTGAAGATATCCAGTAATTAACAGCCGTACTATTGAATATCTTTATAATTTTGTATATCATGTTTTTAGTTGATAAGTGAATAATCATGAGCTTCGTCATTGCAACTTTCTATCACTTTGTAGAACTCTCTAATTATTATGACATGAAAGACGAAATAAAAACTGCATGCGACAACATTGAATTAAAGGGTACTATACTCCTTGCAGAAGAGGGTATTAATGCAACCGTATCTGGTGAAAGAAACGCGATTGATAAAATATTCGATTTTCTACGTTCTGATTATAGGCTAAGGGACCTTACATGGAAAGAGAGTGCAGCAGAATATCAACCATTTAGCAAGATGAAGGTAAAATTAAAAAGAGAGATTGTGAATCTTGGTGTAGGCAATCTTGATATTTCCCTTAAGGGTAAATATGTTGATCCAGAGCATTGGGATGATTTTACTTCTCAACCTGACGTTTTAGTAATAGATACACGAAATGAGTATGAAGTGAAATTAGGCAAGTTTAAAAATGCAATCAATCCACATACTCAGCGTTTTCGCGATTTTCCTGAGTGGGCAAAGTCTTTCTCTGAGAGTAAAGACCTGAAAGTAGCTATGTACTGCACTGGTGGGATTAGATGCGAAAAATCAACAGCGTACATGAAAAATCTTGGATTTAACAATGTGTACCACCTGAAAGGCGGCATTCTTTCTTACCTTGAAAAAACTTATAATAAAAATGGTAATTGGGAAGGAGAGTGTTTTGTTTTTGATGATAGAATTACTGTTGATAACTCACTTACTCCAAGCAACACAATAAAATGTATATTCTGCTCAAATCAAGTTTCAACGGACAAGCTGAAGTCAGTTCCACGTGGCCAAGTGGTTTGTTCTGATTGTAAACTTCAGTGTTATAGCTATAATAAGTAAGAATTCCCTTTACTTGACCTTTATAATCCCAGCGCGTGATGCTGGGATTGTTTTCCCTTACTTCACCATAACTACCTCAAACAGAATCGTGGGTAAAATCCCTGATTCTGAAGGCATTGGTGTTAGTCTTTCTCACCCACTGCAGATATTGCACAGTACTATCCACTTGGTCGTCGTGGCGAGTTTCTGGGAACATTAAAATCTCATACTCAAAATCGCTGAGCCGTACTGCTTGGTGCGGCAGAAAAACCTTGCCAGACTCTATAGTCGGAACAATCAGGTGGAATCGAGTGAGTTTGTCATCGTGTGGTACTATTTCGATAATGGGTAAATCACTGTTTGTTTTTAGCTCTTGCACCAATTGCTGACCACTTGTTTTTGCTTCGATTAAAATTGCGTGTGGTGTCCATCTTGCAGCTAGTGACAAAACTTGCTCTTTAAGCTTTGGATACTCAAGCTTTGCGCGATATACATCAAGTAAATAAAATTTATTATCTATTTTTGCCCAAGTGGTGCAGACGCTAAAATTGCTAGCGTCGCTTGTTGAAACTGCAGTGTCCCAGCTCTGAGTGACATATGAGAGACTATCAGGAAAATTTCTATAGCGCTTCAGCCACTCTCGTTTAATTATACCACTTGAAAGTGGCAGAGGGTTTTGTTGATATTGTGCAGCAAAAGCATAGCTCCCAAGTTCAACCTTTATCATCTCAATTTCTTCTTTTCCTCCATAGAGGGGATATAGCAACTGACCTTCTTCTCTTGAGTATAAAATCCTTGCAGGTGCAATGCGTGATGCTGGTTTATTATACAGCCACCCGATGCGCTCATTTATAGTTACTTGGATGACAGGAACAGGAAGCGCTGGCTTTTTGATTGAATAAGTAATTTCCTTATTTTCAGCTATTATTGGTAAACAAATATGATGCCATATGTTTTTCGGTTTGGAGAGAAGGTATCCGGTTAAGTCCTCCTGGTGTAGCCTGTGCATCACAAGAACGATGATTCCTTTTTTTCTGTCGTTGAGCCTGGTTACTAAAGTCTGATCAAACCAGTTCGTGGCACGTTTTCTAAGCGTTTCACTCAAAGCTTGAGCAGAACTGAGCGGATCGTCCACGATGATGAAATCTCCACCTTCACCGGTTAATGTTCCTTCAACTGATGTTGCAATTCTGTATCCTCTCTGCACTGTTTGAAATTTATATTTAGTATTCTGGTCTTTGGATAGTTCTACTTCTGGAAATAGCTTTCTATACCAACTAGACTGCATTATACACCTTGTATCGAGCGAGTGTTTTTCGCTAAGTAGCCGAGAGTAACTTGCAACTATTATTCTTGCAGTTGGCTGATTTCCCAGTATCCATGCGGGCCACGCAACACTAGCGCACAGGGACTTCATTGAACGCGGAGGCATATTGAATATTATTCGTTTCACTTCACCAGCGCTCGCTGCTTCCAGCCTATCTGCTATGACTTTTATGTACCGATAATTATTATACTCACACCCCGGTACCACCGTTTGAAAGCATAACTCAATGAATTTTAAAAAGTTCATGATATAATGTTGAAACCAGCGCGTGACGCTGGGATGACAAAAAAAGGAGCACTGGAATGACAGCAGTCCTACGTCATACCGCCGCGGTATCTCTTAACATAGATCCCGCTAACACGTAGCGGGATGACGGTTGTCGGTAGGCCTAAATTACTTTAGCCATAAATATTTAAGAAATTCACCAAACGAAAAAAAAGGCAAAAGAAGCCCTAGTCATTGTCTATTTTCAGTATTGGCGTTTTTTAAGTCTTAAACGCTGCAATTTAGCTGCTTTTAAACGGCAACTAACCTTAGCTTTAATATTTAAGAAATTTACTAGGCAGAAAAAAAAGGCAAAGAAAACCCGTGGTAGCTAGTTATTACACTCTCTATTTTAAAATTTGACGTTGGGTGATGTCTTGAACGCTTTATAAGCGCGTTTCAGCTTATGTAGGTAAAAACCTAGAAATTTTATAAAGACATACGGTGCACATAGTGCAAAAAATTAAACAATAGTACGCCAAATACAAGTTTTCTTGTCATTTTAATCTGCTGCAGAGATTGCGAAGTTAAATAAAATAGCTTCACTTTCATGATAAGGGGGCTGGCGGGGTTTGTCAAGCAAGTTTTTTCGTCTCTATTCCCAATAAAAGTTCGTTATTGGTTATGCAGGAAGTCTACTTTTTATTCTTAATCAACTCTAAAGCCTTCTTCAAATCTATGCTTTCAATATCTGCACTCTTGCCCAAAGCAACGTTTGTTCTATCGCATTTTATATAGAACCCGTACCTGCCTTTGCAGATAAAGATTTCTTTTCCTTTTTCATTAACCCCGAGAGACTTTAACTCTTTGCGTGGACTGTTTGCAATAATTTGTACAACTTCGCTCAATTCTGTATTCAGCACCTCTTTGGAGCTTTTCTTAAGAGAAAAGTATCTACCATCATAGAAAATATAGTACCCGAATCGTCCAAGGCCTATTTTTACTTCCTTTCCGGTTTCTGGGTGTTCTCCGATTATTTTTGGCAAGGAGAGCAACTGAGTAGCGGTATTTAGATCAATGTCATTAACATTTATATCTTTTGGTATAGAAACCGTTTTTTTCTTTCCAGGCTCACTATTAAACTCCAGGTAAAGCCCAAAAGGACCTTTTTTAATTACTACCTCTTGTCCTGTTATATCATCTATACCTAAACTTTTTGGATATTCTGAATTGTCATTACTGCCCGTAATTTCTTTTGTATGGTTGCATTCAGGATAGTTAGAACATCCAAGGAACACTCCTGTTCGCCCAAAGTTCAATTTCAATATGCCACCTAAGCAATCAGGACATTTCGTATTCACCTCTTTTTTTCCTTCTTCTGAACAAAACCAATCGATTACCAAATCGTGAATGCCGCTGAAAACTTCATCATGCGTCATTTGCTTGACAGAGTTTACATGACCAAAAAATGGCACCCAAAAATGGCTCAATTCTTTTTTCCAATCTGCATGTCCATTTGAGATTAAATCAAGCTTTTCTTCCATTTGTGCTGTGAAATCATACTCTACACAACGCTGAAAAAAAGTTTCTAAAAATATAGTAACGATTTTACCGCGGCTGCTTGGAATAAATCTTTTGTTATTCAATGAAACATACTCACGATCTTGTAATACCGAAATAATTGTTGCATAAGTTGACGGGCGACCTATACCGATTTCTTCCATTTTTTTAACGATACTTGCTTCACTATAACGAGGTGGCGGTTGAGTGAAATGCTGTTTTGGCTCAACTAAAATCAGCTTACACGCTTCCCCTTCCTTCATGGCAGGTAGCAGACCTTCATTTTCGGCTTCCATGTTATCTTGATAGACTTTATAAAAACCATCAAAGAATATACTTGATCCACTTGCTCGCAGAATCACTTTCTGATCAGTAGAACTAATTTCAACTACCACTTGATCAAGAATCGCCGATTCCATTTGACTTGCAATGGTTCTTTTCCAGATTAAATCGTACAATTTAAATTGTTCTGGCGTTAAGTAATCCTTAATACTACCCGGCGTTCTATTAATATCAGTTACCGGATTGCTTCATGTGCTTTCTTGATTTTTGACCTTTTTACATATTTACGAGGAGACTGCGGTAAATATTTATCACCATATAACGACTTAATTGACCCTCTAATTGAGTTTATAGCCTCATCTGCAATATGAAACCCATCTGTACGCATGTGTAAGTTATCAACCCTACGGTTTCACCACCAATAATATTGATACCTTCATATAAATTTTGCGCTACTGCATAACATTTTTCACATTAAAATACAGTTTATTCACTGCATCTTGCTGAAGACTTGAGGTGATAAATGGAGGAAGCGGGTTTTCTCTTTAACTTGCTTTTGCGTTCTACTGTGCTTACAGCATACTGCCTTGACTCGATCTCCTCAACTAGGTTCTTTGCCTCTTCTTCATTCTTAATATCAAATTTTTCTAGCTTTTATTGTCATAGTGGCTTAGCATAGCAAAAAGCCTCATCTTTTGCTATTTTGCATTTCTGCCTTTATGCTCCAATACTCCTGTGTTATAAACTTACTGATTTCATCTTCTCGTCTGCATATAAGCTTTAATGCAACAGACTGCACTTCGCCCTGCAGACTTGTTTCCCGACAATTTTGTCCACAACAGGGAAAAGACAAGCTAAATCCAACTAGATAATCAAAGCTCTGGCGTGCTTGCTTGTGCGCGCACTAAGTCCATGTTTATTCCCCACGTGGATTTTTATAGCTTCTTGCACACTGCTCTTTTTGTTATTTCTGTTAAAGACACTCTATGAATGTTACTTTCATCATTGATTGCTTTCCTTTCCTTTAGTGCCTCTATCACATTCCAAGCTATTGCTTCTCCTTCTCTATCTGGATCTGTTGCAAGGTATATGTCTGATGTTTTACTTGCTTCCTTTGCCAACTCTTTTACATATTTTTCTGCCCTTTCAATAATCTCATACTTTATGGCGAAATCGTTATCCGGATCAACAGAACCGTTCTTCACTGGAAGATCTCTCACATGGCCAAAAGATGCAGCTACTTTGAACTCTTTACTCAAATATTTACCTATTGTCTTTGCTTTCGCAGGTGATTCAACTATTAATAATGCCATATTGTTAATTATTTTAGTATTTAAAGATAATATGTTGAGAAATATACGATGAAAAGTAAAAAAATATTTTAATAGGTCTTGTGAATTTTACAGAGTAGGTTGTTCATGGTTTCCAGAAAACCCTTGGATCTTGCTATTTTCAAGTGAATTTGAAGGTCTATTACAATAGTATATGATTGCAGCAGCAACCAGACAACAAGCTCCAACTACTATTCCCACTGCTATAGCTAACCCAAGAAAGGTTTACCTGAAGGATAGAATAGGTTATAATGGCATATTAAAGAGATGAAAAATGCCAAGCCCATATAGTGAAGACCTCAGAGAACAAGTTCTCAAAGCAGTTGATGAAAAAACAATGACGATAAAAAGAATTAGTGAAATATTTAAACTGAATATAAAAACAATATATTTATGGAGGAAAAGGAAAAAAGAAACAGGAAACATAAAGCCATCTTCAGGCTATCAAAAAGGTGACTGAGCCTCACCGGTGGCAGAATCTGGGTCACGAGGTCTTCTTCCTACACTCCATGTAAGAGCAGACAGTGCCTCAAAAGAACTGCCACCTATCCACTCTGAGAAGTTATTATCTTCTCTTGCTTTCAACCAAGTAATACTTATTCATATCATCTGGGTAAGGTCAGTTTATAAAACTTAATTTGTACGCTTCCTAGTAATTCTGATATAGTTACTTTAGTTACAGTCATAAAAGTTTATAAATGGCAACCTTAAGTGTAAGAGAAGCTTTATGCACAGCGATCAGAGAAGAAATGCAAAACGACCCTGACGTGTTGATCATCGGTGAAGAAGTTGCAGAGTATGATGGTGCCTATAAAATAACAAAAGGATTACTGAAAGAGTTCGGAGAAAATAGAGTGGTTGATACGCCTATTACCGAACATGGATTTGCTGGCCTTGCTGTTGGAGCAGCATTCGCTGGATTAAAGCCAATTGTCGAATTTATGACTTTTAATTTTTCTATGCAGGCTATCGACCAAATCGTGAATTCTGCAGCAAAAACAAATTATATGTCAGGTGGACAACTTGGATGCCCTATAGTATTTCGTGGGCCAAATGGTGCTGCAGCAAGAGTTGCTGCACAACACTCTCAATGCTTTGCATCTTGGTATTCGCATATACCGGGATTAAAAGTAATAGCACCTTACTTTGCCTCCGATTGCAGAGGTCTGCTTAAAGCTGCAATTCGTGACCTGAATCCGGTAATATTTCTAGAAAACGAAATAGCTTACGGACATGAACATGAAGTTTCTGACTCTGAGCTGTCAAATAAAGATTATCTACTTGAGATAGGCAAGGCTGCTGTTATACGGAAAGGAAAGGATGTAACTATCACTGCTTTCTCACTGAAATTAATGGATGCTTTAAACGCAGCAGATTTACTTTCAGGTGAAGGTATAGAAGCTGAAGTTATTGACCTCAGAACCTTAAGACCACTTGACACTCAAACTGTTATTAACTCTATTCAGAAGACTAATAGGTTAGTTAGTGTAGAAGAAGGATGGCCATTTGCAGGAATAGGAGCAGAGCTGTCAGCCGTTGTTATGGAACAAGGATTTGACTACCTTGATGCTCCAGTTATGCGCGTAACTGGCAAGGACATCCCCTTACCTTACGCTGCAAACCTAGAAAAAAAAGCATTACCGCAAGTGGAAGATATAGTTGAAGCCGTGCATCAGGTCTGCTTTAGAAAAAAATAACCCTATTGGTTCTTTTTTGTGTCTCCTGTTCCACATTGGTCCATCAAGGAAGTATTTCCAGTGCTGCCTATACCACCCATTACTTTTGTCACAATAGTTTTAGCACCGAAAAATACAGCACAAAATATACCGAGTGCAAAAAGAGCCGGCCATGGCATTCTACCAAATATCGCAAGCAAAGCTGCACCTATTATCACTACGGTCATAAGCGGTCCGCCTATTCCCCAAACGTAACCAATAATATTGCATATTACTTTGAGCAGTTGTATCAGTATTAGTGTCAGCGGCAGCACTCCCAACATGAGAAAAAGAAATAAATAATACTATAAAAAGAATATTAAAAACTTTCCTAGGGTTCATCCCTATACCTTAAATTTAGATATTGCAATTATACCTAAAATACTATAATTTTTAGTAAAACTAGTATAAAGATTGAATAACAAACGGTGCCACAAAAGTAGTTGACACATAACTGCACGAACATTGTAATATGGCACGATATCACATAGTAAACGATGTCATCCCAGTGCCCTGACTACTTGGATCCAGGAAAAAGGAGGGTGTTATGCAAATAGCTGGCACTGGTTTTCATCCAAGACGGTGTCATCCGAGTAGCCCCTTTGGTGTCATTACAGTGCTCCTTTTTTTGTCATCCCAGTACTCCTATAATGTCATCCAAGTAGCCCTCTTCTTGTCATCCCAGTGCTCCTAATAATGTCATCCCAGTGCGTGACACTGGGATCTAGTTTTCTTTACAAATTCACCAAAAGTGTTTCATTCTATAACGCAAAACCCATATTCACAAAACCCAATGCATTACTTGCAGTCTAGATCCCAGTGTCACGCACTGGGATGACACTTTCCGTATAAACATTAAGAAATTCACCAAACGAAAAAAAAGGCAAAAGAAACCCTAGTCATTGTCTATTTTCAGTATTGGCGTTTTTTAAGTCTTAAACGCTGCAATTTAGCTGCTTTTAAATGGCAACTAACCTTAGCTTTAATATTTAAGAAATTTACTAGGCAGAAAAAAAAGGCATAGAAAACCCGTGGTAGCTAGTTATTACACTCTCTATTTTAAAATTTGACGTTGGGTGATGTCTTGAACGCTTTATAAGCGCGTTTCAGCTTATGTAGGTAAAAACCTAGAAATTTTATAAAGACATACGGTGCACATAGTGCAAAAAATTAAACAATAGTACGCCAAATACAAGTTTTCTTGTCATTTTAATCTGCTGCAGAGATTGCGAAGTTAAATAAAATAGCTTCAGTTTCATGATAAGGGGGCTGGCAAAATGTGTCAAGTAAGTTTTGCATTTAATCCGTTTCTATGACTTAGATGCCAGTGCCTGCTACTTGACTCTCGGCTGGGTCGAATTTGTATAGCTACATTGTCGGTAAATCTAAATTGCTTTAATAATTTTGATTGAAAAATAGTTTTTCTATTATATAAATGCTACTTTAGAGTAATCAAAATGGAAGACGATAAATATAGCCTAGGTTTAAGAGTTATCCATTGGTTGATGGCTGCTTTTATTATTGGTATGCTTTGCTCTGGACTTTATATGAAAAGCTTACCACTTAGCAATGAAATTAAGTTCAACATATACGCTATTCATAAGGCTTGCGGTATCACTATTCTTGGATTAATCATAGTACGCATATTTTTTCGCGTCTTTACTTATGTTCCACGACTTCCAGCAAATTTTTCTCGATTTGTAATCAATGTAAGCAAAACAGTACACTTTGGTTTGTATTCTTTGATGGTGCTAATGCCACTATCTGGCTATGTTATGTCTTCTGCTTCTGGCAAAAAGATCAAGTATTTTTTTCATATCCCTTTGTTGATTAATCAAAACAAAGATCTAGCTAACACGGCTAATCAGCTACATTCGATGCTTGCATGTTTTATGGTACTCTTTATAATCTTGCATATACTTGGCGCTTTGAAACACACATTTATAGATAAGCAAAACATTTTTAAACGTATGATATAGGTTATATGTTAAGTAGCCTCTGGAAAAAAGGAACAGATTTTCTTGGTAGTGAGTTTGCGATAATGGGTGGTGCTATGAGCTGGGTTTCAGAGAGAAACTTGGTTTCGGCAATCTCAAACGCAGGTGGTTTCGGTGTAATTGCATGTGGTGCAATGTTTCCAGACCTATTGAAAAAAGAAATCATAGAGACACAGAAATTAACTAACAAACCATTTGGTGTAAACCTAATTACTATGCACCCAAAGTTGAGTGAGTTGATAGATGTGTGCATTGAAACGAAAGTGAGCCATATAGTGCTTGCTGGCGGATTACCAACGAAGCCTAATATAGAAAAAATTAAGAGTGCAGGCATTGAAGTTATGTGCTTTGCACCAGCATTAAGCCTTGCGAAAAGGTTAGTGAAAATGGGAGTAGATGCGTTAATAATAGAAGGAATGGAAGCAGGCGGGCACATAGGGCCAGTTAGCACTTCTGTTCTTGCACAAGAGATATTGCCTCATTTTAAAAATGAACAAATACCAGTGTTTGTTGCCGGCGGAATAGGAAGAGGTGAAATGATAGTTAATTATTTAGAAATGGGGGCAAGTGGCTGTCAAATAGGTACATTATTTGTCTGCACTAATGAGTCAATTGCCCACAAAAATTTTAAGAAAGTGTTTATTAAATCAGCCGCACGTAATGCAATACCTTCTATGCAGATAAGTGCTGATTTTCCTGTAATTCCAGTAAGAGCTATAGCCAACAAAGCAAGTGATGATTTTATGAAGCATCAAGAAAAAGTTATTGATGAATACCAAAAGGGCCAGATCTCAAAAGAAGATGGGCAGCTTGAAATAGAAAAATTCTGGGCTGGAGCTCTAAGAAGAGCAGTGATTGAAGGAGATATTGAAACAGGATCTTTAATGGCCGGTCAAAGCGTTGGCATGGTTGATAGGGAAAGACCCGTAAAAGAAGTGATAGACATATTAATTCAACAGGCAAACAATTATATTGAGAGCAAATCTGTAGAAGCAGCAAAGCAAATAGTTAACCAGCAAGCAAGTCATAATTATCTCTGAAAGAGCCCATTATAGGGCATAATTGCCCAGTTTTAATGTAAAATTAACGCTAAAGAGGTATCTATACATTTTATTATGTATGGAGAAATGTTATGCCTGTTTCACCTAATAAAATAGAAAATTCTACTGAATCTTGGAATGACGCAGATTGGAATTTGTTCAACATTATACGTAAAACAGTAAAAGAAGATCAAAAAGCTGTGCAAGAGACTGTCAGACAATGCAAAAGGTTGTTCAAGCAAAAAAATAGTCCTGCTAATCCTAGGGAGGTATTAACTAAATTAGGAGAATTATTGAGAGCAGGACAAGATGAGCAGGCTCTCGCAAAACATATAAATCTGTCCAAGCAAGGAAACAGTCCTAAAACACCAGATGAATTAAAAGAATCACTGAAAAAACAAAGAGAAGATTACGAGTGTTACATCCAACACTTCCTTCCAGCGTTGCTAGGAAAAATAACACAATCAACAAAACTAGACAAAGAAAAAGCAAAGGAAATAGGACGAATAATTTCGGAAATTATTAGCAAGAGCAGCAATAAATATTCGAAAATAGAAGAACAACCTATTAATTCCATAAAAGAAGAGATCCCAGTGTCAAGCACTGGGATGACAGAAAATAATGTAGAAAGTCCAATGACGCAGGATCAAACTCAACAGGAATTAGAAAGTCTAACTAAAGAAGAAGTGTGTGTTAGTGAATCAGATAGTGGAATAAATTCACCTGGCTTAGCATCAAGTAGCAGAAGGAGCAGTTTAGCTTTAGTGACAAGCACTTCATCTGAGGAAAATTTAAACTCAACATCAAGCTCTGCTGAAGAAGATAATGGTTTGCAACCAGGAGATGAAGGAGAGACAAAATTAGCACATCCGACCAAAACAAGGTCCGAAGGGCCAAGTGGACGAAGACCTCCTTCTAAACATCATGAGAAGATTGAAGATCAAGTTGAAAATGGAATCAGCCCAGGTGTCATCCAAGTAGCTGACACTGGGATTCAGAGAGAAAAAAATACGGACTCAAGTGGTCAGGCTACTCAGGTAAAAGGTGGCCAGACAAAAGATTCAATGCAACCCGAAGAAAAAAAAGACAAAAAAAATACCACTACAACTGTGCAGAAATCTCCTGCGAATAAAAATAACAGTGAAGATACGCCACCTAAAAAACAACCCAATAACAGAAATCTTCACGTTGCACTTGTAGCAGGTTGTGCTCTCTCTACAATAGGGTGCATTGTTGCAGGAGCAATGACATCAGGACTGGTAGGAGCAGGACTACTTGCTATGGCTGCAGTGTTTGCTATAGCAGCAGTAGCTGAATTGCATTCAAACTTTCTGTCAAGCAAATTAACATCCATTAATGTGAGTCCTCTTGTTGATGATAAGAGCTTACAGCATGTTCGCAGCGGTAAAAATTAAATATGTGTTACTTGTAGTGGATAAGTGAATTCAGTTCTTGCCTATTGATATAAAAGTTGTTATATTTGAGGAATATTTAAAGGGTATTTAGTTGATGCGCATTCAATTGAATAAAGTTTTGGTTTTTATAGCCTTATTAAGTTTCATTTTTGCATCATATTCTAGCGAAGCTTCGGTGAGTGATGAATTAAAGGATGTACAAGAAACGGTAAAAGATTTTATTTCTTCATTTTCAATTAAAGATACTGTAGAAAATATGAGTCCTTCAACAATCATAGGGTTGTGTATGGCTGCAGTGATACTTGCAATAGTGTTTAGAGGTCTGATCTTTTTTATGATAATGTTTGGTGTGTTAGTCATAATGTTTGGTAGCACAGAAAAGGCAACAGATTACTTAAAAGAAAAATTTAACTTTACAAAAGATATAAAGTTACAATCCGATAGCGAAAAAAAAGATAAAAATTAAGATAGTATTTTTATCTTTTTTAATTATCTTTATTGAATACGCATATGCAGTTAAAAGTACCAACAGTTAACTCTAAGCTTGAAAAAAAGAACAACTTAGCATTACTAGAAAGCATTGATTTAGATTTTATTCCTTATGCTTGTCATTACAATGAAGAAACTATACTAACAAAACAGGGAGAGTTGTTAAAAATAATCAAGTTAGAAGATTATTCTTCTGTTGATAACTACAGCGACCTTAGAACTGAAATTAGAAAAAGTATATCAAAAAATATTAATAGCCTATATTTTACCGTTTGGATTCATACTGTCCGAAAGCGCAATAAATTGAGCTTAAAATGGAATAAAACTGAAGACTTCTCTGATAAGTTACATTCAGCGCGGTTTGATAAACTCACTGATAGTAAATTACAGTATATAAATGAATTATATATTGTAATATTGTTTAGCGATTTTGGTAAGCATACCAATAATTCATTTTTTTTTAATAGAATAAAGAATAAGCATAAGCTGTCTTTACAAGAAAGTCACCAGGAGTTGCAAAAGATAACTGACTTAATTCACGATGATTTAGGACCTTTTGGAGCTAAAAAACTGGGTCTAAGATTTAGTGAAGGTAAAATATATTCTGAAATGATAGAATTTCTCCACTATATTGTTACATTAACGCACAAAGATTATCCAATACATGAAAAGGACCTGTCGCAATATATTAGAAATTTTAAAATAGCTTTTGGTTTCAATACGTTTCAGACAATCTTTGAAAATCAACAGAAATTTGGCTCTGTTTTCAGCATAAAGGAATACCGAGAAATCTCCTTAGGCAATATAGATAGGTGCTTGCAGCTTGAATCTGAATTTATCATTACAGAAATAATGATATTTACTAGTAATAGTAAGGCAATAAAAGAATTTAATAAACAAATTAACATGCTGCAAATTAGTGAGGATAATACCTTACTTAAAAGCTCAGGAGTTGAAGAAATAATAGAGCTTGAAAAGACCTCTAGTATAGACTTCTGCCAACAGAAAATTATTTTTACAATATTTACAGACGATAGGAATAAGTTAGCTGAAAGTATTGGTGATTTATCCTCTATAATGTCATTGATTGGCTTCATGATATTTAGAACTGATCTACATATGGAAAGTCATTTTTGGGCACAACTTCCGGGCAATTTTACCTTTATTACACAACCGAAAAATATATTAGCAAAATATGCTTGCAGTTTTGCTATGCTGCATGATTTTACGTCAGGTACATTAAAAGGAGGAAGGTGGAAAGAAGCGGTAACAGTTTTTTTCTCAAAAGAAGGAAATCCTTACTTCTTTAATTTCCATGGAAAAAGAAATAATGGCCATACTACGATACTTGGAGCTCCAAATTCAGGCAGAACTTCACTCATTAATTTCCTATTATCAGAATCAAGAAAGTTTAACCCAAGAATTGTCATATTGGATAACACTGGAAAGTCGATAATTTTTACTAAAGCAGTGAGTGGTAAATATTATATAATCGATCCGAAGTATAAGGACAAAAGCCTAAAATTTAATCCACTAAACATTGAAGATAGTGCTTCCAATCGCAATATGTTGGTTGAACTGATCAAAAGAATGGTAGCCGATATGAGCTTGGTGGACGTAGAAGAAAAGATAAGAAAAATTGTGGATTCTATATTTGCTATACCCAAGGAGTCACGTTCTATTGCGCAAATTTCTGAGGTGCTTTTGCTCCTCGGGGGTAAAATAAGTAGATGGTGTGAAGGTGGTGAGTTTGCTTACTTATTTCAAGATGGTAATGAATCAGATATTGACTGGGAAACAAAAATTATATCTCTCAACACCGCAAACCTCACAAAACGAAAAGAATGTATGTCCGTGATACTTTACTATTTTTTATATTCTTTTGAGGCAAAATGTGATGGCTCGCCTGCAATACTTGTTTTGGATGAAGCATGGGAGATAAGTAATATCTTTCCTACAGAGAAAGAGTTTGATAACTGGATGCAAAGAATGACAGAACTAAATGTTGTGGTAATCCTAAGTACTGAAAATTTGAATCTCGCATTTGCTAGCAAATTTACTCAATATTTAGATAAACATGTTGATACAAGAATCTTAATGCCGAACGTCAATGCAAATAGATTATACATGAAGGCATTTTCTTTATCAAAAGAGGAGCTGAATATAATTCTGCAGACGCCAACACAGGAAGGTTTATTTTTGATAAAGCAGTATAAAGGGTTAGTAACTTTAAATTTAGATTTAAAGAATATGCAAGAAATACATGTACTTTCAGCTAACAAAGAGACTATAAAGTATATGTACGAGGCAATAAAGGAAAAAGGAGAAGAAGTTAATGAGTGGTTACCGGTGTTTTATGAGAAGTGTAAAGCTTAAAGCTAAATTTTTTTTTCTAGCATTAATTTTGCTGGTTGCAAGTAATGGATATTCTGATATTTGCAAAGATATATACTTTCGTACTGACGCTGAAGCTACAGGGAGCTCAATAGGAAAAGGTCTTGCGAACTTCTTTACTGGCAAGTGGGATGATTTGAATTTTGATCCTCATCTATTAAAAGAAATTAGAGTCACAGCAATAAAAGACCAAGGAATTGATGGTTATTTTAACCCAAAGATTCAAGTTTGCGACTATGAAGGAGGTAATTGTTATGTATTACCTAATGGAACGTTCTGCCGCCAGATATACGGAACGCAGACGAGCGGGGCTGGAATTTCTGCAGCAGTTTTTATCGACTGGGAAGGAGATACAATATTAGATGATGGAAAAATTAAGGAAGGGATTGCGAAAGGTCTTGGATGGGAGTGGGCAGATGATGTGACTGATGAAGAAAAAAGAAAATTTGCTAATGCCCCTAAGATATGCGCCTGCAGTCAAAAAGCAGCCTGCATGGGGGATTTTTTCTCATATTTTACTAAAATAGGTGAAGGAGCAAATATTTTTCGCCCTGGATATACGGCAAATACCTGTGATACTTGCTATCAGGAAAAAGTAAAATGTGCTCCTGTGCCACTTGCACCTGGCCCCCCTCCACTTTGTGCACAACTTGCGATGTCACCTCCACAAGTTAGAATTGTTCCTATAACAAATAAAGACAATGATTACTTTAATCCTAAGGTTAAGGTAATCATTGGTGATCTGAAAGGAAGAGACGGAGAGATTGGAGAAAAATTAGATTTCCCTAAAGGGTATGGAGAAGATAAAGCTGAGTGGCGCTCTATTTTAGACAAAGATGGCATCACGTACTACTTCAAAACTTGTAGAGAAAAAGATAAGCTCTGTGCTGAATACCTTGGAACTCAAAGTATAGATAAAAAAAATCCACAGTTCGTCCGCTGTTTCCCGGCACCACCTGCTCCAGAGCCTAAAATATTAAGGATAGTGGATGCAAATACATTAGAAATAGAAATGAAGATGAGCGAGAGCACTTGTATTTATAGAGCACATGGAGTCTACAGCAATGGTTTCTGTACTTTTAATGTTAATGCTGGTTCTTTTACAAACATTGGCCCTCTATCTTTAAAAGTAGTACAACCAGCAATAGTAGCAAAAACAACTGATAGTAATAACGAAAAAAGTTATATTGATAATATTATAGAAGGTATATTAGAAAGTAATCCGCAACAATTTAAAGTTCTGAAAGAA
Source organism: Crematogaster levior (assembly GCA_901521435.1). Lineage (NCBI taxonomy): Eukaryota > Metazoa > Arthropoda > Insecta > Hymenoptera > Formicidae > Crematogaster > Crematogaster levior. The sequence continues at coordinate 24,135 of CABEGB010000760.1, forward strand.
TATGGCTATGTTCCTGATATTGAAACAGAATGTAAAGAGTTTCAAGGAAATAAATGCAAATTGAACAACTTAGGACAACCAGAAATAGAAGTAAAGTATAAAGAAAATTCTAACAGTAAAATGCTCTGTCTTTCTGGATGGCAGCCAGAACCAAAGGAGTTTGTCCTTAAAAGAGGAGATGAGATAATACCACTAAAATTAATGGGAACAAAATATATTGAATACAATGCTGTTTACTCAAAGGAATCAAATCAGTTCTATTATCTTCCAAGCAAGAAAAGGGAAATAGTTGACCTCTTAAAAAAATTTCAAGATCAGTTGGATAAAATAATATTTAATAAGCAAGGGTATGTTTTCTTCCCTGACGAAAATAAACAGGAGAAGGGAAAATGCAGTTACTGTGTAAAAAGAAATGATGAGATAGACAAAGCATTTGCATCTGATAAAGGACTGAAAGTAGTATATAAATTGACAGATTTAGAGCAATATTTAAATAAAAAAGATGGTAGTCCATTTTACTTAAGATATGAGGAAGTGGATTGTAAAGACAAAGATGGCAAAACATTGAGAAACGAAAAAAATGAAGTACAGAAGTGTACACAATTAAAAGATCGACCAATTAAAGCAAACAGAACAGAGGTCTTTTACGCTGATAAATTGTGTAGGTTCGATTTAGAAGGTCTCAAAAAGAAATTAAAAGAAAAATTAAAAGAGAAAAAATTAAAGGAGAAATTAAAAGAGATAATCGAGAAAGAACTGGAAAAAAAGAGCGAAAAGTCCCATGATTTTGAAAGTGGAAATCATGATGTGGATGGCTCACAAATAACATCTAGCCGTGTTGAAATAGAAGTGTGGGGATGTGGTGAAGCAGGTCACATAAAAGATACACCTTACACTTACACACCTAATTCCACTGAAAGTAGAGTAGGAATGCCAGGAGATTATATTAAAGCTGAATTGGAAATTGATCCTGATTATCCTATCATTGACATTGAAGTTTCAGAGGGAGGAGGTAACAGAGAAAAGAGATACACAGATAAGGATGGGGGTCCTATTTTTATAAGAAAGTGTCGTGTAGGCAAACAAGAGTGCAAGGATTTAATCACTATGGGAGGTGGAGGTATCTATAAAGAGTATGAGTATAAAGGTCGGTATAGGGATTATATGGAAACAATAATTGATGATAGTGTAAAATTAAAAGAAAAAACCACAACAATAGGATTGCGGGATACTGAAGATAATAGGATAGCATATATAGAAAATGGTAAAATCAAGTATGAAACAATAGAGTGTAGCAGTGGTTTTAGAAGCAGTAAACCTGGTGCAGGTGGTTGCATTGATAAAAGCAAAGGAATTTATGGTAAAGGCTCTGCAGGGTATGTGAAGATAACGCCTATTATAAAGGGATTTGACATAAACATAATAGATGATGCTATTGAAAAAATGATAGGAAATCGATATGATCTCGGGAATGTTAGGGATTTTTTGACAGGTGATGCTGACACGAGTATAATTAAGATGATTGAAGAGGAAATCAAAAAAGAATTGTTAAGGTAAAAAGATATAACTCTAAATTGATATAAAAAAATGGAGGTTTGACATGAGTCAAAAAATAGTAAACAGAACAACCGGATTGGTAGATTATAAAGAATTAGAAACAAATATCTTATCGTCTATACGAGAAGGAAGATACCGTCTCGTCAGTCAAAAAAAAATTATAAAAATTGAACCTTAAGCTGTATTGTAAAATCACAAAATACTGCCAACAGTTTAGTGGTATAAAGATTATTATAGTTAATGTATATGTTGATAAGTAAATTCCTGCTGTCTTATATATAAAACTAATTTACTTATCAACATATCCACTAACCAACTACATTCAATAAATTCGTGTAAGATGCCATTTTATATGAGATGGCTTAGAAGCATTTTTTGATTTTAAACTCCAGTCAACCTCTTAGCCCTATAGTTTTTCTGGATCAAAAGCCTTCTTTGAGCTTAGAACACCAAAAACAATATGGAGTAACTTACGCATCGCAGCTCCCACAATGGCCATATTATGCTTGCCTTTTTCTTTTAATCTCTTGCAAAAAGTTATAATAATAGGATTGTGATTTTTAGCTACTATAGCAGGAAAATACATTGCCTTACGTAGTGTTCGTGAACCTGATTTACTTAATCTGGGCTTGGCATATACAGAGGAACCTGATGTTATATTTCGTGCCAGCGTATGCTGCCAATTGCCTGGCATGTATAAAAGCCTTTATGTCAGGAATTTCCGCTAAAATAGCTATTCTCTCCTATACCTGAATAGGAGTTGAAAATCTTCCAACAATTCTTTGTGTTGTTTTAATAGTTCACGTATGGAGTTTTTTATTGTTTCTATTTTTTGCTCTATGTTGATTGCGAGGTCTTCCCAAGCATTTGCAACTTCTTTAGGTAGCCTCTCTTTTTTTTCTAGGTGGTTATTTACTAATGTCAATTCATCTTTTAATGCAGCCGAGCAACGATAAAGATGTTCCAATTTTTTTAACTCAGGAGCAGGTGGTGTCCAGCGAGTTGGTTCTTGTCTTTGGCAATAATCAGCAATAATTTCTGCATCAGTCTGATCATTTTTTTGTCGTATAAGCTTACTCCTCGCATAAGATTTTATGCAATAAGAACACTAACAAAATGTCCAGCGTTGTGCAGAAACTCAGCCAAAGCTTCGCTATAACAACCAGTAGCCTCCATGCAGGCTTTTACTTCTTCTAGTTTCACGTCTTCCTTTTTTGCTTATAAATGAGAGAAAAACATCAAAGCGATCTTTCGATACGTCTATGCCTAAAAAGTTGTTGATCATATATACGTTACCATTAAAAATGAAAAGTAAGGCTAGTCTTGTGAATACAGAATTAGAACCATTTAGGTTTTTCTACGATACCGTCCAGCCTGTACTCTTGAGAAGGGAACTCTTATCTACCTCACAGATTCTATATCTAAGACCGCTGACAGAGTTCTTCCCTTCTCCATCTAATGCTTAAGCTTAAAACATTAGATGCTTTTTACTAGATACAAGACCGTTGACAGGAAGATTAACACCATTTATAAAAAAGCTGCTGGAGGCAAGTCTAGAAGGTGAAATAGAAAACCACTTGTTGGCTGAAAGCGAAGAGAGTAACCGAAGAAATGGGAGGAATGGAAAGACTTTGCGGACAAGTGCTGGTTCATTTGAGCTCAAGAGATAGGGAGGAAAGCTTTGAACCACAAATAGTCAAAAAAAGGCAAACAACAGAGCTTGCAACGAAGATTTTGAGCACATTTGCCAGTGGTATGGGCTATAAGATATAGCGTCTCATGTTGAAGAAATTTATGATCACAAAATATCGGCAGCAGAGATATCAAGTATCACTGACAAATTGCTACCAGTAATCAACGAATGGCGTAGTCGCCCGCTGCAGTCCATGTATCCAATAGTGTTTATGGTTTTTTAAAGTCAAAGAGTTGTGTAAGTAAATGTATGTATAATATATTAGGTATAGGTATATTGTGCTATAAAAAAGGTAGAGCAAAAATGGACTATCCTAATTGGGCTTTAACTATGTCTCAATTTGATATCTTCTTTCCCGGCAGATTGAAAATTGAGTTGAACTAAAAATGCGGTTTGACACAGTTTATTTAACCATACGCGTCAAGTTAAGAAGTTGTAAGCAAGTTTAGGGAAGTTAAAGTAGATAACCTGGTCTTCCTATACCTGTCCTTTATAGAAAATTGTGACCAGTCTGTGGTAAGTTTTTTCAGAAAAATTCTCAGGTTATTAATTTTACTATTTAACGCTAAAAACAACTCCCTAATCCTTCTTTTTAGTTCAATGAAGGCCTTTGTTAAACTCAGCTCTGTATTCTCTTTCAGCTTTGTACAGCCAAATATTCCATGAAATATAAGAATTGCACACAATTTAGCATATAGCCCACATAATACTCTGTATGACTTTCCTTTAAGTTCATCAAGCCTGATGTGACTCTTATACAATTTAAATAATAATTCAATCTGCCACCTTACTCTGTAAATTGTTAAGACCTGCTCAGCGCTAATTTCACTTTCTGGAACATTAGTTATGAATATCGACCAATCCAGCAATTTTTGATTCTTTTGAGAAGATGTGTATCCATGTGACTTTGCTAACTTATTAGCCCTTCTTCTTCTGATTATAGACTGTTCTTCAGTTAATTTTTGACATATAATTCTCACTTTAATTTTTACTTCTTTCCCTAATAGCACTTCCCTTTCTAGAAAGGATTGACCTTCTAAACATTCCAACAACTCTATTTTTTGATTTGTTTCGATGTCATATGTGTTTGTATCAGATTTATAACGGCTAACAAAATAAGCTCCAGCTTCATCAATTTGTTTAAAAGAAGCTGGCACGAAGTAGCCCAGGTCTGATATTAGCAGATCATTAGTTGATATATTGCTTAAATGGCTTCTATAGCCCTGATCTGACCTTATTCCTTCCGTAAGATTAAGTTGATCCAGCGTCTGGTTTAAGTAGTCAAAAAGTATCTGTAATTTTATTCCAGACTTAGCATTGCTTTCATAATCACTATAGCTAGTGCCGTATCCTTTGTACATATTTTCCATATTATTAGGCAAGCTAATGTAGCTACTGTCCAATAATTTGACGCTTTTGAATTGCTTTAAAATTTTACAATCAATTTGTAAGCTATTCCTAAATATTAATAAGGATTCATTATACATTCTTCTCATAAATTCTACTGCTTCTTCAGCAAATCTCCAATCTAAACCCTGTTTTGTTATTTTTATTGAGTCTTCGTTGAGTAACTGACACATCGTTTCTATGCTGCAATTATCAACTCCTATATTACCAAAAACTATTGCTTTTATAAACGACGATCCTCTAAGCTTTCTTTTCCTTTTTATAAAACCTACCTCATCTGATATTTCATCTGCCTTTTCATTGAAGAATTCTTTGAGTTTTTTTGACAAGCACGCTATTCTGTCCATTGTAAGTTCTCTCTATTAAGCTATCCAAGAGAACTTATACCCTATTTTTCCTTCTCTCTGCTAATTTTCCTCTCACTTTTCCTTAACTTGACGCGTATGATTGCATAACGGACAAGATAAAAGTAAACAAGAGGAGTTTAAAAAAAATCTTAATGAAACTATTGTCGTGTATCCTGAAAAAGAGCTGTTTTTCTTCGATGAATCGCGGTTTGGCACACATTCAAAGATTGGACACGGGTGGTTTAAAAAAGGCATTAGGACACGGGTTAAGGTAAAACTACTATAAGGACTATCTTGTACGTTGGGATCAGCTCCCTGATTTAACAAGCATTGGACTAGTGGTGCACATGCAGCACTTTTCCTGCATTGAATGGCAATGTGCAGTAGCGTTGTTTCTACTTCATAACCATCATCTAATTTGAATCTGAAGTTTGGATTAAATTCACTACTTTTCCATTCTTCATATACATTATTAAGTTCTTCTCTCAGCTAATTTTTTACTTCATCATAAATCTCAATAGAATCACCCTTACCAGAAATATGAAGGTAGTCAACTATATATTTATATGAAAGATTGTATTAAAAGTTTTTCATGTTGTTTTTTGCTGCTTCATAGTTAAATTTGGAGTTTTAGAAAGAGTTACGTATTATTTGAAATTCTTATATAATACTTTAAATGAGTTAAGAGAGAGTTAAGTGCAGAGTGCGGTTTTAGTTTTACAAGATGGCAAGTGCTTTTGGGGAAAATCAGTAGGTAAAAAAGGCAAGTGCATAGGTGAGGTCTGTTTTACCACTGGTATGACTGGTTATCAGCATACTATAACTGATCCTTCTTTTGCCGATCAAATTATAACATTTACTTTTCCTCATATTGGTAACATTGGAATAAACCATAAAGATAATGAAGGAGAGAAAGTTTTTGCAAGTGGTATGGTTGTACGGGAGCTTTCGCCTGAGTCGCACCCTTCTTCATATATTAGTTTAAATGATTGGTTAGAGAGAAATAACGTGATTGGGATATCAGGAGTTGATACTAGAGCTTTGGCGAGACATTTGAGAAAACATGGATCTCAAAATGGAATGATATGCCCGTCAAGCAAGACGCATGTGTTGGATGAATTGAAGAAATACAAATCTGTAAATGGAATAGAAATAACCAATAAAGTTAGCTTGCATAGTAATTTTAAAAGTGACCTTAATGCAAAATATAGGGTTGTAATCGTTGATTTTGGCGTAAAAATCAGTATAGTTTCGCGCTTAATAGAACTTGGTTGTATAGTTGAATTAATCAAACCAAGCACAGGTTTTGCTCAAAAAGTGTTGAGTATGAATCCAGATGGTATAGTGCTTTCAAATGGTCCTGGTAATCCGCAAGAAATAGGAGAAAGTGTAGTTTCAGAAATAGACATTATTATAAAATCTAAAATACCAATCTTTGGCATATGCATGGGTCATCAATTACTTGCGATTACTTTGGGAGCAAAGACCATCAAGATGGATATTGGTCACCGAGGGAGTAACCATCCAGTTTATGATGTAGTTAGTGGAAAAGTTGAGATCACTAGCCAAAATCATGGTTTTGTTGTTGATTCAGCTTCTCTTCCAAGTAATGTTGAAATTACTCACATTTCTCTATTTGATAATAGTGTAGAGGGAATAATGATGAAGGATTACTCAGTCTTTTCTGTGCAATATCATCCAGAAGAAGCGCCAGGTACGCATGATTCGCATTATTTGTTTAGACGTTTTATTGGCAATATTGTGTTGTATAAAATGAAATCTGCATGATTTTAATCAGGGTAGGTTTTATTGCTTGATTTTTTAATTTTAGGCGTTTAGTATTAAGTACAATAAAAGCTTGAGTTAAGGTACTAAAATAGCGTTCTCTTAACAAATTTTTGTGGAGGAGTGACCGAGTGGTTAAAGGTAACAGACTGTAAATCTGTCCGCATTGCGTACGTAGGTTCGAATCCTACCTCCTCCATTGTGCGGGTATAGCTCAATGGTAGAGCTCTAGCCTTCCAAGCTAGTGACGTGGGTTCGATTCCCACTATCCGCTCTTTTTGTTGTATTTTTATAAAATCACCACAATATTGGTTGATGAGTTAAAGTTAAAGTATAAAAAGTTTAATAATTATGACAGCAGTAGTGGAAGCATTTGGAAAGCCGCATGTAAATGTGGGAACAATAGGACATGTGGATCATGGGAAGACAACGTTAACAGCGGCGATAACAAAGCATTATGGAAATTTTGTAGCGTACGATCAGATAGATAAGGCGCCAGAAGAAAGGAAAAGGGGGATAACGATAGCAACAGCGCATGTTGAGTATCAGACGGAAAAAAGGCATTATGCACACGTTGATTGTCCTGGACATGCTGACTATGTAAAGAACATGATAGTAGGTGCAGCACAGATGGATGCGGCGATATTGGTAGTGTCGGGGGTTGATGGGCCAATGCCACAAACGAGAGAGCATATATTGCTAGCGAAGCAGGTAGGTGTTGGATATATCGTGGTGTATATAAATAAAGCTGATGTTGCTGATGCTGATATGATAGATTTGGTGGAAATGGAAGTGAGGGAATTGCTGAATAAATACGGATTTCCAGGGGATGAAGTGCCTGTGGTAGTGGGGTCTGCATTGAAAGCGCTGGAGGATGATAGTAGCGAATATGGAAAGAAATCAATAGATAAATTGATGGAGAAGTTAGATGAGTATGTGGAGGTTCCACCAAGGCCTGTGGATTTACCATTTTTATTGCCAATCGAGGATGTATTTTCGATATCGGGGCGAGGAACGGTGGTAACAGGAAGGATAGAGAAGGGAGAGATAAAGACGGGAGAAGAGATAGAGATAATAGGTCTGAAAGCGACGCAAAAGACGATATGCACAGGTGTAGAAATGTTTAAGAAGTTGCTGGATAAGGGGAGTGCAGGACTCAATGTAGGAATATTGCTCAGAGGAACAAAAAGAGAAGAAGTGGAGAGAGGGCAAGTATTAGCAAAACCGGGGACGATAACGCCGCATAGAAAGTTTAGGGCGGAGGTTTATATATTAAAGAAAGAGGAAGGAGGAAGGCATACACCATTTTTTGCGAATTACCAGCCACAGTTTTATTTAAGGACAACGGATGTAACTGGGAGCATAAAGTTGCTAGATGGGAAGGAGATGGTAATGCCAGGAGATAATGTGAGTGTAGAAGTAGAATTGCAAGTACCGATAGCAATGGATAAGGGATTGCGTTTTGCGGTAAGAGAGGGCGGTAGAACTGTTGGTTCTGGTGTTGTTTCTGAAATTTTGGAGTGAGTGTAGTAACTAAGATGAAGCAAGATATATATATTAACATTAAGGCTTTCGATTGTTCTTTATTGGAGGAGTGTGTTCGAAAATTTGTTGATGAATTAAAGCGGTCCAGTGCAAAATTATCTGGTCCGATTGCGTTGCCAAGGAAAGATTCTAAATTTATTGTTAATAGATCTCCTCACGTTGATAAAAAATCTCGTGAACAGTTTGAAATGAGAACTTCTAGGCGTTTGATTGTTTTACATGATCTTACTCCTACTATGATGCAGATGCTTACAGGTTTATCTTTTTCTGCTGGCGTAGAAGTGGATTTAAAAGTCAAGGAAGTTAAGGTTTAGGAGAAGGAAATGAAGAGAATAAATTCACTGAGGAGAATTGGTTTATTAATGACGAATATTGGTCATACTGCTATATACTCTGACAATAGTCGCATGGCTGTAACTTTATTGCATCTCAGCGAAACTCATATTGTTGATATAAAAGGACAAGATAAATGTGGCTATAATTCAGTCATTTTAGGCACAGGAGATTTTAAAAATATAGCAAAACCTCAGTTGGAATATTTAAAGAAAAAGGGTGTAAATAATAAATGTAAGTTATACGAAAGTAGATTAAATGACCTGTCGGGAATAGAATGTGGTAAAAAAGTGGGAATCAATCATTTTGTGGTTGGTCAATATCTTGATATTACAGGTTATTCTATAGGTAAGGGATTTGCTGGTGTGATGAAGCGGCATAACTTCAGTGGGCTTAGGGCATCTCATGGTGTTTCTATTGCTCACAGATCACAAGGTTCCACTGGTCAATGTCAGGATCCTGGTAGAGTATTCAAAGGAAAGAAAATGGCTGGTCATTTAGGTAACAGCAGAATAACTGTACAAAATATGAAGATATTATCCATTGATCATGAAAATAGTATAATTGCTGTGAAGGGTAATAATGTTCCTGGGTTTAAAAACTCCTATGTTTTTGTAAGAGATGCAGTTAAAAAATCTTTACATAAAGATGTTCCTTTTCCGGTAGGTTTACTGTTAGATGTAAATGATGATGCTAGTAATTTGGTAATTAGTTATGGAATGTAATTTAGTTAATCTATCTAATAATAATGTAGGTACTGCTCAGCTCAATCCTTTGATATTTTCTGCTAAGCAAAAATTGAGTATTTTGCATGATATAGTGAGATGGCAATTAGCGAAGAGAAGAGCTGGTACTCATAAAACAAAAGGTATCAGTGATGTCTCTGGTACAACAGCTAAACCTTATGGTCAAAAACGTACCGGTAGGGCAAGACAAGGGAGCTTGCGATCTCCTCAATTTAGAGGTGGTGGGATTATTTTCGGCCCTGTTGTGAGGAGTCATACTTATTCTCTTAATAAGAAGGTACGCAAATTTGGTTTAAAAATTGCTTTATCTCTAAAGTATTTAAATAATCAAGTGATTATTCTGGATAATTTAAATATTAATGTGAAGAAAACGTCTGAAATGTGTAAATGTATTAAAAATTTTAAATTTTCTTCCTTTTTGATAGTTGGTGATTATGGAGATGATTTGTTGCGTGCTGTTAGAAACTTGCATTATGTAGACTTAATCAAACCTATTGGGTTAAATGTCTTTGATATATTGAATCACGAATGCGTGATGTTGACAAAGGATACTTTAAAGCATCTTGAAGGTAGATTGTTATGATCAAATATAATAATATAATAAAATCTCCTATAATTACAGAAAAGGCCTCTTTTTTGAGGGAGAAGTTTAATAAATATTCTTTGTATGTTTTTGTAAATGTAAATAAGCGTCAAATAAAGTTGGCAATAGAGTCTCTATTTGATGTTAAAATTTCTTCTATAAATGTTGTTAGAATTAAGCCTAAATATAGGCGTTTCAGGGGTGTGATTGGTTGTGAAAAACAGAAAAAGAAAGTTTATTTTTCTTTGATAGATGGTCAAAATTAGATATAATGAGCGTTTAATATGGGTATGAAATTTTTTAATCCTGTTACTCCGTCTTCTCGTGGGACTGTGTTGGTAAGTAAAGTTGGTTTATCAAAAGATGAGCCAGAAAAGTCTCTTACATCCGGTAAAAAGTCCAGTGGTGGAAGAAATAATTATGGTAGAATTACAACTCGTCATAGGGGTGGTGGTCACAAAAAGAAGTATAGAGTTATAGATTTTAAGCGTAATAGAAGTGGTCAGGGTATAGTTGAAAAAATAGAGTATGATCCAAATAGAAGTGGGTTTTTAGCGTTAATATCATATAAGGAAGATGATATTAAGTCTTATATATTAGCTCCTCAAGGCATGAAGCCTGGTGATATTGTTACAGCTGGAAATGATGCTGATATTTTGCCAGGTAATTGTTTGCTACTCAAGTATATACCTGTTGGTTCTTTCGTTCATAATGTTGAGCTGAAGCCAGGTAATGGTGCTGCGATTGCTAGAGCTGCTGGTTGTTATGCGCAAATCGTTGGTCGTGATGGCCAATATGTTTTATTACGACTCAGGTCTGGTCAAATTAGGTTGATTTTATCTTCTTGCAAGGCTACTATTGGTGTAGTATCTAACCCTGACCATAAGAATAGAAAGCTGGGTAAAGCTGGAAGAAGTAGGTGGCTTGGAATTAGACCTACTGTGCGTGGGGTTGCAATGAATCCGGTTGACCATCCTCATGGAGGTGGGGAAGGAAAAACCTCTGGTGGTCGTCATCCTGTTACTCCTTGGGGTGTTGCAACAAAAGGAAAGAAAACTCGGAGGAGAAATAAATCTAGTGATAAGTATATAAAACAATTGAAAGGTTAGTTTATGAGTAGATCTGCGTGGAAGCCTCCTTTTTGTCATCCTTCTATATTAAAGTCGGTGAATAATGCTTTAAACAAGGGGTTTGTTAACATGGCTATAAAAGTTCATTCCAGGGCTTCTGTAATTCTTCCTAATTGTTTAGGTTTAAAGTTTGCTGTTTATAATGGTAAGGATTACATTCCTGTTAATGTTAATGATCAGAATATGATAGGTCATAAGTTTGGTGAATTTTCGCCCACTCGTAAATTTACTGGGCATAGTGGTGATAAAAAGGCGACAAGAAGGTAATTGATATGAAAAACAGAGATGTAATAGTTAAAGCTGGTTCTAGGGTTTTAAAATCAACTCCTCGTAAATTGAATTTGGTTGCTGGTTTAGTACGTAATAAAAAAGTTTCTTTTGCCACTGTGCAATTAAGATTTTGTGAAAAGAAAGCTGCGGGTCTTGTAAGGAAGGTATTAAATTCTGCGATTGCTAATGCTCAATATAATTATGGATTGGATATCGATAATTTATATATAAAAGAAATTTCAGTAGGTAAGTCTCTTACTTTGCGTAGGGTATGTCCAAAAGCTATGGGTAGAGCTAATAGAGTTAGTAAACGTTATAGTAATATAACTGTAAAATTGGGGGAAATTATATGATTCATAAAAATAGAAAATTAATGAGGAAAGTGCAAAAGTATGGGAAACGTTAATCCTAAAGGATTTAGGTTAAAAATAATTAATATTTGGTTGTCTGTTTGGTATGCTGAGAAGGGTTATAAACAAGGGTTGCATCAAGATTTATCTATTCGCAGTTATATAAATGAATCTTTTAAGCATGCTGGTGTTTCTAAAGTAATTATAGAGCGTACAATCGATTTGGTGTCTGTAATAATACATTCTTCTAGACCTGGAGTGATAATAGGTAAGAAAGGCTCAGATATTGAGAAGATAAAGCAAAAAATAGCTGAAAAAGTAAAAAATAATGTGGAAGTGAATGTAGTAGGAGTTAAAAGGTCTGAAATAGATGCAACTTTAATATCAAACAGCATTGCGCAACAGTTAGAAAAAAGGGGTTTATTTAGAAGAGCGATGAAAAAAGCTATTCAAAGTTGTTTGAGGATGGGTGCTAGAGGTATTAAAGTAAGTTGTTCTGGACGCCTTGGCGGAGCTGAGATAGCTCGTACTGAATGGTATAAAGAAGGTCGTTTGCCTTTACACACTTTACGTGCTAATATAGATTATGCTTTTTGTGAAGCAAAAACTATATATGGTATTATAGGAGTTAAGGTTTGGGTTTATATTGGTAATTAAGGTATATTGAGATGTTTGTTCCCAAAAAGAGTAAATATAAGAAGGTATTTAAGGGGCGAATTAAGGGTAATACAAAAGGTGGTAGCACATTATCTTTTGGAGATTATGGCTTAAAAGCTGTAGAAGCAGGTAGGATTCAGTCTAAGCATATTGAAACTGCAAGGCGTGTAATATCTAGAACATTAAAACGCTCTGGTAAAGTGTGGATAAGAATTTTTCCTGATACCCCTGTTAGTAAAAAACCGGCAGATGTACGTATGGGTAAGGGAAAAGGTAGTGTTGAATTTTGGGTGTTTAAAGCTAAGCCCGGTAGAATGTTGTTTGAAATTAGCAGTGATGTTTCCATGCATTTAGCAAGATTGGCGCTTGAAAAGGCAACCGCTAAGCTTCCTATGAAGTGTAAATTTGTATCTAATCATAATTAAATGGAGTTGCAATGGATATAGCTGACATTGAATCGAGGTCTTCACAAGAGATTGCGTGAAACTCTTGTAAATTTGAGAAAAGAGTTTGTTAATTTGGTTTTTCAAAAGAAGTTGGGGCAGTGCAACAATATTTCGCGTTTTAGCTTAATAAGAAAGAGCATAGCTCGTATTCTAACTACATTAAATAAAAGAAGAAGAGAGGAAAAGAATGCCTAAAAAGGTTTTTTATGGTACTGTAACTAAGGCTAAGTGTGATAAGACTGTAAAGGTTTCGGTATTACAAGTGTATAAGGATGAGCTGTATAAAAAGGTTATAAAAAAATACAAGAAGTATACAGCACATGATGAGAATAATAGTTGTAAAGAAGGGGACAAGGTTTTAATACAAGAACATAAGCCTATTTCTACTACTAAAAAATGGGTTGTTGTTAATAGCTCACATTGAATAGGATATTTATATGATTCAAAAAAATACATTGTTGGAAGTAGCTGATAATTCTGGTGCGCGTGTAGTGCTTTGTATTGGTTTATTGGGTGGTAGAAAGTCTGCATTTATAGGTGACACAGTTATTGTATCTACTAAATCTATTACTCCAAGAGGGAAGGTTGAGAAGGGAAAAGTATATAGAGCAGTTGTGGTAAGGGTGAAAAGCCCTATTAGAAAATCTGATGGTTCTGTAATTCGTTTTTCTAGCAATGCTGTAGTTTTGATTAACGATCAAGGTGAACCACTTGGCACTCGGGTATTTGGTCCGGTAAAAAAGTTATTGTCTGGTTCTTTTATGAAGATAATGTCATTAGCTGTTGAGGTTTTATAATGAGTGCTAAAATAAAAAGTGGTGACGACGTTATAGTTTTAACTGGTAGAGATAAGGGAAAAATTGGTAAAGTGATTAAAGTTGTGGCATGTGATGCTAAAAAGAAAGTAATTGTTTCTGGGGTAAATGTACATAAGAGACACACTAAACCAAAAGCTGGTAGTAGTGGTGGTATATTAAATAAAGAGTTAGCTATTGATATATCCAACGTTGCAACATTGGACCCTAAATATAAAACTCCAACTAGAGTGGGGTTTAAGGTTATAGACGGTAGAAAAGTGCGTTTTGCAAAAATTTCTGGAGAAGTGATAGATTAGGTTGATATGTTTAAAGAATTGTATAAAGATAGCATAGTAAAGTCCTTAAAGGATAAGTTTAATTACAGCAATATAATGCAAGTGCCTAAACTTGTCAAGGTGTGTATCAATATGGGCGTTGGAGATGCTGCTACAGATAGTAAAGCAATAAATGAACCACTTGATAGCCTATATTTGATTGCTGGGCAGAAGCCTTTATCAACTTTTGCAAAAAAATCTATTTCTGGCTTCAAGATCAGAAAAGGTGCTACAGTAGGTTGCAAAGTAACTTTGCGTAGAGATAAAATGTATGAGTTTTTAGAAAGATTGATATATATTGCTTTGCCAAGGGAAAAAGATTTTAGAGGATTTAGTGTGAAGCAATTTGACGGTAATGGTAATTTTTCCTTTGGTATAAAGGAACATATCTCGTTTTTAGAGATAGACTATGATAAAATAAGTAAAATTAGAGGTATGGATATTAACATTATAACAAGTGCAGTTAGTGATAAAGGAAGCAAAGGAATTATTACTGGCTCTTAAATTTCCTTTTTTTGATTAATTGAGAGGAGAAATATATGGCAAAAAAATCTATGATAGAAAGAAATCTTCGCAGAATAAAGCTGTGCGATCAATATAAAGAAAAAAGAGAGAAATTGAAATCTATAATAAATAATAAGAATTTGTCTATTGTAGAAAGGTTTACAGCTCAAAATAAATTAATTAAAAAATTGCCTAGAAATTCTTCTAAAACCAAAATTAGAAATAGGTGTGCTTTAACTGGGAGACCAAGAGGAGTATATAGAAAATTTGGTTTATGTAGAATTGTTTTGCGTGATTTATGTTCTTTTGGGCAAGTTCCAGGAGTTACAAAGTCTAGTTGGTAAATATAATATAAGGAGTATATTGTGGCGTTATCTGATAGTATTGGTGATTTTTTAACAAGGATACGTAATGCTCAATTGGCAATGCATAGAACAACAAGAGTGTTGTTTTCTAAAGTGAATTCTTCTATACTAAAGATTTTAAAAGATGAAGGGTATATCCTTGATTATGAAAAGCAAGTTGTAGATAATTTACCTTCTTTCATTGTAAAATTGAAGTATTATGAGAAGTCACCTGTAATTAGTGACATAGTTAGGGTGTCAAAGCCTGGTTGTCGTTGTTATTCTAAGTATAAGGACATTTCTAAAGCATATAATGGTCTTGGTATTTTTGTTATATCGACACCCAAAGGAGTGATGACTGATTATAATGCACATAAGTTAAAGGTTGGAGGAGAAGTTTTGTGTCGTGTGTTTTAAATAATAGGAGAAATTCATGTCTCGTATAGGTGCTGCTCCTATCAATATTCCTGCTGGTATTTCAGTTGAATATAATAATGGTAGGATGTTAATAAAGAGTGCTAAGGCTGAAAAAGAGCTTAGCTTAATCAGTGATGTTGTGTGCCGGATTGTTGATAATCAGCTACTCCTTTCTGTGGATCAAGATAAAGATGATTATGATGAAATAAAGCCTATGTGGGGCACTTATAGGAGTAATATTAATAGTATCATCAACGGCATGGTTGATGGTTTTTCTGTTAATCTTGAGATTAACGGTGTGGGATATAAGGCAGAGTGTGATGGTAAGTATTTGACTTTGTATCTTGGTTATAGCCATAATGTAAAATATAAAGTGCCTAAAGATATTGAGATTAAGTGTATAAAGCCAACTCACTTAGTAGTTAGTGGTATGGATAAGCAAAAAGTCTATATGGTGGCATCTGATATATGCAGGATTAGGAAGTATGATCCTTATAAAGGTAAGGGTATTGTAATAAAGGGTAAATTTATGTTGCGTAAAGTTGTAAGTAAAAAGAAGTAATTAAGATGAGAAGGTTGTATAATTTTTTAAGTAACTATGAAAAAAGGAAGTTGCGTAATAAAGCGAAGCTTGACAAGAGCGCTGAACGTTTGCGTATATCCATATTTAAATCTAATAGGCATTTTTATGTCCAGTTAATTAATGATGTAAAAGGAGTAACTCTCACTTCAGCTTCTACTTTGGATGCTAAAATTAAGGATGTATGTAAAGGAAAAGTCAATGCTGAAACTATAAAACAGGTTTCTTCTTTAGTGATTGAGCGCTTATCTGGTCTGAAATTAGAACAAAAGCTAGTATTTGATCGTGGAGCGTATAAATATACAGGATTAGTTTCTCAATTTGCTGAGGCTTTAAGAAGTTCTGGATTTGAGTTTTAGAAGGTTTTGAATATGGCTATAAAGAATTTACAAAATAATAATGATTTATCAGAGCTTTTAGTTTCGGTACGAAGAGTGACAACGGTTACCAAAGGTGGTAGAAGATTTTCATTTTCAATTTTGGTTGTTGTTGGCGATGAAAAGGGCAGGGTAGGATGTGGAATAGGTAAGCACGCAGAAGTTGCTGAAGCAAGAGTCAAAGCTGTAAATGCTGCAAAGAAATCGATGATTAGAGTGTACTTGCGTGAAGGTAGAACTTTGCATCATGATATTAAAGCTAAATTTTGTTCTGGTGAGATAGTTTTAAGAACCGCAAGAGTCGGAACAGGTATTATTGCTGGTGGAGCGATTAGATCAGTTTTTGAGGTGTTAGGTATAAAGGATGTGGTAGCTAAATCTACTAGATCAAATAATCCTCATAACGTTATATGTGCGGTGTTTAAGGCTTTTGATAGTATGTTATCTCCTCGTCAGGTAGCAAGCAAAAGAGGCAAAAAAATTAGCGAGATAGTTGGAAACAGGTAAAGTATGAATAATGCTGTAAAATTAAACTCTATATTTACTAAGTTATCTAAGAAAAAGAAGCCTAAGTTGCTGGGTAGAGGTATCGGTTGTGGTAAAGGTAAAACATCCGGTAGAGGGCATAAAGGGCAGAAGGCTAGAAGTGGAGTTTCCATAAATGGTTTTGAGGGTGGACAACAGTCTATATATACTCGTTTGCCTAAAAGAGGTTTTAAGCCTATACGTAGGAACATATATTCTATAATTAATGTTGGCGATATACGGCGCTTAATGGAAGCTGAAAAAATAGTGAAAGACTCTGTTATAGATAAGGAGAGGCTGTATAAATTAGGTTTTATAAAGTCTATTAAGGATAAAATTAAACTTCTTAATAAAGGTAAGTTGAGCGAAAAATTTGTGTTTCATGTTGATTTTGCGTCAGAAGCTGCAAAAAAATCTATAGCTTCAGTTGGTGGTAGTGTGGAAATACTATCGTAAATCATGGGCAATAAATCCGCATTTAATAGCTTGGATCCTACGTTGTTATATAAAGGCGATTTATTAAAACGTATATTTTTTACGCTAATAGCTTTAATTTGCTATCGCTTGGGTACTTATGTGCCTATTCCTGGAATTAATCTTGATGTAATTAATGATATATTTCCCAAAGAGGGCTCAGGTGTTTTTGGAGTATTTAATTTATTTTCTGGTGGTGCATTGGCTAGAATGACAATTCTAGCATTGAACGTTATGCCATATATAATGGCTTCTATCATTATTCAGTTGCTTTCTTCTGCGATTAAAGGAATGAAGGAAGTTAAGAATGATGGAGAGTCAGGCCGTAGAAAGATGAATTCTTATATACGCTACCTGACCATAGTAATTTGTGTATTTCAATCAATTCCAATTTTGGTTGGATTGGAAGGGATGAATAGGGAAGGGGTATTGGTTGTAATCGAACCTGGTGTTATGTTTCGTACAATAGGTGTTTTCAGCCTTTTAGGTGGAACTATGCTTTTAATATGGCTTGGTGAACGAATCAGTGCTAGCGGTATAGGCAATGGTATCTCATTAATCATTTTCACGGGTATAATATCAGAGTTACACAGCGCTTTGTCATCTCTGTTAACGTTAAATAAAAACGGTAGCGTATCGTTATTTATTATCCTTTTTGTTTTGGTATTGTTTTTTTTGCTGCTAGTCTTAGTCATTTTTGTAGAGTCTTCTTATAGAAAAGTTATTGTTCAACATCCTAAAAAACAATTTAAAAGATTACATAATGACGATTTTACTTATATTCCATTGAAGATTAATTTATCTGGTGTAGTACCAACCATTTTTGCTAATGCAATTTTATTGACACCTATTTCAATTGCAAATTTCTATAAGGGGCACGCTTTTTCTGATTTTATTTTAAATTACTTTATGGCAAATAAAGTAGTATATATTGTAGCCTATTTGGTGCTGATAGTATTTTTTAATTTTTTCTATACCAATTTTATATTTAATCCAGAGGAAAACGCAGATTTTCTTAAAAAAAATGGTGGTTTTATACCTGGTAGAAGGCCTGGGAAACATACTTCTGATTACCTTCAAGATATAGTTTTTAAGTTGACATTCATTGGCTCTGCGTATTTGGTAGTCATATGTACTGTACCTGAAGTTATGAGATATTATTATGATATACCATTTATTTTTGGTGGGACGAGTTTACTGATTATAGTGAACGTTATTACTGATACTATTATGCAAATACAATCTTATATTTTTTCGAATAGGTACGATAGCTGGATAAAGAAATATGAGTCTAAAACGAGGAAAGTAAGATGATCATTACGATTTTTGGTCCTCCAGGTTCTGGTAAAGGTACTCAGTCAAGCTTGTTAATAGCAAAATATAATTTAAAATTAATTTCAGTGGGGGATTTATTAAGGAATATTATATCTGATGGCAGTGAGTTAGGTAAAAAAATAAAGGGTACCGTGGAATCTGGTAATTTAATTCAAGATGAAATTATATGTGGATTATTGCATGACCAGCTTGCATTAATGGATGATAATTGCTTATTAGATGGTTTTCCGAGAAATTTAAACCAGGCTCATTTTTTGACTCAAGTTTTGCAAGAAAAATATAATAGGGATGTTGATATTGTAATTGAACTGCAGCTTGACGATAATATTGCAATCGATAGATTAAAAAATCGTCTCGCGTGTTTGGACTGTAAAAGCATATATAGTGTATCTTCTTTTAAGAGTACTACTTGTGCTAAATGTAAAAGTACGAGGTTAGAGAAAAGAATTGATGATGCTGATATGTCTGCAATTAATAAGAGAATAAGTGAATATCACCTTCAAATGAAAGGTTTACGCGAGTATTATAAAGGCAAATTATTAACAATTGACGCTAATTTGAGTGTTGATGAGGTAACGCAAGAGATTGAAAGTAAAATTTCTTGTAATTTGGTTTGACTCTGAGTTGTTTTATGGTATAAATTAAGAGTTGTTATTAATAAAGTATCGAGGTACCAGTGGCACGTATTGCAGGCATAAATATTCCAGTGAGGAAATGTGTTCCTTTTGCATTAACTTATATATATGGTATAGGTATTGCTACTGCGAATGTAATTTGTCACGCTTGTGAAGTTGATAAGCGCAAACGTGTTTCAGAATTACGAGATGAAGATATAGAAAAGATCAGCAGTTTCATTAGACAAAATTATGTTATAGAAGGTGAGCTCAGGAAAGAAGTGGCTATGAACATAAAATCTTTAGTGGAAGTGGGATGCTATAGAGGAGTAAGACATAGAAAAGGTTTACCTGTGAGAGGGCAAAGGACTCATACTAATGCTAAGACTCGTAAAGGTAGATCTCGGTTGCCTATTGCTGGGAAAAAATAAAATTTATTATTATTGTGAGTTTTAATGAAAAAAGTCAAAACGGTTGGTAAGAGTACAAAGGAATTTATTACTGGTGTTGTTCATATTCGTGCAACTTTTAATAATACTTTTGTAAATGTAACTGATGTTCATGGTAATACGCTATGTCAAACTTCTGTGGGTGCATGTGGTTTTTCAGGTTCGAGAAAATCCACACCTTATGCTGCAGGTAAGGCTGCGGAGGCTGCTGCGAAGAATGCAATGGAGAGATTTGGTATGAAGGTTGTCTCTGTAATAATTCGTGGTCCTGGCTTTGGTACCGAAGCTGCGGTTAAAGCATTTCAGAGCTGTGGGTTGACTGTGACTTCAATTGCAGATAAAACCGCAATTCCTCATAATGGGTGCAGGTTAAGAAAAAAAAGAAGAGTATAGGATATTTGAAAAGGTTGTTTTATGTATTATAATAATGATGTTTCTCTCTGTAGCAATTTAGATAAATTGATTAAACCTAGTTCAGTTAAGGTAATATCAGATGATTCAAGTGAAAAAAGTGATATAGTCCTAGAACCGTTGGAAAGTGGTTTTGCTTTAACATTAGGTAATGCATTAAGACGTGTAATGTTATCTTCTCTTAAAGGTAGTGCTGTTTATGGAATAAAAATTGAAGGTGTAACTCATGAATTTACTTCAATTCAAGGGGTAAGAGAAGACGTAACTGATATAGTATTAAATATGGGCATGTTGAGGTGTAAATTAAATGGTGCTTCTAATAAATGCTTAAATTTAAACGCTAAAGGGCCTTGCCAGGTGTTAGCTGGGATGATAGAAACTGATGATCAATGCTCTATTGTTAATAAAGATTTGTTAATATGTACGCTGGGGCAAAATGTAGAGCTTAACATGACCATATATGTGGCTAGCGGAAAAGGTTATCTTCCTGTAACTAAGTATAAAGAAAATGAACTTGTGAAGCTTATGAGTGAACAGGATTTAATTGGTTTTATTCCAGTTAATGCTTTGTATAGCCCTGTCAACAGGGTTTCGTACAGGGTAGAGAATAGTCGTGTTGGCCAAGTGACTGATAAGGATAAGCTGATATTGTCAATTGAGACTGATGGTACAATCTCTCCAAGTCAAGCTGTTGACTCTGCTGCAAGAATATTACAGGAGCAACTTCAGCCCTTTATTAGTTCTGATGTAAGTTATAAAAAATCGCAGGTTTCTTCGTCTAGTGGTGCTAAAGATTTGGGTTATGACCCTGTCTTATTGCGTAAGGTAGATGAAATGGAGTTATCTGTCAGGTCTCATAACTGTCTGAAAAATGAAAACATCACTTATATAGGTGATCTTGTGCAAAAGACAGAAGGTGAAATGTTAAGAACTGCTAATTTTGGCAGGAAGTCTTTGAATGAGATTAAGGCAGTTTTGGCTAATTTTGGCTTGTCTTTGGGTATGAATGTGCTAAACTGGCCACCTAAGGATATAGATGAGTTGGCTAAGCAACATACTGATGAAGATTAGGTGATATATGAAACATGGAATAAAAAAACGTAAACTATCTCGTTGCACTGAACATAGATTATCGACATTAAAGAATTTATCTATCTCATTAATTAACCATGAGCAGATTGTAACTACTTTACCAAAAGCTAAGGAACTTCGTCCATATGTCGAAAAGTTTATTACAATTGCTAAGAATAAGAATACTTTACATGGTAGAAGACTTTTGCTTTCACGCCTTCATAATAGTAAGTTAGCAGTTGATAAGTTATTAAACGTCTTAGCCAGCCGTTATCAAGATCGTAAAGGTGGGTATTCTAGAATAATAAAATTTAGCACTCGAAAGGGTGATTGCGCTTCAATGGCAGTAATAGAATTGGTTAATAGGGATATTGCAGCAAGAGGTAAGGTTTATAGTAAAAATAGAGAAGGAGGCAAAGTAGTTACACAAAGTTAATTGTTATCATAATTGTTCTTCTTATGGTAAGTAGGTTACGCTACTTTGTAGGTTACTTTGGCGAATTGTTAGTTTTGGCATATTTAAAGCTGAAATGGTATAATGTTATAAAACGCCGTTACCGTTGTAAGTTCGGTGAAATTGACTTAATTGTATCTAAAAAAAAGGAGCTGATTTTTATAGAAGTTAAAACAAGTTTACTTGGAAAAGAAATACCGATATCTCATCTTCAATGTCAGTCTATTATAAATTCTTCTAAGTATTTCTTAAGTACAAACCTTAGTTTTTTAGATTATTCAGTCAGATATGATTTATGTTTTCTTTCCTTAAAGAGAGGACCTGTTTATATAAAAAATGCTTGGATTGAAAAATAGAAGATTTGTAGCTGAATTAATTTAGATTTACTGGATTTAATATGAAAAAGACCCAATACAATAATTTAGTTTCATCTTACGCTAGAGTGCTGTTTCATGTCTCAGGAAGCAGGTTAGGTATTATAAGGAAAGAAGTAGAATTTTTATTGGCTTTTTTTAAGGATCAACGTGATGTTTTTGTGTACCTATCTCATCCTATGATTTCTTTTGCACACAAAAAAGAAGTGATGCTTTCTATAAATGAGCACTTGAGTGAAAATTTAGTAAAATTTATTATGGTTATATTTGCAAACAAACGCTCTAGTTTATTGATCCTTATATTAGAAAAATTCTTAAGTCTTGCAAAAGAAAATGAAAATGAATTCGAAATTACTATAAAGTCAGCAGAAGCTTTAAAGGAATCTGATATAAAAATAATTACTGAATCTTTGAGCTTTCTTGGTAAAATAATAAAAGTAAGCAATGTGGTTGACTCTTCTATACTAGGTGGCTTCGTAGTTAGGTATGGTTTTAATTTGATCGATGCTTCGCTAAAGAGTTACTTAGATAGGTTAGTTGACTTAAGTAAAATGGAAATATTAAAAGTAAGGAATTTTGTATGAAGAACAGTATGAATGTTTCTGAGATAGCAAGTGTAATAAGGGAAAAAGTTGAGACGTTTGATAATCCTATAAAGCGAGAAAATATAGGTGAAGTAATTTCAGTAACAGATGGTATCGCATTGGTTTATGGGCTGGAAAAAGCAAAATTCGGTGAAAAGGTATTTTTTGCAAGCGGTGTAGAAGGAATAGTTCTTGATTTAGATCATGATACGGCTGGAATAGTTGTGCTTGGTAATGACCGTGATGTGAAAGAAGGGGACGTTGTAAAATGTAGTGGTGATGTTGTGCAGGTGCCTATAGGGCATGAATTGTTAGGGAGAGTTGTAAATGCGTTGGGCCATCCTATAGACGACGGTGGGGAAATTAGAGCCAAAAACAGAATGGATATAGAATCTAAAGCGCCAGGCATTATTGATCGTAAGTCTGTGCATGAGCCACTGCAAACAGGAATTAAAATTATAGATTTGCTAATTCCAATAGGTAGAGGGCAGCGTGAATTAATTATTGGCGATAGACAAATTGGTAAAACTACTATTGCGCTTGATACTATTATCAATCAGAAGAAGATTAACGATGAGGTAAACGAAAATCAAAAAATTTACTGTTTTTATGTTGCTATTGGACAAAAAATTTCAACAGTAGCAAAAGTGGTAAATAAGCTGAAAGAAAGCGGAGCATTAGAGTATACAACTGTAGTTGTGGCTAGTGCATCTGACTGCGCGCCTATGCAATTTTTAGCACCTTATGCTGGTTGCACTATTGGGGAATTTTTCCGTGACAATGGAATGCATTGTTTGATTATATATGATGATTTATCTAAGCATGCTGTGGCATATAGGCAGATGTCTTTATTGCTCAGACGTCCTCCTGGTCGTGAAGCTTACCCTGGAGATATATTCTATGTACATTCTCGCTTGCTTGAAAGAGCTGCTAAAATGTCTGATAAAAAAGGGCAGGGGTCTTTAACTGCTTTGCCGATTGTCGAAACTCAAGCTGGTGATGTATCTGCGTATGTGCCAACAAATGTTATTTCAATTACCGATGGGCAGATCTTTCTTGAGTCTGAATTATTTTATAAAGGATTTCGACCTGCAGTAAATATAGGTTTGTCAGTTTCACGGGTTGGTTCTGCTGCACAACTAAAGTCTGTGAAGAAAGTTGCTAGTTCTATAAAGCTAAGCTTAGCTCAGTATAGAGAATTAGAAGATTTTGCAAAATTTGGTTCTGATCTTGATGCTAGTGTTCAATTATCCTTGAATAAGGGTAAATATCTTGTCGAGTTATTAAAGCAAAAACAACATTTACCTATGTCAATAGAAGAGCAGGTAGTGCTGATGTATATTTTTTCTAACCTATATAATCAGTTAAGTAAAATACAAATAAGTTACATTAATAAATTTGAATATGATCTTATTAATTATTTTCATACTGTACATCCTGGGGTTTTAAAAAAGTTGTCAAATGACATGAGTAATGATATAAAAGGTGATATTTTTAACATTGTGAGTAATTTCGTTACTCAATTTAATTGCGTTTAGGTGGTGATTATGGCTTCATCCATTATTAATAAATTTCCTATGACGAGGGAAGGTTTTGAGAATATGCAAGCCGAACTTGAAAAATTAAAGGAAGAAAAACCTTCTGTGATACAGGCTATTTCTGATGCTCGTGATCAAGGTGATTTGTCTGAAAATGCAGAGTATCATACAGCACGGGAAAGGTTAGGTTTTATTGAAGGCCGTATAATGGAGATAGAAAGTAAGCTCTCACATGCGGAAGTAATAGAAGTAAAAAATTTGTCTGGTGATTCAGTAATGTTTGGTGCAACTGTGACATTAAGCATGCTGAGTGATGATGACAGTGAAGTAGAATATACTTATAAAGTTGTTGGTGAATATGAAGCGGATGTTTCAAAGCGGTTAATATCTACTAGTTCACCACTCGGGAGTGCCTTAATCGGCAAAAAAGTCGGTGAGTATGTGGAAGTGACAGTGCCAAATGGAGAGAAATTGTATAAAATAGTTAAGATTGAATTTAAGTAAATTATTATGGTACAGGCCACTTATGCTTCAATGAGTCTACCCGGTATTTCTTCTGTGGAAGATGTATTGGAGGATGCTCGTTCCGGTAAATTATTCATTTTAGTTGATGATGAAAATAGAGAGAATGAAGGTGATTTGCTTGTCTTAGCTGAAAAAGTAAAACCAGAACATATGGCTTTTATGGTTAGGTATGGTACTGGCATTGTATTTTTAGCTATGACAAAGCTTCATATGAATAAACTAAATCTTGAGTTTATGAAGAGAAGTAATGTGGATGAAAAGCTTACTCCTCATACTGCATTTACTACATCAATTGATGCGCGTTATGGCATTACAACAGGTGTTTCTGCTCATGATAGAACACATACGATACTTACCGCCATTGATGAAAAGAGTACTAAAGATGATATTATTACTCCTGGGCATGTTTTTCCTATTATTGCAAATAATGGTGGGGTTTTAGCACGTAATGGTCATACTGAAGCAAGTGTTGAAATAGCAAAGTTAGTTGGCTTTAGTCATGCAGCTGTAGGGTGTGAATTGGTGAATGATGATGGCTCTATGATGCGCTTACCTCAGTTACTTAAATTTGCTGAACAACATAAAATTAAGTTAACTACCATCGACAAACTTATCAGTTACGTTAAAAAATTAAACTAGCATTTATAAATTTGTATAATTTAAGTGTTAAAATATAGAATTCCTATAAATTATACAAGCACAGAATTTCCATGTTTAGAATTGCTAAGTTTTTGACCTTATTGTTCTTTTTTGCATATTATAATAATGCTTACTCTATTAACATTATTAGAGATAGTGAAGTGGAAGCAATAGTGAAAGAGCTAGCGCAACCTTTATTTTTCGCTGCAAACATTGATAGTGGCCGAATGAAAGTTTTTATAATTAATGATAATTCGATTAATGCTTTTGTGATTAACAACAACAGTATCTTCGTTCATTTAGGACTTTTACAATACTCGGCTAAACCTTATGTCCTGCTTGGTATATTAGCACATGAGATTGCTCACATATCTGCTGGTCATATATTGCAAATGAGTAGTGCTATGGGTTATTTTCAATCGATAGCAATGATTAGTTATATGGTAGGATTAGTTTCTAGTATTATCATTAACCCTCAGGTTGCTGGTGCAATTTTGCTTAGTGGTGTAGCACTCAGTTCAAGGCTATTTTTTAACTATTCTCAAGAGCAAGAAAGTGTAGCAGATAGCTATGCTTTAAGGTACCTTGATGAATCTGGCTATGATAATTCAGGTATGAAAGAGATTTTTGATTATTTTAAAAGTATTGAGCATGAGAACACCGAGGAATATTTCCGCACTCACCCACTTAGTGAGAAACGCATATTTGCTGTGCAAAATTATAAGGTCAAAAACAACGTAAAACCAATTTTTGCGGATAAGTTACTAAAGTTTGAGCGTGTGGTTGCAAAGCTAGACTCTTTCTTTGCTCCTATTCATGTGTTATCTAATAAATATGAAAATAATTCTGAGTATGTAAATGCTATAGTTTGCCATAGGCAAGGAAAGATAGAAGAGGCTATTGCTAAAGTTAATTCATTGATTCAAGAGTCACGCAATGACCCATACCTATATGAATTAAAAGCAGAAATGCTATATAAGGCCGGAAATTTAAGTGAAGCAATAAAAATGTATGAGGAATCGCTTAGGTATTTATCTGAGAAAAACAGTTATTTAGTGAAACTTGCATTATCTCATACTTTATTATTACACGGTGATGCAAAAAAGGCGATTTTTTACCTGGAGCAGATTTTGAATGTAGAACCAAATAACGCTTTTGTCTGGAAATATTTAAGCATTGCATATAAATGTGAAGCTGATACGGCAATGCATTATTTTGCCTTGACAAAAAAGGCTTGTATTAAAGGTGATTTAAAGCAATTTACAAAATATGCTGAGCTAGCTGTTAAAACTCTACCAAAAGATAGTCCTTATTTGTTGCAAGTTGAAGATATGAAGCGATTTAATGGATAACAAAAAAGCATTTCTGCACTTTTATGGGTTTTTTCCACACTTTTCCAACATAGCTTTTGCTTCATCACTTACGTTGGGCATAATTTTCGTTATGATAGTTTTAGCGCCAAAAAATACACCACAGAACATGCCTAGAGCAAAGAGGGCTGGCCACGGCATCCTGCCAAATATTGCAAGCAAAGCTGCACCAATTATTACTACCGTCATAAGTGGACCGCCTATTCCCCAAACGTAACCAATAATATTGCATATTACTTTAGTTGTGTCATCCATATCAGGACCAGCGGTAGCTGCATAACCTGAGAAAGAGAAAAGTAATACTACACAAAAAACACTAAAAAATCTTTTTATTATAGAGCTCATTTTCTTGCCTTTAAATAATAAATTAACGCAAACGCAAACCTACACATATTTTTATTTTAAAGTAAAAATTATAATTTGTCCATACATAAGTGTTGCTACATAAATAACCCACCATTAATGTTAAGCACATGCCCTGTTATATATTTTGCTTCATCACTTGCTAAAAATAAGACCCCTGCTGCTATTTCTTCCCCTGTTCCCATTCTTTTCATTGGAATATTATCTAATATTTTTCCCTTTTGTCCTTCATTTAAAACTTCAGTCATTTTAGTATCTATAAACCCAGGAGCAATACAATTTACTGTTATATTACGACTTGCAACTTCTTTTGCTATAGATTTGCTCATAGCTATTATTCCAGCTTTAGACGCTGCATAATTTGCTTGCCCGGCGTTTCCTGTCAGCCCTATTATTGAGGAAATATTTATAATTCTTCCCCAATTATTCTTAATTAGTCTCTTACATGCTTCTCTACTCAGCTTAAATGTAGAGCTCAAGTTAATATCAATTACTTTTTGCCATGCTTCATCTGTCATTCTCAATAATAAACTGTCTCGCGTAATGCCCGCATTGCATATAAGCCCGTCAAAGCCTTCCATCAACTCGCTTGCTCTATTTACTAGTTGATTTACTTCCTCAGCATTTGATAAGTCACAAGGGAGTATTTGCATATTTTTTTCATATTGTTTAGCAACTTCTTCGAGCACTTCTTTTTTTGTGCCAGAAATACATAAAGTTGCTCCGGCTTTGTGCATAATTTTTACAATTGCTTGCCCTATTCCGCCTGATGCGCCAGTGATCAGGAACTTTCTGCTTTCCAATCTAAACATAATAACTTTATATTATCTTAATTCCTAACAGAATATTGACTGGTTGGCAATAGATTTCTTACATAATATAAGTAACTCAGATATTCACAAAATAAAGGAAAAGTTATAATAAAGTTAAACGTCAAAAAATTTTAAAAACATAGTTGATGCAGGAATTGTTACTAAATAGTTTATTCTGGTGCTCTGCAGTCTAAATGGAATGCCTAAATTATAGATTCTTTGTTTTTGTGTGTTATCTTGAGTTAACACAAATTCACAGTAGTATTATGATAAGTAAGTTGAAAAAGCTTAGCACTGGATTTTCTTTGACAGGCCTGATTGGCCATAGTGATAATATAAATATGCAAGGAGCAAAAAATAAAAAGAAGAAGTACCCAAAATTTTTGGATAAGACGTTTGCATTGATTGATGCAGTGATAAATTTTATTTTAAAACGCGAAAGTAATAACGTAAATGAAGTTCTGAGAGTAACATGGGGACCACTATTTTTTGGTCTGGTAGTAATACTCATCTTTTTTGGGGTAGGTGGTATTTGGTCGGCTATAGCTCCAATTGACGGTGCGGTGCATGCAAGTGGAGAAGTTATTGTATCTTCAAATAGGAAAATAGTTCAACACTTGGGCGGAGGAATAATAAGCAAAATTTTAGTCAAAGAGAGCCAAGCAGTTAAAAAAGATGAGCCTCTAGTTTTGTTGAGTGATGTTAACGAGAAGGCGAATTTAAGTATTATCAAAGAGAAGCTCTTATCATTTTTAGCAACAGAAGCAAGGCTTATTGCAATCAGAGGAGATTTAGACACGCTCGAGTTTTCTGGTGAGGTTAAAAAATTAACTCACGATGAACTTGTAAATAAAGCGATAAAGAATCAAGTAAAGTTGTTCAACTCTCAGAGAAAGAGCATATTGGGAAAAACAGACATACTGCAACAACGTATAAAGCAGTTAAATGATGAATTAGCTGGACTAAACTTTCAACTAAATGCAGCTCATAAGCAATATGACTTGATAACTGAGGAGTTGGAAACAAAAAGGCAATTACTTGATAGTGGCCATATAAGCAAACCGCACATTTTAGCTTTAGAAAAACAGTTTGCTGAAATTGAAGGCAGAGTTGGACATTACCGTTCTGCAATATCTCAAGTGCAGCAAAAAATTGGAGAGAACGAATTAGAAATTATAAACGTGAGAAATGATTCTCAAGAAAGAGCAAACGCTGAACTTAAGGAAGTTAGTACGTCTATTGCAGACTTGAAAGAGAGGCTGATGGTTGCTGAAGATTCATTAGCACGTACAATAATTAAATCCCCTCAAGATGGGATAGTCACAGATATAAGATACCATACTGAAGGTGGTGTTATACAATCTGGAGTTCCGATCATGAGCGTAGTGCCATCGGATGATGATCTAATAATAGATGCTAAAATTCAGACCAGAAACATAGAAGAGGTACTGTCAGCACAAAAGAAAGATAGCAACATAGTCTCTATTGATGGGCTAGAAGGGCTAAAGGTTAAAGTCCGGCTGAGTGCTTACAGTGCACGTCGTTTAAGTTTAATTAGTGGTATAGTAAGCCATATTTCTCCTGATGCTCTTGATGATCCAAGACTAGGGCGTTATTATTCAGTGCGTGTAGTGATACCAAAGTCAGAGCTTGCTCAATTTAAAAATGTATACCTATACCCTGGTATGCCAGCAGAAGTGTACATAGTTACTCAATCCCGTACTCTTTTATCATTCTTGTTTACGCCTATAATTGCAACAGTCGATAGGTCTTTTATAGAAAGGTAGCTCACTCGTTAAAGTAGTAGTGAAAGTGCCGTAATAAAATTTAGGTATATAGTTAGACAATATCAATAACATGTAGCCCTACACTACTTGCAATCCCTATAAATTGAATATCGAATTTTAAAGAAGGCTCTGTTTTGCTACTTGCATTATGAAGCCTAAAAGAAATAGTCTATCCACCCTCAAACATTACTTCTATTGTACTTGACGAGCCAGACTTTCTTTCTATTACTCTTATTCTTTCAGGTATTTTCCATTTTGAACCGTATTCTAATGTGCCGCCAATATTGACGGACTGCAAAGAGACTGTTTTTCTTTTACATGGTGTTTTTAACATAATCTTATAAAAATCATGACGCCCAAGTAAATATCTGAAAAATTTTTCAACAAATACACCTCTAAAACTTTCACATAGCCGTTTAAGCTCATCCTCAAACGCTGTTAAAACTGGCAAATAAATTCTTGTTTCTTTTCCTTGAATATCTCTAAATAGCATATTCTGAGCACGCATTTCTCTTAATTGCATAAATACAGGCTGAATAGTCTTAAAATATTTTTTGCCACATGGATGATCTGTCCATTCTTTACCAAAATCAATTTTATCTGAAAGTCGAGAATGTTTTATTGCAGCATGATTGTATTTAGCTGAAATTCCAATTTGACCTTTAGGGACTTCAATCACAATATCTCGAACATCACCCTGTATTCCAACACCGTCATCTTGAAGCAAAATAGAACGTGCGTTTGTTACTCTAGCATCATGCGCTTGCAAAAACATTGCTGCCTCACTGGAGGCTTTTTCTAATATATATTTATGTAAATCTTCTAAACTTCTATAGCAATTTTTAGCTACCTCAAAAGAAGAATTTTCTTGAATCTTTGCTTTTGTTATTTGATAAAATGCTATAGCTAATGTATACTCAAACGCCTTTCCGTTTATGTTTTGCTTCATGCTATCTTCCTATAGTCTTTGCTCAAGATTAAAACCTCATTTGATTTTTTAGAGTTACCCATCCCATAAGTCCACTTGGGTGTAATAATACGATACCCTGTATACATATCCCGTATTTCTTCGCAATCATTGTACGACAAAATCCATCCATCACGAGTCGCTAAAAGTTTGGCAAGTCCTTTATGATCAAAATCTGTGTGTTGATCACCTCTTTTTCCATATAGTTTTTGATCAATTAGATAGGGAGGATCACAATATAAAAAATCATTTGCATGTTTAGGAATACTTTTTTTAAAGTCAGCTGAATTCACAGTAAGATTTTTAATTGAGAACTTTGCCAATCTTTCTATTGAACTTGGTGTAAAACGTGGGTGTCCTGGGGACATACCGCCCGACAATGTTGTACCGCTGAAAGATGAGCGATTTAATGCAAAAAATGCTGCAGCAATTTCAACTCTATCTTTCAAGGTGAAAAATGTTTTTTGTAAGTTATAAAACATGATGGATGTCATATTTTGATACTTCCGCACCACCTCTGCAAGGTAAGAAGCATCTTTTAAAAGCACCTGCCAAAATCTTACTAATGGTTCAAAGGCGTCATAACCATAAACTTTTGTTCCTATGCTGGCTAACGCTAACTCTATTGATCCTCCGCCTATAAAAGGAGAGCAAAGCTTAGGTAACCCTTTTGGAATATATTCATTAATGATTTGGGAAACAGCACGACTCTTACCACCAGGATAACGAAGAGGAGACTTTACAGGCAAAACAACTTTATTTGTTTCTTTTTCTTTGTTTGGTTTTTTCCCTACACTAGCAAGCATTAATTCGTTAAAAGAAGCATTTATTTTAACTTTCTTTTCATTCATATAGTTGGCTCAAAATATGTGGTCCTTTTCCGAACTTCGGACCATATGTGTTAAAACATTCATTAAAGTCCATGTAAACGTATTATGCCGGTTGAAAATTCATCTACATAGCGATTTAAATATTTAACACTGAAGTGATGAAATGTACCATGCTTTAGAACAACCCAAAAACTTTCAACTCCATCAGTGCTTGCTTGTTGTTTAACATATTTACCGGCAGAATGCCTAACACTTTCATAAGTACAATTTCCTAAACCTAATAATCTCCATAATCATTGTCGATTCCTATTTCTCCTAGAAACATAACATTTTCAATTGTCCATGATTCCCTAACTCTTTGCAACATACACCACGCCGTCTTTTGAGTTATGTGTTAAAAACTACTTGTCTAATTATGCATATAAATTCCAAAATTTTCTAGGTTCTGTGGGCAAAAATGTAATAGGAGAGAAGATGAACATATTTATAAAACGTCCATAATTGAATATTTTTTTGTCAAATCAGGAATTTTAGCGTATTTTGCCTTGTTTTGGCGAAAGACCTTCATGAAACTTTGCCCATTTGGCTTCTCTAAAGATTTCGTTTACAGAATCTAGTAACTCAGCTATGCAGAATGAAAAAAGTTTGTATGGTATACAAATATAGTGTGTTTTTTTATAATTATTTTCTATAATGCGTAAACCTTTGGTCCAAGCTGTAAATGCTACCATAGGCATTAAAAGTTAATTAACAAACTGCAATGTATAATAAAATAAAGAAACTTGTAAGATTTTGATCTTACAGATTATAAACTTGTCATAAAGTTTAATAGTGTCTGTTACTGTTTTTAGGTGTGAGGCTAGAGGGTTATTAGCAGTAACAGACACTATTAAACTTATTATAGAATTTACTTAAAGTAAATACTTAATTTAAAATATTATAATATTTTTACTTACAATAGATTTATGTAAATGCTTTTTTACTCAAGTTAGTATTGTACTATTATACTTGTTGAATGCTAAAAAATTATTAACCATCACTAATCTCTATTTGCATAGTAAGTTTATATATACTATTATACAGTATATCATTTAGTTTTATAGCAAACAAACAAAAGATATGGTGAAGTTATTTGCACTATTGATAATATTTTACTCAAATATATCTGTTGCCTCTGCTCCTACTTCCTGGCAATTTGGATTTCCTGCTCCTGCAACTGAAGTAATGGAGGCTGTAGTTAGGTCACATTCGTTTGTAATGGTTGTGATGATTGCAATAATGCTTTTTGTGTGGGCGCTGCTTGCTTATGTAGTATTTCGCTTTCGTAAAAGCAAAGTGGCAAACGTAAGCCAAACTAACCACAATGTCCTTTTAGAAATTGTTTGGTTTGTTATACCAACGATTATTGTTGGTATATTAGCCTTTGAAAACGCTAAATTACTGAAGCTACAGGAAGAAATACCGAAAGCTGATATAACACTGAAAGTTATTGGCTATCAATGGTATTGGAGTTACCAATATCCAGAATATCAAGGTGTGTCATTTGATAGTTATATTAAGGGAAAAGAAGACTTTATCGAAGGAGATTTAAAGCTATTCTCTGTTGATAACAACATCGTTTTACCCATTAATACTAACGTTCGTTTACAAGTTACAGCAGGAGATGTGATACACAGCTGGGGAGTACCAGCTTTCGGTATAAAAATTGATGCGATACCAGGTAGGCTAAATGAGGCGTGGTTTAATATCAAAAAGTCTGGTGTTTATTACGGGCAGTGCTATGAATTGTGTGGTCAAGGCCATGGATTTATGCCAATTGTTGTTGAAGCAGTAAGCAAAGAAGATTTTAATAAGTGGATTGAAAATAGAAAATTAGTGAGTTAAATTTGGAGTATAGATATGAGTGACGTACCAAAGGGCATAAAGCGTTGGTTGTTTTCCACTAATCATAAAGACATAGGAACACTGTACATTATTTTTTCCATATTAGCTGGAATTATTGGTGGATTGTTATCGGTGATTATTCGCACTCAACTAATGCACATTAATATACTTAACAATAATTATCAATTATATAACGTAATGGTTACAGGGCATGCGTTGATAATGGTGTTTTTTATGATAATGCCAGCCCTCATGGGAGGATTCGGTAACTGGTTTGTACCTCTCATGATTGGCGCACCAGATATGGCATTTCCTCGTATGAATAATTTAAGTTTTTGGTTGTTAGTGTCATCTTTTATTTTGCTCATTCTCTCAGTGTTTATTGGTGAAGGTCCAGGTACAGGTTGGACTTTATATCCACCTTTATCACAGGTAATGTCCCATCCAAGTGCAGGAGTTGACATTGCTATACTTGCACTTCATGTTGCTGGTATGTCGTCAATTGTTGGGGCGATCAACTTTATAGTTACTATATTTAACATGCGCACAAAAGGCATGTCATTAACTAAGATGCCACTGTTTGTTTGGTCTGTCTTGCTAACAGCATTTATGTTGATTGTTGCTTTACCAGTGCTTGCCGGTGCTATAACTATGCTTCTTACTGATCGCAATGTTGGTACTTCCTTTTTTGATCCTGCCGGTGGCGGAGATCCTGTGTTATTTCAACATCTATTTTGGTTTTTTGGTCATCCAGAAGTTTACGTAATTATTTTTCCTGCATTTGGCATCATAAGTCAGGTTGTATCAACTTTTTCTCACAGACCTGTATTTGGTTACATAGGGATGGTTTATGCAATGATAGGTATAGCAGTATTTGGCTTTATGGTTTGGGCTCATCATATGTTCACTGTCGGGCTTAGTGCTGACGCTGCTGCATTTTTTAGCACTACCACAATTTTTATCGGTGTTATAACTGGTGTAAAAGTCTTTAGCTGGATTGCAACTATGTGGGGTGGAGCAATTGAGTTTAAGACCCCTATGCTATTTGCACTAGGTTTTATTTTCATGTTTGTTGGCGGTGGCATAACGGGAATAATTCTTTCTCATGGTGGAATAGATAAGCTTCTGCATGATACCTACTATGTTGTTGCTCACTTCCATTATGTCATGTCACTTGCTGCATTATTTGGAGCTTTTGCTGGCTTTTATTATTGGATTGGTAAAATGTCGGGTAAACAATATAATGAGCGCTTAGGTCAAATCCACTTTTGGCTTACTTTTATTAGTACCAATATCACTTTTTTACCTCAACATTTCTTAGGATTAGTTGGCATGCCAAGGCGTATACCTGATTATCCTGATGCGTTTATCCCTTGGAATTATATATCCTCAATTGGCTCATATATGTCCTTTGTTTCAGTTATATTTTTTGTGTTTATAGTTATACATCTCTTTAAATGGGGCAAAAAAGCTGGAGATAATCCTTGGGAAGGTGACACCTTGGAATGGACGGTATCTTCACCACCACCTTTTCATACTTTCGAAAAGCCACCAGTGGTAAAATAGAATGTACACAAGTGTTTTTGCTAAATGTTGAATCAACAATACTGGATTTTTGGCGTTTGCTGAAGCCAAGGATAATGTATCTTGTGGTATTTACTGCAGTTGCTGGTATGGTTACTGCACCAGGTAGTATGCACCCTTTTCTAGCACTAATATCTCTTATATGTGTTGCTCTTGGCTCAGGATCTGCAGGTGCTATAAATATGTGGTATGACAGAGACATAGATCTGCTCATGAAAAGGACAAAAAACCGCCCTATACCCTCAGGCAGAGTTCTTGCAGAAAGTGCGCTTGAATTTGGTATAACTCTTGGAATATTGTCAGTATTTATCATGGCAATAGCAGTAAACTATATTTCTGCTGCTTTGCTTGCAGTTAGCATATTATTTTACGTTTTCATATATACAATTTGGCTAAAAAGGCGTACTCCGCAGAATATCGTTATCGGTGGTGCAGCTGGTGCTTTTCCTCCAATGATTGGCTGGGCAGCTGTGACTAATTCTGTCAGTTGGGAAAGTTTCATTTTATTTTTAGTAATTTTTATGTGGACTCCACCACACTTTTGGGCCCTATCTTTAAATAGGTCTGAAGACTATGCAAGTGCATCGATTCCAATGTTCAATATTGTTTATGGTCCGGAAAAAACAAGGAAATATATATTAATTTATAGTGTGTTACTGGTATTAACCAGCTTGCTTCCAGCTCTATTTTTGAAAAAGGCTTTACTTTATCTAAGCATAGCAATTTTTGCAGGTTGCATCTTTATTTGGTACGCTATATCAATTCTCAGATTCAAGAACCACAACTCACAGAAACAAATGTTTTCTTACTCAATTTCTTATCTATTTTCCCTATTCGCCAGTATTATTTTTTGTTCTATTGATTTATTTTAGTTATGAAAGAACGGCAGAAACATAAAAACTATTTTTTCCTTTTCCTTTTGGTAATGCTCGTTGTCACACTTTTTTTTGTTTCTATAATAAAATTTAAAGGTGCAGCTTAAACTATCTTTAGAAATTGTGCTTTCATAGAAGCAACTATATACTTTATTAATTCATTACAGTTAAAGATGAGCAAAAAGGAAGTGACAATATACACAGATGGGGCGTGTTCTGGTAATCCTGGAGCAGGAGGATGGGCAGCTATTATATTATTTCAAGATTATAGAAAAGACATTTATGGTAGAGAAGAAAATACCACAAACAATAAAATGGAGTTAACAGCGGTGATCAATGGGCTGAAAGTATTGAAATTTTCTTGTAATATTAATTTATATACGGATAGTCTTTATGTTAAACGTGGCATAACAGAGTGGATAAATAAGTGGAAAATGAATGGCTGGAAAACAAGTAATAAAAAATCAGTAAAAAATATGGAATTGTGGAAAGAGCTAGACGACGTTGCTTCACAACACGAAATTGATTGGAAGTGGGTTAAAGCACACAGTGGCGATAAGTATAATGAGGAGGCTGATAGTTTAGCAAGAAAAGCAATAATCGATGCTTAAAAAAATTACTATATCACTTTCCATAGTTCTATTGTTTGTATTCTGCTTATTTGTCTTTTTTAAGGGTGAGAGTCCTTTAGAAATCAATATTAATTATATTAATTTTTATGTTAAACATAAAATATCAAAAATATTTGTTGGCTCAAGCGTTAATATGGAGAATACCTCAGTTGTTTGGCAGAAAGATGCGTATTTAGTCATTACAGATTTGGCAATAGCAAACCCTAATTTTACTATAAAAGTTCCTGAGCTTTTTGTACATTTTAAGTTAAGTTCCTTATTTAAAGCTAGCACAAATCTCTCTCA
Organism: Crematogaster levior; assembly: GCA_901521435.1. Lineage (NCBI taxonomy): Eukaryota > Metazoa > Arthropoda > Insecta > Hymenoptera > Formicidae > Crematogaster > Crematogaster levior. The sequence continues at coordinate 60,720 of CABEGB010000760.1, forward strand.
GGTTTCAGCTGATAATGTGCATGTATGTATCAAGAGAGAAGAAACTAATGTTAATCCGCAAAACTCATTAGACCTTTTGGATAATCATTATTTAAGTAGTAACCGCCTTCCTTCGGTGTCATTCCAGCGCGTGACGCTGGAATCTAGAAAAAAAGAAACAAGTAGTCAAGCTACTTGGATGACAAGTACGAGTGCTGGGATGACAGGAAAAAAAGATACTGGGATGACAGGGAAGAATTTCAAGATGACAGAAAGTAGTGCAAAAAATCTATTAAAAACAATAAGGGAATTTTTTTTTGACTTAAATGCGGATTCAAAAATTGAATTTACTAACATCGCTATTAATAAAGGCACGGAAGATGAATTTTTTATTGATAAATTGTATATAGGGAAGGGGGAAGATTTTAATGTTTTAGATATTCATGTGAATACAAAAGATGGAAAGGGATTGTTGGATGATTTATCAATTACGATAAAAAATCGCAACAATTTGTTAAATGTGTACGGGACATTTTATGATCTAAAATTGGGACTATTGAGCAAGTTTTCTACATTAGTTAAAAGCTACAATTTGGACAAAAATATAGGATTCAAAGGAAGCTTCTCAGTGAAAATTAATAAAAAGGATGAAATTGTAGATGGAAATATATACGTATTGAATACAGAAAATTATTTGAACAAAAATTTGGCCTTAACTAATGTAAATATAAATTTAACATATAGTGATGGAATTATTAGTGTAAAAAACTTTCATTTTAAGTTAAATGACACGTATCTCTCTTTAATAGGCAAAATGAACTTTAGTACAAGTCATGCTTTGCTTAGAATTAATATTAGTAAGTTTGCTGCAAAGGATTTATGTACTTATATACCAGATAGTGTAGTAAATAGTAAATTTAAAAGCTGGTATTGTGATAATATCGATGGGGATGTTTTAAATACCATTGTAAGTTTCAATGGCAAAATTAACAATTTGGTTGATGACGATCTGTCAGACATTGTAATTGTTGCTGATATAGAAAACGGTAGCGTAAAATTTGATGAAGATTTTGAGCAAGTAAAGGAATTAAAGGGTGATTTGATCATCAAGAATAACGATCTTGAGATTACTGTAAATAGCGCTAAATTTCAGAGTTTCACTATTAATGGTGGTGATATTGAAATGAAATCTCTCAATAAGGAAAATTCAGTTCTAACCATTAATGGCCAAGCTGTAAGTGATGCGTATGGTTTATATGAGCCTATAAGATTTAAGCTGGATGATGTGGTGAAGGTTGAAAAGGATAAAGTAAGTGGAATGGCAAAATCTGTATTTAATTTTCGCATTTTTAATCTAAATGCTGATGACAAAAAAGTAGACTTCTCAGCAAATTTTCATTCTGAAATTGACAATTTGGCCGTCTATAATGCAAGTCTTGGTAAATATGACATTAAGCTTAGTTTTGGCAGTGACTTTATAGATTTAAATGGTAGTGGTATGGTGAATAACACACAGCTATTATTTGACCTGAAAAGTAGCAATAGGAATGAAAGTTTCGCCTGGAATTTGACCGGAGATTTACCCGCTCAAATACTTAATTTTGATGAAAATATAGGTGGCTATGTCAATACAAATATAGAATCGGTGATAAATCAAGATAAGACGGGGCATGTTAATGGTAATATGGATTTATCAGAGCTTGAATCACGTTCAAGTTATTTAGGATGGAAAAATCGTTTTGAAGATCACAATAAAATTTTGTTTTCTACAAGGTTAAAAGGAGCAGGTGAATTGTTAATAGACAAATTAGATGTTGTAGGAAATGACCTAGATATAAAATTCAGCGGAAGAGTAGAAAATGGAAATTTATATTTAAATTCTAGTAGCTTTAAATTGCCTGATAATGATTTTAGTATAGAAATTGAATCAGGTAAGGAGAGAAATGTTATAACTGTTCATGGTGAGGAAATTAACTTAAGTGATATTTTAGGCTTGCTTGGTAAAAACAGTAATGGATTAAACAAAGATATAGAGATTAGTATGAATGTTGACAATGTAATTATGAAAGAAGGCATCGTTATCAAAAATGCTAAGCTGAATGTAACCTGTACTAAAGGTAATTGCAATGGAAGTCAATTTACAGGGCAGTTTCTGGAAGATAGCAGCAACATACTAGCAGAATACAGTGGAATAGGGCTCGAAATATATGCGGATAATTCAGGTATGCTTTTGCGTTCCTTAGGCATTAGTAAATCAATTAAAAACGGCAAATTGTCTTTTTATCTCTCTCCTCAGAGAGAAAGTGGAGAACATTATGGTACGTTATCCATTAGCAATTTCTACATCAAAGATGCTCCACTACTTACTACTTTATTGTCGATGTCTTCATTGCCTGGCATTGTCAATGCCATAAAAAATGAAGGTGTATACTTTTACAAATGTAATGCACCTTTTTCATACAAAGATGGCACTATTGAAATTGAAGAATCTTGGCTTGAAGGGGCGGAGTTAGGTATTAGCACTGGTGGTAAGCTCGATATTAGAAATTATAAATTCCAGGTTGCAGGACAAGTAATACCAGCATATTCAATTAATAAATCTTTGTTAAAAATTCCTATAATTGGAAAACTTCTTACTGGCGGGAAAAGTAGGGGAATCGTTTCAATAGACTATAAAGCAAGTGGTGATGACAAAAACAATAACGTATCTGTTGATCTTATCTCTTCGCTAACTCCAAACCTATTAAAGAGGTTATTGGGAGTGTTTGATCGCATTATGACAAAAACTAACGAAGCTGTCATCGGTGGCTTAAAAGGTGGTGTGAAAAAGAAATTTGGTTCGACATGACCAAAAGGGAAGTTGTTTACAAAATTATGGACAAAAATGCAAGAATTTCAGAATGATCCACCTGGTTTTTTATCTAGTTATTTAAGTAATACCACTCCCTTTAGCTTCTCTATATTTGCTGAACAATTAGAAAGGTAGGGAAGTGGCTATAAAATAGTTTCACTACATGAACTCATCATAATGATTATAATTGTCTGATAAGTGATCTCTAACATCGTAACCTAACTCATTAGCATCAGGCTTAACGTTGTGATCTAACTCATTAGCATTGAGCTTAAACAAAGAAGGATTATCATCGGATTGTTCTTCTGATAAGTTAAGCAAAGAAGAATTATTATCAGATTGTTCTTTCTCTTTAGACCCAAATAACCATGAAAAGAGTGATGAGATAGAATCAATAATGGATTAATTGCTGGAAAAATAATACTGGATAAGAAGTTACTTGGTTGCTGAGTATCCTCTTCGGGTTCTTTTCCTGATTCTGGTTCAGGCTCTTCTCCTGGTTTTGGATCTGCGTCATCCACATCTTCTTTAGATTTACTTCTGCTTATAAGCGTCTTATCTAGCTGTTTGAATATATTTTTGTCGGAGTTTTGAAAATACATTCGACTTATCTCCTTATTTTTATCAACGTAAATCGATAAAGCTGTATTCTCATTCCCCAATCCATCACATTCACTAACGAGCGATTCATAAGAGTTCTTAATGTCTTTGATAATTTGAAATTTTTCTTCTTCTGAAAAGTTCTTGCATCTTACGTTATAAGTGGTGCCTTTGTATTTAAAACTAAATATCCATCCAAAATCTTTATACTCATCCACTAGTTCGCAAAGCTTCCTGGCATTTTTTATAACTTGAAATTTTTCTTCTTCTGAAAGGTCCTTGCGGTATATACTACAAGTTGTGCCTTTGTATTTAAAACTAGACATCCATCCATGGTCTTTATATTCATCTACACCCATCTGCTTGCAAATAGCTTTATAATTTTTTTCTTCTACCTCAAGTCCAATTGCATTTGCCATCAGCTGACCATTTACAAAGTCCAATTCTCTTACTTTTGCTTCGGAAAGCTTAAATTGAAACACATGACCGAATTCATGAGCTAAAACGTTGTCCGTATAAACATCTTTATAGAGTAATACGCTTTCTCCATTTGTCATCCCACCAGAAGTATTGAGCGAAGATTGACTCCGTGAAAACCCAGGAACCAAAGTGCCATAGCTCCTATAATCATCTCCATTATTAAAAATATAGGTATGCACAGTAACTTGAATATTATTAGCAATACAAAACTTTGCTTTATATGCTTCATAAGCATTTTTAATATCGAGCTTCATTTGCTCCTGCTCTTGTTGCGATACATTGTCATAATGTATTACACAATTCAACTTTCCGTGTTCAAAATTAAATTGATTAGGCAGCACATCTTGTAATCTTACGTATTTTGTATTCTCACCAAAGTTTTTTGATTGTGCAGTTTTATATAGATTATTATAGTATGTAATAGAGTTTCCGTTAGGCAACTTAGGTATCTGTGTGATCGTTCTTCCATGGTTATCGTAGAAAGAAATGTCAGAATTACCAATCCTAAAATCCGTTATAGATTGCCCGCAAGTACCATCGTTTGCACAATCGTGATTACTTAGGTAAGTCTTCTTATCAGACCATGCGTTGGTGTATTTTTACCATTTTGATACCTCACTACCAAACCTTACTATATTATTATTTTGGTAAAAATCATAATAATTCGTTAACTTGTATTTTAAATCTGTATATCAAATGTACTTTTCTCGTAAGGTGCTAATTGTGAAGCTAATGAATTTTATTTGTTTAAAATTTTGCTGAAATAGCTCTTTTTATACTATGTTTTATAGTTTGCTATATTATGTAATTTTATTTTCCATAATATATATTATGTAATTTTCTTGGAATGACAGCTATAATGGCTTTTTATTTATCAGAGTTTTTTGCTTTCCTCTCAATATACCTACATATCAAAATGGACAATTCATATAGAATCAGCATTGGTATTGCAAGCCCTACTTGGCTTAATACATCAGGTGGAGTTAAAATTGCAGCAATGATAAAAATTACCACTATTGCAATTCTACGTTTGTTTGACAAACTTTGTGCAGTGAGCAGCCCTACTCTCACCATTAATGTGAGTATGACTGGAATTTGAAATGCGGTACCAAACGCAAACATGAATTGGAGAACAAGGTCTAAATATTCACTAACCGACGGCATAAACTCTATTGGTATACCGAAAGATTTCCCACTATGTTCAAAAGTGATGAAAAACTTCCAGGCTAAAGGAAATATATAGTAATAGACTACAGTAGCTCCCGTTACAAATAAAACCGGTGTTGCAATTAAGTATGGCAACAACACTGCCCTTTCACTTTTATATAACCCAGGTGCTAAGAACATATAGAATTGCCATGCAAACACAGGAAAAGAAAACAAAAGTGCGCTCATTATTGCGACTCTAAGATACACAAAAAATGCCTCTGTTAAGTCTGTGTAAATTAAAGAAAAACCTTCGCTATCTTTTGTTGCTTCTATTAAAGGTGCAAGTAAAAAACGGTATATATTTTCCTTAAAGTAGTAACAAAAACCAAAAGCAACGCAAAAAAATAGAAAGCAAAAGATAACTCTTTTTCTGAGTTCCGCAAAGTGCTCATAAAATGAAGCATATTTGTTTGGGTTTCCATTCATACTTTACTATGGCTCAATAATGCTATGTCTAACATTCTCAACGAAAAAGCCCACTCATTGTCATACCACGCTGCAACTCTACAGATGTCGCCTGTAACATATGTACCAGTTAAATCCACAATTGCACTATAAGGGTTATGCACAAAGTCTATTGAAACTAAAGGTTCCGTGCATACAGAAAGCACATTGCTTGCTGCATCCTTAAACATTTCATTTATTTCTTTAACGGTCGCTTTCTTATCAGGTGTAAATTTGAAATCGACCATGGAAACATTGCTAACTGGAACTCTGACGGCAGTGCCATCTAGCTTTCCCTTTAATTCAGGAATTATAGAACCGATTGTTTTTGCTGCCCCGGTTGTAGTTGGCACCATAGATAATCCGCAAGCCCTTGCTCTGCATAAGTCTCTATGATTGCCATCAAGAACATTTTGATCATTCGTATAGGCGTGTATAGTAGTCATAAAGCCACTTTTTATACCTAGATTAGAGTGTAGGACTTTCACAATTAGAGCAAGGCAATTTGTAGTGCAAGAACCTGCTGATATCACTTTATGCTCTTTTTTGAGCATATCATTATTCACACCATACACTATAGTTACATCAGCGTCTGGTACTGGAGCAGAAACAATAACTTTCTCTGCATTGTGTCTTATTGCTTCTTCACGCTTGTTAAATGCACCAGTACATTCAAGTATTACATCAACATTCCAAGGAATATTTTCAGGGCTCCGTTCTCTATATAAAGAAAATTTTCTGCCATTTATAGATAACCAATTTTGAGACTCATTAAAGTCAATATCACCACTGAATTTGCCATGAACAGAATCATATTTAATCAAATGTGCATGCTGCTTTGCACTGAGCGATCCATTCACAGCTACAACTTCTATTTGTTTGCTATATTCTTCTATTTCGAAAATAGCACGCAATACGCCTCTGCCTATTCTACCAAGACCATTAATTCCTACACGAATCGTCATCTCTTCATTCGAATCTTCATTCAAAAAATTTAATTATAGAGGATATCACTTGATATTTCATTCTATTCTTTTGCTTTTCTATCGATATGAACATTATAGCAAGGAGACAGGGCTAAAAACTTACTTGACAAACTCCACCAGCCCCCTTATCATGAAAGTGAAGCTATTTTATTTAACTTCGCAATCTCTGCAGCAGATTAAAATGACAAGAAAACTTGTATTTGGCGTACTATTGTTTAATTTTTTGCACTATGTGCACCTCATGTCTTTATAAAACTTTTAGGTTTCTACCTATACAAGCCGAAACGCGCTTATAAAGCGTTCAAGACATCACCCAACGTCAAATTTTAAAATAGAGAGTGTAATAACTAGCTACCCTAGGGTTTCTTTGCCTTTTTTTTCTGCCTAGTAAATTTCTTAAACATTTATAGCTAAGGTTAGTTGCATTTAAAAGCAGCTAAATTGCAGTGTTTAAGACTTAAAAAACACCAATACTGACAATAAACAGTGACTAGGGCTTCTTTTGCCTTTTTTTTCGTTTGGTAAGTTTCTTAATATTCATGGCTAAAGATTGTACGAATGTTGCAATTACAAAAGCGTTTCTACTAGGAGGGTGTCATCCCAGTGTCTTGACTACTTGGATCCAGGAATTTTATTAAGTTGGTGAGCATAAAAATAGCTGTTTTACATTAAAATACAATGTTTTGATGATTATGGAAAGGCTGGATCCCAGTGTCACGCACTGGGATGACAAAAAAGAGGCTACTCGGATGACAAGAAAGGAGCACTGCTATTATAGAGTGAAATGAGATCCCAGTGTCAAGCACTGGAATGACATCATAGGGGCTTGCATGACATCATTCTTTTTCTTGGATCCAAGTAGTCAGGGCACTGGGATGACATCATAGAGGCACTAGGATGACACCTTGACAATCGTCATTCCGCTACTTGTTAGCGCCGCGGTGGTATGACGTAGAATTTTATAACCCAGTGTCCAATCTGGATTCTAGTTAGCGTTTTTAGTAACTAAGAAAAGTGCTTCCCCCTTTTAGAACACTGCATATAATAGAATTATATCGCAGTGTATTGCGAAACAAAATTCCCAATACTTAATCTACAGGAGGTTTTATGAGTAAGAAATTTCTCTATTCACCATTATCAATAAAAAGTATAGAAGAAAACGGCGTGTTTTCTGGTTATGCAAGCGTTTTTAATATAGTTGATAAACAAAATGATCTGATATTGCCTGGAGCATTTAAGAAAAATTTAAGTAAAAACAAGATAAAACTTCTTTGGCAGCATAATCCAGGTGAGCCTATAGGTAGTATCATAGATATTCATGAGAATGATGTTGGCCTATACATGATTGCACATTTACTTTTAGGTATCCAAAAAGCAGAGGAAGTATATTTAATGCTTAAAACTGGAGCTATTAATGGACTTTCCATCGGCTACATACCTATAGAGTATGATGTTGATCATAAAAACGGAGCTAGAGTGTTAAAACAAGTGGAATTGTGGGAAGTCAGTTTGGTCACTTTTCCTGCGAATTTAGCTGCCCAAGTAGTTAATGTAAAGAGTCAAGACAATGAACAGGAAATGTTGATAAGAGCAATAAAAAAAGCAAATGATGTGCTTACAAATACGTATATTTCTGCTTAAAGTGTATTAGGCAGGCAAAAGCTTTGCCATAATTTGATACCTGCGTTAGTATTTATTTAATATTTACACTAATATATATAACTTTATTACTATTAAAATTTTCTGTAAATTGAAGTTAAAAAATAAGATGCTAAATACTAATAATACGGTTAATGATGAAATTAATGTTAAACAAAAATACAGTTGGTCTACTGTGTTTGCTTGGTTGTACTTAAAAACGATTGGACGAATACTACCAAAGAAATGGAACAAATGGGCAGAAGATATTCTATATTACAATACAACTACTGGAAGTGATGAAACTCATACTGATAAAATAACAGATGAAAGTGCTCAAATTGATTTAAAACCTAAAATTACAGTAAAAGAGAGCCAGAGTGAAATAATAAGTAAGGATGAAACTACATTTCAAAATACGAAAATGCAGACCGAGTGTGTTGAAACAACGGATAAAAATATTGGAGCTGACTTAAAACCTGAGGTTGCAGAAAAAGGGAGCCAGAGTGAAGTAATAAGTAAGGATGGAGAGGTTCAAACTGAAGAAAATAGTGAGTTCACTGATGAGAGTTGTTTTAGTACTGGAGTAAATGGTGAATTCATTGACTACGATAGTATGGAAGAAATAAGCACAGAGGAGGAGGATATAAGTCATAAACTTGAACATTCACAAAATTTCTTTCTAAAAGAGGAAATTAAAGAGTTGAAATTTAAAAATGAAGAACTTGAGAGGGAAAAATCTGAGGTAACAATAGAAAACGAGCAACTAAAATTGCAACTTGCAGGATACGAAGAGGACTATACAGAGCTAGGAGATGTTTCAGATCAAACAGAAAAAAAGCGCTCAACTGAAATTGAAGAATTAAAAAGACAATTAAGCACTGCAGTAAAAGAGAGAGAAGACTCAAAAAATGAGGTTGCTAGGTTACAAGAACAAGTTGAACATCTGAATGCAGAAAGAGAAAGAGTAAGAAATATTGCAATATCGTCTATTGAAGAGCATACAAAAACACTTGACGAAAATTTGACATTAAAAAATCAGCATATTGAAAGTTCACCAGCTGAAGATAAACAACTAAATGGAGAGAAAGATACACAAGAACAAACAAAATCTTACAAGGCAGGTGTAGTGAATTTGGACAATAAGTATAATGAAAAATTTGTACAGTCTCATACAGACTCTTTACCTTTAGAAGATGAAGTTAAAAAAAAATACACACCTAACTCTTTTCTGAGTCGCACTAGCAGTGTTGCAAGCATACATTCATTAAACCGCCAGAAAATAGTTAAAGTAGGCTCTTAGCATAAAGCACCAGCTCCTCTTTTGTTAAAGTGTAGGAGCTGTCTTCCCAATGTTGTTTTAGCAACTCCAAGCTCCTACCTAAACTTTTTCCTGGCTGGTGACCTATACTTATTAAATCATCGCCAGATAAAGGAAATTTTGGAATATTGAATGTGTTAGCAACCGAAATGTATTTATCAACATTTTCTCCAGACTCAACACCACAAATTTTTACCAAATCACAATATAATTCTCTACCAAATAAAGATATGTATTTTTTTTGCTCTTTTTCTGAGAGTTCTGTTTTGACATCGTTGGATAATAAAAATAACAGCTTTTTCTTTTGCTTGTTTGAAAGACGTAGAAACTTACTTACATATTCTCCAAGACTTAGCCTGTCATTTTTGGTGGTCCTAAGGAGTAACGCTAATTTTACTAGTGCATCAGTGCCGAAAAGAAGTGACGAAGACAGAATTTCGCATTTTACTTCTTTCGGGATAATCTTTTGCAAAACATCAGATTCTTGCATGCTCTTAAGTGTTGGAAAAGGATCATTGCACTCCAGCAATTTAAGTATTTCATCTCTTACTCTCTCTCCAGAGAGATTGTAAATCTTGTGCGAATGCTTTTTGCATATGCTTAGTATTTCATCACTCAAATCTCCGACACATATTTTTGCATGAAAACGAAATGCTCTTAAAATACGTAGATAGTCTTCTTTAATTCTATCTTCAGCATTGCCTATAAAGTTTAACCTTCGCGCCTTTAAGTCCTCTATACCACCAAAGTAATCATATATATGGCCATGCTTATCTGCATATAGAGCATTAAATGTAAAGTCACGCCTTGAAGCATCTGTTTGCCAATTATTAGTAAATTCTACTTTCGCATGCCTGCCATCACATTTCACATCATGCCTTAGTGTTGTGATCTCAAAAGATCTTTGATTTAGAACCGCAGTTATAGTTCCATGTTTTAAGCCAGTTGGAATAGTTTTTATATTACGGAGTTTTAGCGCTTTAATCGTTTGATTGGGAAGCAAATTAGTAGCTAAATCGATGTCGTGGACATCACGCTGCAAAATTGAGTCTCTCACACACCCGCCGACAAGCCTAGCCTCACCACCAAATTTCTCTATAGCATCAATAATTAAACTAGTCTCATGGTCAACTTGCATTTAGGTTAGTACGTACTGCAAGTTCATATTATATGAAATGCTTGCAAAAGCCCTATATAAAAATATACAGGGCTATGAAGATTTACTTTACAAGTATTGGTTGCTGCTGATGAAATGGTTGTTCTGCCATCGATTCCGTACTACATCTTGAACTTAGTAAACTTGAAGGGTTTTGCTCTTCAGAATGCTCTATGTGCTGCTTTATATCACTAACGCACTGCTCTACAACATCACAAATTTTTCCATTAGCATTTTCTGCCAATAACTCATCAAATCTCTTTTCAACCTCTGCTCTCTCAGAGATATCCTTTGAAAGGTTACAATATTCCAAGATCTCATCTAGCTGCAGTTTTTTTGCTAATAGGAAATCTTCTTGTTCTTGCTCTTGTTTAAGTTTGGTTTCCTCTTGCAGTTGTTTTGCTAAACTTTTGTTTATATCAAGCAATGGTTCGAAATGAGCATAGCCTTTGTTTATTACATGCAAAACACTACTGTCGTCATAATTAACTTTATTGTATTCACCTGCATTTTTTGAACCTGAATTGTCTATTAATTGATGCAAAGACAGATCTTGGTTATCAACAGTCTGGTTCTCTATAACATGCAATTTTACATCATACTTCTCACAAAGTATTCTGCCTTCAACTTCAGGATCACCCCACCTATCGTTACGCATAATGTTTGCTGTATAATCATCTATAGTTTCACTACGGTGCTGGCCATCATTATGGTAACTGTTAGCAATAGAATGTACAAACCATTCTGGCGGATTGTTTTGTGCAAATTCCTTGCAGTCTTCTCGTAACTGCTCGACAGTAACTTCTATCCCTTTTTGTTGCTCTAAACTTTGTCTAAACGAGTCAAAAAAACAGCTTCCATTACCAATTGCTTGTCCTATATGGAAATTGTCAGGGTAAGAATTACTATTTAAAGAAGTTACTTCACTCTCAACATTGTGAAAGTCACTTAGTGGCTTCTGCTCCTTAGCTGTAGTCATGGTTTTACCTCAATTTAATATATATTACTATACCAACAAAACTGTCAATAAGTAACTAATTAAGTATAGCAGAAATTTTTAAATTATGCAATAATTATGGCTTTAAATAGCAAATATGAGCTTTAACTGCGGTATAGTTGTTACCAAACATAGGAAAATCAACCTTATTTAATGCACTTACAGAGTCAAGTGCAGCCGAAGCTGGTTACCAAACATAGGAAAATCAACCTTATTTAATGCACTTACAGAGTCAAGTGCAGCCGAAGCTGCAAATTATCCTTTCTGCACAATTGAGCCAAATATAGGCAAGATTTTGATAAAAGATCAGCGTTTGAAACAAATCGCAGCAATTGCAGGCTCAGAGAAGGTAATCTACAACCAATTAGAAGTTGTGGATATTGCAGGCCTGGTAAAGGGCGCAAGCAAGGGTGAAGGGCTCGGCAATAAATTTTTAAGCCATATCAGAGAAGTTGATGCTATCGTTCATCTGCTCAGGTGCTTTACGGATGACGATATTAGCCACGTACACAGTAAAATAGATCCAATATCAGATGCTGAAGTGGTAGAAATGGAATTAATCCTAGCTGATATTGATAGCATAGAAAAAAGGCTTCCTCAATTAGAAAAGAAAGCAAAGCAAGGTGACAAAGAGCTAAAGAGACAACTTGAATTAATGCAAGAGGTATTAGCTACTTTAAAATTAGGTAAATCTGCAAGAAGTTTGGAAAACATGGACGAAGCCGAAATGAAGTCGCTTCAATTGCTGACAACAAAGCCCGTTATGTACGTTTGCAATGTTGAAGATACAAATGTTATAACTGGCAATGAATTATCTAAAAAGGTAGAGAGAATGGCGGAGGAAAATAAAAGCAAATTTTATTGCATTTCAGCAAAACTTGAAGCAGATATTGCAAACCTTGATAGCGAAGAGGAAAAACAGAGTTTCTTGTCAGAATTTGGCTTACAAGAATCAGGCCTTGATGGAGTAGCGCGTATTATATATGAAGTGCTGAGTATGATAACTTTCTTTACTGTGGGCCCCAAAGAAGCACGGGCATGGCCAGTAAAAATAGGATCAACAGCTGATAAGGCAGCAGGTGTAATCCACACTGATTTTGAGAAAGGCTTTATAAAAGCAGAGACAATAAGCTTTGCAGACTACATAAAGTATGGAAGCGAATTAGCTTGCAAAGACGCAGGCAAAATCCGCTTCGAAGGCAGAGATTATATCGTGCAAGATGGCGATATAATGCACTTTAGGTTTAATGTGTAGCTTTGGTTTTTTATCTAAGGCATTTTTTACTGTAGATTAATCATTTGATTATAGTATCATTTTAATTAAGCTTATGCTTGGAATATTTATGAAGAGTATTTTATACTTTGTATTATTAGTTGTTGTATTTGGATCACTGAGCCTATTTGCTGTAGAGCAATTTGAAGAAAAGAAAATTGAATCAGTTCAAAAAAACGAAAATGTAGGTGTAAGGAAGCAAGATAGCACAAATCAAAAAGATGAGTTGAAAAGCAACGTCGATGCTAAACAAACACAAGAGGCTGAGAGCAAAAGAGTAGCCGATAAAGAGAAGCTGCAACACAACGAGGACAAAGCTTCCGTGGTTGAAAAAACTATAAGTGAAGGTGAAAGGATTGATAAAGATTTGCCAAATGACCAGCTAGAAGGAAGCACAGACAAATTTGCTCAAAATTTACCAAATGTGGCCAATAAAGAAGTGAATAAAGATTTGAAACCAGAGCCTTTGCCTTTAAGTGCTGATTTAAATGAGAATACAGCTAACCCGCAAAAAAATCTACAAGCTGATCAGAAGATTGATATAAAAGATAATGAACTTTCAAAAAGTGATGCGAGTCAATTATTAGAGGGAAAAAAAGAAAAAGTAGAGAATCAGTTTGAAGAAAAAAAAGTGAAAGAAACAAACAATAATTCTAAGGACTGCAATAGAGTAAAACCTATAACTAAAAAAGATGAAGAAGAGCAAAGTGGAAAGAAAAATTTACAAAAATGGACAAAGCTAAACAGAGAACCAATAAAAGAATGGGGTCATAAAGATATACAAAGCAAGTCAATATATAAACGACAATATGATAGCCTTAATGAGCATCTTCCTACAACTGTATTTATTGATGATTACAGCAAGCAATTTTTTTACTGTATTAAGAAAAATAACTTACCTTGCTTAAGAGGAATAATAAGTAAGCTAGAAAAAATTGGATTAACAACTCAAGAGATACTAAGGTTTAGAAATAAATTGGGTGATACTCCTCTCATTTATTCAGTTAAACAAGGTGAGGTAGACATAGTGCGCTTTCTCTTATTACAAGGTGCTGATCTTAGAGTAGTTAATAATAATTTTCAATCCCCAATTGATATAGCAATCGAAAAAAAGCAGATCAATATAATAAATGCGATTGCCGAAATGATGCCACATCTTTTGGAGGATAGAAAAATAGACAATAAAGAAAGCTCAGCAATGTACGATTGGGCTGTGAAAACGAAAGAAATACAGTGCGATAAGCAAGATGATTAGATTTTTGATATTAATTTTAGTTGGTCATTTATGTTATGGAAACGAAATAAATGATGAAAAAAATCAGATTAGTGATTTTTTAAATGCTCTGCGTGATGCAAAATACTTATCTTACAGTAAAAAAGACTTTGCTGAATTTTTGGTGCAGTGCCACAAAGAGGGCGTGCCAGAAGATTTTAAGAAAGGTTTTGGTTCTAACTTAAATGGAGCTAATTTTAACCAACTGTACCTAAGTAAATCTGTTTTTGATGGAGTAAGTCTGATTGGTGCTGATTTTTCTAACACCGATTTATCCTACGTGTCTTTCATTGATGTTGATTTACGTGGTGCTAATTTCTCCAATGCTAATTTACATGGCATTAAAATAAAAGGTACAAATTTGAGTTTTACAAAATTTGTTTCTGCAAACTTAACAGATATCGTATTTGATCAGTCTAATGTTAGTTATGCTGATTTTATCAGTTCCGATCTCAAAAAAGTAAGTATGCACAACGTAATTGGTTTGCATACTAATTTCTCGAATGTGAAAATGAATTTCTCCAACTTATCAAACTCGAATGTTGGCCACGTAAATTTTAGTGATAGTGAAATAAACGATACCGTTATGCAGAAAAACAACCTTGATAATGCAAGTTTCTTTGGAGTGGATGCATATAAATTAAAGATACAATTTTCTTCATTAAAAAATGCTAACATATATGGTGCAGAGTTAAAAGAATCAGACTTTACGGGTAGCAATTTTTCCGATGCCTGCCTTAATTCTTCTATCATAATTAACAGTAACTTCGACGAAGCTAATTTAAGCAACACACAAATTTCCTATGTGAGTGACGATAATTCAAGTTTTGTTCAATCTATACTAAATGGTTCCAAGATAAAGCATACATATGTTTCTGAAGCAAATCTTCAGGATGCTGATTTATCCAATATTGATTTTAGTTTTAGTGAACTGCATCAAGTTAATGTCTCTAATGCTGACATTCGTCACGGAAAGTTTCATAATACTAAAGTTGTGAATTCTAACATGAATGGCTCATTTTTTGACCATTCACTATTCACCTCTGCGAAGATAGAAGATTCAGACCTTTCTACAACTTCAATGTATAAGATAAAAATCCAAGACTCTCAAGTTTATAACAGCACGCTTTCTCACCATAATATTGATTCCAGTGAAATAGAAAATTCAACATTCTTTAATTTATTAGCTGATAATTCGAGCTGGTCCAATTTAAAAGTAACTAATTCAAATTTTATTGAAAGCGATTTTAGATCTTCTTTGCTTCACGCTAATGCCTTTAGGAAAACTAGCTTTTTTCTTAGCAATTTGAGCAATTCAACAATTAGTGATATGTCTTTTCACTCTTCAAGCATATATAAAAGTTCAGTTGCTGATGTTCATTTAACAGATTGCAAGTTTGATAATTCGATTTTGATTGACAATCAATGGCAGAAAAAACTTGCAGGGTTAGAAAATGCTATAACTTCAATTGGAGATTTGCAAGAGAAAATATCACAGGGTGAAAAATTTGATGTAAATTATTCTTACTTTGAATTTAAGAATATGGAATTAGAAAATGCTGATTTTTCTAATTCAACATTGAGTAGGGCAAAGTTTGTAAACGTTAATTTGAATAAGGCAAATTTTGAAAAGACCGATTTGCGCTATACTGTCTTTGATAACTCTTCTCTCATTGGCACCAACTTATCAAATTCTAATTTAGAAGGTTCTAGCTTTTTAAACTCTGATCAAAAAAGCACCATGTTAAAAAATGCAAAGAAAAATGACCGTAAAAAGTGAGGGCGTATTATTGGTTCTATCCTCCCCTTCTGGAGCTGGAAAAACTACTATATCAGCAAAATTACTTGAGCGATCAACTAATTTAGTTAGGTCTGTTTCTATGACTACGCGCAGGCCTCGCTCCGGCGAAATAAATGGAAAAGACTATTTTTTCGTTACCGAAGGAAAATTTCACGAGTTATGCGAAGCTGGTCAAATGCTTGAATACGCCAAAGTTTTTGAAAATTTTTATGGTATACCAAGAGATTTTATAGAGCAAAACTTAAGCAGTGGAATAAACGTTTTACTAAGCATAGACTGGCAAGGAGCATTTCACTTATTCAAGCTCATGAGAAAAAAAGTTGTGAGTGTTTTTATACTTCCCCCTTCAATGGAAGAGCTTAGGTTGCGTTTGCAAAAGCGTAATAGTGATGATGCGAGCGAAATAGAGCGCAGATTAGCAGAAGCTCAAAAAGAGATAAGCAAACGTAATAAATATGATTATGTAATAATCAATGATGATATTGATAAAAGTGTAGAAGAGATAAGCTTCATACTAAATAAAGAAAGACTTAAAAAACTAAAAGAAAAACCAAGTCTGGAAGATTTATAAAAGCATCGATCTGCAGCTATAGTTTCTTATCCTATAGCTATACCGCCGCGAACCGTCATACCACCGCGGATAGATTCCGCTAACGAGTAGCGGAATGACGGTTTTTCAAATTGTCGTAAGTCAGTTTAGCTATATTTTAGCCAGTAGCACGTTTCGCAGTTTAGCTATATTTATTATTTTTTAAGATAAAATGGTTAAAATAGTAGACAACTGTTCAAGTGAGGATTTGACTATGATAACAGATTTTCTAATAGAAACTAGTTTTCTGCCTTTCCACCTATATTTTGATCACATATACAACGTTTAGCTCAATTTAAAAGTCAAACTTCTTGGTTGTTAGTTTAGTGCTGACAACTTAAATAGCTTTTAATATTGAGGTTTTAGTATGGGTATAGATATAACTGCACTAACTACTAATGCAGATAAATTAGGTGAATGCATAGATAAAAATAAAAAGCGAGAGCAGGATAGAAAGGATGAGCAATTGTATGACGCTATAGAGAGAAAGGTAAAAAAAGAAGAACATAAGCGTGAAAAACCAAGAGGTCAAGATGGAACCCTCAAGAAGTGTAAAAGGTTATTTGAGGAAGGTGCTAGCTCTGAAGTACTAACTAAATTAGAAGAATCACTTAGAGAACAAGAAAAATATTATAGGTATTATGTCCAATTCTTTCTTCCAGTGCTAGATGAAGCAACAGAACGATCGAAAAAAATACCAAATGAAACAAAAGAGCGAGTAAAGCAAGCAATTTCAGAAATTACTTATAATAGCAAATATTGTAACCAAAATGATCGTAGGAATAGTGAAGCAGAAAGTGGCTACGGCAGTGATGTTGAAGATGATCATAAAGTAGAAATAAGCAACGAAATAACAAATAGCAATGCTCTATTACTAAAAGCGATCAAAAATGGAAATAACAGGAAATTTAAAAAATATCTCAAAGATTGCACGGATATTAGCAGCATAAAAGATGAAAAAGGAAATAATATTTTACACCTTATTGCATCGCTCGAAAAGAAACAGAAACTTAAGTTCCTAGGTACCCTAATAAAAACAGTCACCGAGAAAGATTTAGCACAACTTGTTGATAGTAAAAATAGTAAAAGTCAGGACGCTCTTCAGGTGGCACTAATTAACAAGATAACAAAAGAAAAACATGAGTCTCATACGATCCAAAATAATGATAACACACTTAAGTTTCTTACAAAATTGTTAGAGCATGGAGCCAGCTCTGATAATTTAGGATTATCTACAGAAGAATTACAAGACTTAAAAGAAGAGCAAAAGACATACTACCGTAATTTCTTAGAAAAATTAGCAGAGCAAGGAAAGAAATCTAAATTAAAGCCAGAAATAAAAATCAATACAGAAGCAAAAATTAAAGAAATTATACCACGTACCATAAATACTCCAGATAGTAATGATAATTATCAATTACATTTAGCAATTAAAGATAATGATAAAGAACTTTTTGGAGAGTTATTGCAAAAAGGGGCAGATATTAGCCTTAAAGACACAGATGGTAATAATGCTTTACACTTGATTGTTAAACCTAAAACAAAACAAAAACTTAAACTTCTCGATATATTGCTAGAAGCAAGCCAAAAAGAACAATTTATAAAAGCTGTAAATGATAAAAAAGAAGGGCAAACACCGCTCCATCTGGTACTCCAGCGCATACAAGAAAAGAATAAAGAACCTTCATTGAAAAATAAAATAAAAAATGTAGTAAAAAAAGAATTTAAGGATACTGGCAGGTATAAAGCCTTAGAGTTATTTCTACAAAATGGTACAGATATTACTGTGCAAGATAAAGATGAAAAAAATGCTCTGCACTATATTGCTTCATTCAAAGGAGAACAAAAAGTTACATGTTTGGAATTGATTTTAGGTTTAGTAAAAAATGGAACAATATCTAAAGATAAATTAGGTAAAGCTATAAATGCTAAGAATGGAGAAGGGAACACACCCCTAGAATTGGCATTAAAGAAAAAAGCAGAAAAAAGAAGTATCGAATACCTACCGCAAGGAACAATTTTTGATACAGCAACTGCTTATGACAATACAACAAAATTTTGTACAATGCTGCTAGAAATAGGCGCTGATCCCTGTTCTCTGGAGCTGAAAGATCCAAAATTCCATACTAAAAAGTACTATTTAACTTTGAGATCTAAAAAGATTATTCAGGGACTCCACAAAACAGGAGAAAGCTAAAAAGAACTAAAAGAGAAGCTTGAAGAAAAATACCACTGTAAAACTGCTTCAAAAATGCAAGTCTGGCATTAAAGAAGCAGGTTCTGGTATAAAAAAAGGAGTATCTGCTGTAGCAGGATTCATAGATCCAGCAAAAAGGACCCGCGAACTGTTAGCAATCACGATAACGATTACTGTTATTGCAATGGTAACATTTGCTTTCTTTCAGGGTCAAATGGCAATTGGAGCAGCCATTCCTATCATAGCTGTTGCTGGAGTTATATGCCTTACTTTAACTTTAGGATTTAGTGGTATTAAGAAACTTTTTGAAAAATCAACCAACAAAGCACAGGACACATTTAACGACAAAAACCGCTCTAATTCAACAACAGAGCAGAATCAAGCTTCGAAGAACCTTGTTAATAATGATCAACAGAATTTAAGAAATGAGACTAAAAATCAAGCAGTACAAGAGTCACCAAATCAATCAGAGCATACAGAAAACCCAGCTACTAAAATGAGCGATGTATCAATACTACGTCAATTCATGAATAAGCTAGATGGGCTGACTAATAAATCCTCTTCTCTGGCACTATGAAATTAATCTCATCGCTCAGAGTTTTTTCAGCCACTTTTTTATAATCAATTTTTACGTTAATTTGCCCTTTCTTTTCTTCAAGCCACGCTATAGTGTGCTTCATCCAGTTTTTGTCATCACGTTCAGGAAAGTCTTCACGAGCATGGGCACCTCTGCTTTCCTTGCGATTAGCTGCGCATTCCATGGTAATAACCGCTTGTGGGATCATGTTAGCAAGCTCCAGTGCTTCAACTAAATCACTATTCCACATCATACTGCGATCCTCAAGTGAAATATCAGGCATCATTTTTGCTACCTTTTTTATAGCTTTTTTACCTTCTTCTAAAACTTCAGCAACACGGAACACTGATGCGTACTTTTGCATAGTGTTCTGCATTTCGCTGCGTATTTTTGCTACTTTTAGCCCACCGGAAGCAAATCGCATTTTATTAAACCTATCTATTATCCAATCTGTACAATCTGAGCTCAATTTTTTATGTGGTGTACCGGATTTTAGCTTCTCTTTTGCTCTGAGCGCTGCAGTCTCTACCAAAAACCACAAGATCAAGAAGCGAGTTAGAACCAAGTCGATTTGCACCGTGCACAGAGACACACGCAGCTTCTCCAATTGCAAATAGTCCATCTACCACTTCTTCCTTACCTTGCTTCAGCGTGATCACTTCTCCATGATAATTGGTTGGAATGCCACCCATGTTATAGTGAACAGTCGGAATGACCGGTATTGGATCTTTAGTGACATCAACTCCAGCAAAAGTTCTTGCGGTTTCGCTAATGCCCGGCAATCTGAGTTTTATTACTTCCGGATCAAGATGTGCTATAGTTAAATACATGTGATCTTTTTTCGGGCCAACTCCCCTTCCCTCTCTAATTTCAATTGTTATTGCACGACTTACCACATCACGGGAAGCTAAATCTTTTGCTTTTGGTGCGTAACGTTCCATAAACTTTTCGCCCTGAGAATTAACGAGATACCCCCCTTCTCCACGGCACCCTTCTGTCATCAAGCACCCTGAGCCATATATTCCTGTTGGATGAAATTGTACAAATTCCATATTTCAAGTGGTAACCCAGCTCTCACCACCATGCCATTACCATCACCTGTGCAGGTATGCGCACTTGTTGCAGAGAAATAAACACGTCCATATCCACCTGTTGCTAGCACCACCCTATGCGCGCGAAATTTATGTAATGTACCGTCGCATAGCGACCAAGCAAGAACTCCGCAGCATGCTCCGGTTTCGCTATCCATAATTAAATCAATCACAAAGTATTCAACAAAAAATTCAGCGTTGAATTTAAGACACTGCTGATATAGAGTGTGAAGGATTGCGTGCCCAGTTTTATCTGCCGCTGCACAAGTGCGTTGAGCTGATTTTCCTTTACCAAAGTGAGTTGTCATTCCACCAAAAGAGCGCTGGTATATTTTGCCATCTTCTGTACGAGAAAAAGGTACGCCAAAATTTTCAAGTTCAATAACAGCTTTAGCAGCGTTTTTACACATATATTCTATTGCATCTTGATCACCAAGCCAGTCTGAACCTTTTATTGTGTCATATGCATGCCAGCGCCAATCGTCTTCACCAATATTACCTAAAGCTGCACTAATTCCGCCTTGTGCTGCAACTGTATGACTTCGTGTAGGGAAAATTAGAAATGCAGGCAACTGAAAAATTAGTTGCAGCCATCCCAAGCGTTGCTCTGAGCCCTGCTCCACCTGCACCTATTACTACCACATCATACTCATGTTCTATGATCTCATACGCTGACTTATCCATATTTGCTTATTTTATTATTACAGGCTTATGATATCACAGAAGTAGAAAAAATCTATACAAGTTTTCTATAGCTTATATTTCATTAAAGTCATTTATCTTGAAACATAAGCAGGATTTTGTATAGTTGTTTCAATTTGGGTCTGTATATTGAAACAATGCGTGAAAATGACAGGTCATTGTACAAGAGGTACCTAATTTGCCGACAAGAATGCTAGATAAAGAAACTTACATTTCAATTATTTCATAATTTCTGTATAATCTTACAAGCTCAATTGGTACATTATGAAGATAATAATAGGTAATGCTAGTAAAGAATTAGGGGAATCAGTAGTTAACCGGCTAGATGTTCAACCATCCTCTGCTTGGATATCAAAGTTTACCGATGGCGAGGTAAATGTAGAAGTAGCAAATGATCTATATAATCAAGAAGTATACATAGTACAATCTCTTTCTCCCCCTGTGAATGATAACCTTATGGAGCTTCTGCTTATAATTGATGCAGTAAATAGATTAGGAGCCAAAAGGATAGTAGTAATTATTCCTTATTATGGATATAGCAGGCAAGATAGAATTATCAAGAACAATGATATGCAATCTGCTTTAAATGCCAAATTAGTTGCAAATCTTATTCAAACTGCAGGTGCAAGTAGTGTTGCAGTGATTGATTTGCACTCAAGTCAAATTGAAGGATTCTTTGATGTACCGATAACTAATTTGAACTGCTTTGAAGCATTTGTTGACTGTATACACACGGAAAATTTGGCAATTGTTGCACCTGATGTTGGAGCAATTGGCAGAGCACGTGCTTTTGCAAAGACTTTAGAGGAAAAGTACAAGATAGGGTTAGGTGATAAGATTATTGTAGTAGATAAATATAGGGAGAAAGCAGGCACATCTCAGGTAATGAACATAATAGGAGAAGTTGCGAATAAAAATTGTGTCATTGTTGATGATATAGTCGATTCTGGTGGAACATTGTGTAATGCAGCTCTTGCTTTAAAAATTGCGGAGCAAAATCAATAATTTCATCACACATGGCGTGCTTTCAGGAAGTGCAGTTGAAAAATTTCTTCCCTCTTTAGATAAATTAGTGATTACGGATTATACTTTCAAACTTGAAAAACTGGTAAAATAAAAGTTGTTTCGATGTTAGATATTTTAACTCGCTTCATCCAAGGAGGTAAAGATGCCAGCTAAGTCAACAGAAGACGTTATTACTTCACTAATAAATTTGCAAATAAGAGAAAAATAACAATTACCAGAGAAGAAATGCTTAAAAATTGCACAGCTTGTAAGGATCAAGTTATCGGATGACGAGATTAAGCACTACTCTAAAGAACTGACAATGCTCGATTGGATTACATGATACTTTATTTACAAAGTTAATACTAAAGGCGTTTCTCTATGCGTTATGGCAGTATAGAACCAAGGATATTCATGTACGTGATGATGTTATAAATTCTCAAAACATTAAAGAAGAGATATTGTCCAATACAAAAACCTGAGCATGGGTATTTCGTGTGGTGCCAAAAAGGGTTACATAAATTATTAGGGTGAAATAAGGCTCATATCAATTCTATAATAGATCTACTTTCAAAGTATCGTGCGGAAATTGAAAACAGGTATAACTAACAAGAAGGTTTCCCCGTCGTCCTTCGCCAAGCGCTAACAAGTAACGGAATAACAAATTTGTTGTTTTCAAATTGTAGGTAAACCTAAGTCACTTTAGCTATAGTTTACTTGCCACATGATTTTCTTTTATTATCAAACATTGCTTTAAAATAATTATGGAGAATTTTACATTGTCTGGCAATTGCCATTATTGATTTTGGTTCGCGTTTGATATCGGTAGTTAACATTAGCTACCTGAGGGGTCAGGTCGCCTTTCTTAAAGATATTTTAATTATACTAGATGGTGTATTGTTGTGATAATAAAACTGGAGGGTTTTATAAGAACATCTGATAACTTTACTTCTCGACTTGCAGAACTTTTTGAAAGGTTAAAAGTATATGTGCGTAGTGAAGTAGAAAAATATGTAGATGAAGAATTAAAAAATAAAGGACAAAACAGCAACATATATAACAAATAAGCCTAAAAAGAGGGTAGCTGAGAATCAATATACTGGAGCACAAAAATAAAGGGTCATCAAAGCTCTATTTATGGAAATACTTGTATGGAATCGATTTCAAATAATTATTTAAAAATACGAAAGTAAAGTTAAAATTGGAAGAGTTTGTAGATAACAAAACTGGAAAAGTGATTGAGGCTAAGTCTCTATCCAAAGTGTGTATAAAAAGTGGTTGGTGGTTTGGAAGTTATAGTGGTTGGGAAGAATTGGAAGTATGTCTTAACCTAAAGAGGGGCTGCAACTTCTGAAGTACCACCGTAAAAAGTTCTTCTTAGATAAAAATAAATCATATTAACACTTTACGCCATACATCAAAAGCTTTTTAAGAGGGTCTTGGTTTACTTACTTCTTTATTTTCTTTATTATCAGATATCACTTTTAAATACATGGAGGGAGCAAATTTGTCAACTTAATTGCCATTATTGATTTTGGTTCACAGTTTACAGCTTATCATAAAGACAAGTCAGGGAAATGGAATGTGTATTGCGAAATATTTTTAAACAACATCAGTTTTGAAACAATATCAAAATTCAATGGGTTTATTCTCTCTGGAGGACCACAATCTGTAAATGATGATTGTTCTAAACAAAAAGAGTAGTATGAAATGATATACAAAACTTAATGAGGGCAACAAACGTTCCTATACTTGGAATAGCTATGGACAGCAACAACTCATTTGTCATTATTTTTGGACAAAAGTAAAAGAGAGTTTCAAACAGGAGTTTGGAACTAAAATCAAAAATACTAAAAGAATCCCCCATTATAAGGGATACCTGGGATGTTAATTCTTGAGGTGGATGTATTAATGAACCATGCGGACAGTGTTGATACTATACCACAGGGATTTACTGGTATCTGGGCGTGATAAATCAAACAATTTTAATGATTGTTAACGAACAGCGGAAGATTTACTGTACTCAGTTCCATCCTGAAGTGAGAATTTTACACAACAAATGGCAGTAAATTGCTCTCTAACTTCTTGGATATTGCAAGTTGCGAGAGACTGGACAATGAAATCGTTTATTGAAAAGCAGAAGGAAAAATCAAAAATGTGGTAGGGAGAAAAAGTAATCCCTGCAGTAAGTGGTGGGGTTAGTGTTGCAGCGGCTCTCACACATAAAAAACTGGAAAACAATTGAACTGTATTTTTATCGATACTACTGGGTTGTTACCAAAGAACCAGAACTATTGCTATGTTGAAGAGATTCCGATAAACTTCGTTGATAAATCAAATTTATTTTTGAGTAGGTTAAAGGGAATAACTGATCAGAAGAAAAGCGAAAAATTATCGGTAACGCTTTCATTGAAGTGTTTGAAGAAGAAGCAAAAATAGGTGATGTGGTTTTTGATTGCAAAAGGTACCATCTACTCTGATGTAGTTGAGTCAGGGCATGCCTCAGACAACACTGGTAATTAAGTCTCACCATAATGTTGGTGGGTTACCAGAAAAAGATGAACCTATGAAGCTAGTGACCTTTACGCTACCCTCTCTTTAAAGATGAGATAAGGCTACTTGGAAAAGAGGTGGGCTTTCAGACGAGATAATATTTCAACATCCATTTCCTGGACCCGGACTTGCAATTGAGGATTATAAGTGAAATTGATGTTGAAAAGGAAAGATATTGCAGAAGAAGTAGATGAAATATATATTAATACGATGAAAAATTACGATCTATACGATAAGATGGCAACTTTTGCTGTATTATTACCAATAAAAACTGTGGCGTCGCATGGGGAGATGGTCGTACACATACGGATATGTTTATAACTTTAGGGGCTGTAACATCGTCCGATGGTATGACGGCTGAAGCATTTCCATTTGAAAGGATCAGCATTCGCTAGTGTTTTGGGACTTTTTACAGAATGTTGGTATAATTGTTAATAACGTTTCCGGGTAAATAGAGTTGTCTATGACTTAACTTCTAAACCACCAGCAACCATTGAGTGGGAGTAAATCAAAAGTCTAGTCATACCGCCGCGGTATCCTTAGATGTACAGTCCCAGAGTGTGATGGTATGATAAAATGCAAGGAAAAATGCCATCGAAGGAGGAATATGGTTATGGGTGCGCCCGGACAACAGCGAGCAATACAAAATAGTAAAGAAGCATAAACTATCTCTCTTTTTATCATGCTTCTTAAGTTCATCTTTAGAACAAAGCCTGTTGTTTGGAGGTGATATCAACAGAAATACCCACTTTTAAGTAGATTCTTTGCTACTTCTGCTTTTTACCTTCTTCTTCCCCCATCTGGATAGATTTATTTAATGCAGAGGCTATCTTACATAATTCCTGGTTCCTAAATTTTTACATTCTCTAACCAATTTAATGTTTTTACTCACCTTTCTTTGATGCTGTCAGTTCAGGCAGTAATTTTTGCCATATATCATTAGTTCCACTACTATCATACAGAATGTAATTCGAAATCGGATTTTTCCCCTGCTCATATCTGGACATTTGCTTCTCTGATTTGACTTTTCCCTCTCCTGATTTTTCTTTTTCATGTTTAATTTTTCCCTACTTCGTAGTCTGTTAACTTTATTGTCAGTAGCCATTCATGGGGTTCTCTACTTTTTCTGGGTGGGTCAGAATTTCCTCTTAAGCCTTTAGCTCCTCAAATACTTCATTTGCTCTATTTAAAACAGAATCAGGAAAACCAGCAAGTTTTGCTACATGTATTCCATATGACTCATCTGGTAATGCCTTCAATTACTTCATGTAGAAAGATAACCTCCCGTTCACTCTCTTATTTTTACACAAAAACATTTCACGTTCTTCAAGTATTTGCTTACTTTGGTTAATTCATGATAATGAGTTGCAAAAATGGCGCGCACTTATTTATGTTGTGAATGTGTTCAATTACTGCCTGAGCAATAGACAGGCCATCATACACTCCTGTGCCCTGCCAATTTCATCAAGTATCACCAAGGAACGATCTGTTGCCTGATTTACTATCGTTGCTGTTTCGATCATCTCTACCATGAAGGTAGAATAACCAGCTGTTATATTATCTGTTTGCAACCCTGCTAAATATCTTGTCAATCACTCCAATATGCGCACTTTTCTGCTGGCACAAATGACCCATGTGAGCTAAAACTGCAATGAGCGTTTTGCCTCAAAAAGTGCTTTTTTCCCGCCATATTAGGCAGTAATTAGATGTATACCAGCTAAATTGATGCTATTTGCAATGAATTTGTCGTTAACTTCAACCACTGGATCTTCCACTACAGATATTGAACTCTTGACTGTCATCGATAATGGGTTTTACGTAATTTTTTTGCAAACTCCGCAAAAAAGCTCTAATATCAAGTTTGCCAAAACATTTGCAGCAGAACAATTTTTCAGATTCTTTAGCGACTTCACTACACAGTTCATAAAAATTTTCACTTCTAAAGCCGATTGCAGCATCACGTGCCGTAAATTTTATTTTCTAGTTCTTTCAATTCATTGGTAGTATAGCGCATGCTATTTGCTAAACTTTGCCTATGAATAAATATGTCGAAGTTATTTTGTGATTTTGCTGACATTCACGTAACCAAAGTATATTGTTGTAATTGTAATATTTTTGTGAGCAATGCCAGTTAGGTTGCGATAAGACTCACGGACTTAGTTACCAACTTATTTTGTTGTTCAATATATAAGATAACTCAGATCAATTCAGGTTGTGGCTTTTTGAATGATAAATCTCCTTCTTTACAGGAACTGAGGTTTGTTATCAGAGTATAGCGCTGTTTAAAGCTCGAATAGATCTTTATGATTACCAAGACTTTTATGTGTTGTGCAGTTCACTCTCGTCACTACTATCACCTGGTAGTAAACACTGGTTCCTTTTTCTCTGGTTAGCACTGGGAATGATATCTGAGAGTTATTGCTGGTTTTTCACTTAACAATAATTATGCAAGGTATGCAAACTCAGATAACTCTAAAAAGTTTTTCCTAGGCTATTTTAATAGGTTCATATCCTGTGAACCACGTTCTAGTATTAAGCGCGATAAAAGACCTCTCAATATCCGGAATGTTGAATAATATCTCTCGTATTTTCTGCGTGGCTCATGATTGTTACAAAAATTGAGCGTTGCTGAGCCTCCAAATTGATTGCCTTGGAGCAAAGCAAGTGGTGGTAAGAAGCATTTGTTTAACAGCGTCCCAGAGGCTGTAACTGTGTGATCAATAACTGAAATTAGTGAACCTTTCTTTTCACCAAATTGAGTTGTAAACAACTCAAAGATTTCTCTTGCTGAAAACATCAATAAGCATGAAATTTTTGTTTGCTTATAGGTTTTTGAAATTCAAAGGAATGGGCCCCTTTGTGTTACTCTGACATATTCAAACGATTGCACCGCACGCTATGATTTCTACTTTGCTGAAATTTCCTATACTCCCAAGTTCCCTGATTTTTATAAAACTCGCATAACGTTCTTGATGATTTACTATACTCAAAAACTCTGTGCGTGTTGTGTATTGATATTTTATAATTTTTAAAATCGATCTAATTTTTCGTCCTCAATGATTTTTCAGAAATTAATAATTCTCTTGGTGATATACGCAATAAATCACTATCAGAGCTTTTCAAATTCATTGAAGTGTGAAAAATTTTCCCGTTGATAATTCAAGCCAACTAATAACTTCGTCATTTGTTCAACCTATGGACGCGAGATAATTATTGCTTTTTATCCTCCAGTAGCGAATCTTTTATAATTGTACCTGGGTTACAACTCATTACTACATCACGTTTTACTATGGTTTATAGCCCCTCTTTTGCTTCATCAGCAGTTTCTAATTGATTCCAGATTGCTACTTTGAATCTAAATCTAGCTTGTGTGGGGTAAAGATTCACTACTGTGTGCTGGCACTCCACACATTGGTACATGTCCTGCCCACACGATTACACCTCTCTTGGTTAGCACTATATTCGGCAATTTCGCAGCTTTTATTAGCATCATCGAAAAACAATTCATAAAATCTCTAGCCTATAAATAGCAGATGATCCTTGTATTGAGCTTTCAAGGTTCAAATACTGCTCCATCACAGGGGTGTTTTTCTTTCACGAAGCTCTCATAATATTTTAATATATTGTGTATTATTAAACGTTATTATGAATTATATTGCACATACATACCCCCAAATATGGTGTGGGGGAAAAAAATTTAAAACAATTAAATTTCTTGGATCAAATAGTCCGGGACACTTGGATGACATAAAAAGGGTATTTGATGACAAAAACAAAAACAGTTGTCATTCCAGCGCGTGACGCTGGAATCCAACTTCTATCACAACCTCATCAAAAACATTCATTTGGTGTGGATCAGCTACTTTCCGCCGCTGGTTTGTGTTCACAAGCAAACTTTTCTGAATCCCAGTCACACTGGGGGATGACATCATAGAGGGGCTGGGATGACACCCTCCTTTGTGTGTATTATTATGCTAAAAGTGACTTACGACAATTTGAAAACGACACATTCGTCGTTCCGCTACTAATTGGAATCTACCTACTGAAATGAATCGCGGTATGACTTTGTTGTTGGTGGGCATTATATGTAAGTTATTGGCCCTTCTTTTTATCATTTGCGGCAGTTGCACCATCAACAGATATTTCAGAGCTAACAGTTTTTCTATCAGCCTGTTCATAGTCTTGACTCAAAAATACATGGTAGGATCCAATAGCTATACAGCAACAGAGAAGATGCATTACACCTGATATCTTACCACCAGAAGAGACTTACTGCAACACCAGCTCAAATGTAACACCAAAAACCACCAATTATTACGCCAGGCACCAAACCTGCCTATCATAGCAGCTTTCTTTTTCGTATTAGCTTGGTTTTCATACTTTTAATAAGCACTTCTTTTGGTTTTCCTTGGCCTAAATCTAAAGGAATTTTATTATCCGTGTTTCATCAAAAGTTTGCACTATATGTAACAGACATTGATTATTTCTTCAGTTTATTACCTATAACTGCATGATGTAGTAATGTATTTCCCTTTTCATCTTTAAAGTTTATATGAGTACAAGAAATTCTTCCTCTAGATTTCTTATTGGGTTGTTTTTGCATATATCCTGGATTGTATTTGCTCCATCTAGTTATTGTATTACTTGTTCTACAGTGATTGCTCATAACCAGTTTTTGTATAAATAAAGCAAGAATTTCGTGTACTATCCTTCCCTTTGTGGTTTTTGGGCATCGTAAAAGCACATGCAAATGTGTCTTTATTAATAGTTATTTCTTTGTTTTGTTTAAGGAAATCTTTTAACTTTTCCAACTCTATTTATACTGTTATTTTTCTTTAATATTATCGTTTGTAAAAGTTTTTCTGTTACCAGTCGTCACCACTCCTCCTTGGTTTTTGCATTTGCTCATTTAAAAATAATATAATAAATCCCTGCTAAAGTCAAGCAATTGATTAACGGTTAATATAATCTTCCAAAGGAGCTCTTACTTTTTGTTCAGCATGTCCATTGGATCAGACTCTTTAGCTTTTTTATGCATCTATTCTTTCCAAATGTGCTTCTATATCGAAAGTTCTCTGTAATCTTAGTTGGTTCTTCTAGAATATTCAAAATATCAGTTGCAAAAACCGATCTCTCTTTCCTTGAAGTTTGACAAACGATGCCTAAATCTTCAAGCTTTGATTGCTCTTTTGGGCTGTTGTAAATACGACACCTAAGTTTTCAAACACTTTTCCTTATAGTAAAAAGGGGGTTTACAGCGAATCTACCACAATACCACTTGCAACTCTCTTCAGTTTTTAGAACTAACTTCAGTTTGCCAATTTGCAATCAAAAATATTAATTCGTTCTGTTCTTGACAATGCATCCAATGATTTGCAGTACTACACCATTTAAGAAATAAGAGAACCAATCATGCCACGTGCCTCTGTTGCTTATATTAAAAGTTATTGGTAATACTCACTTCTTCTTGGCAAGCTTCAAAAATGCACTTAAGTATAACAGAGGGTGATGGTAATAATAATTTTCTTTCTGATCGAAGTAATGTTATTAATAAGCATCCACGACCGTCCATTACTGCCGTCAAAGAATGGGGTGAATCCTTCAAATTGATAATGACATGTGATATATGTATAGTGGGGTGTGTTCTATCATGTGAAACTTTTAAAAAGTTCAAGCAACCCATCAGTTCACCTGGCATTTGGTGGCACATATTTTGCTGTGTCTGTGTACATCCTGGGCTTCCAATCCAATTTTGTGGCGAAATTCTCTGGAGTTGCATGAGAACCTCTTACACCCTTACATAAGGTTTCCGTCCATTTCTTTAACCAACTGAAAGCGACAGTGGAAAAGATTGTAAACGTTTTAGTCCATAATCGAGCTGATATATAATTGCGTACTTCTTGTAAATCATCAGGGATTGCGATCTACATTAGCACCTGCTTTCTTGAGCCAAAATTTCACCAAAAAGGTTGCTTGAAGTTCCCTCAGTTCGCAGAAAAAGACCACGCTACGTACGGGGTCATGTGAAAGATGAGGGTTGAGCAATTTAGCTCCTTCCCTGGATGTATACCCAAAATATGATCTCTGCTCTGGAAGACTGATTAACTAAATCATTGTCCCATTCAAATTTTGGTGGCCAAAGGGGCTTGGTATAAATGCCTGATGTAGAATGCTCTAACAACTTTGCCTGGTGGTGATCCTTTAATATACATTCATTCAACCCCTAGCACACTATTTTTACAGTATATATTATTTTCAAATAAAGGTCAAAAATGAAAATTATTATTGAGTTTTGCTCAAAAGCAGAAAATGAGGGCTGCTGAGCTTTTATATTAGCAGTTATCCTGTTTTCTGGAACTACTATAAAACTTCTAGAGTGAAGTCACTTAATTTTTACACATCTATTGTAGAGTAAAAAGAGCCAATTTGGGACAAAAATGTAGCTGATACTTGGACTTTGCCGGTACCACACTACTTGAAACTATACTTAAGGTGTAGACAATTTAATCTTTATTTCTCTAGCAATAGATAAAGGTTATAAATGTGCTGAAGGAGAAGAGTGCGCTTTATATGGGCCTTAGTTAGCACTAATGCGTTTGTAATACCTTTTTTATCTATATTGTTAATAAAAAAACCTATATTTCACACTGCATCCTTCGCTAAATCTTTTCAGCAAAGGGTTACTTATGATTGCAGGGGATTATTCCTTATTATTAAAAGCTCTATGGGTTACGAGATGACATCTTTGTATGTAAAAAATAAAAGAAAGCAAACGTTAAATCAAAATTTTTAGTTGTGCTACAATTATATTAATAGATTTAGTTTTTCAGTTGATTCGATATTAACTATAGCACTTTAACATAACATGATAATAATTGCCTACAGCACGTTTACATTTTCCATGCTACTTGTAATGCTTGTTTTTATCAGGTTATACCGCCCAGTTAATCAAATAATCCAGGTTTAAAAGTAATTGCTATCTTATTTATTTTTACTTGTCGGTGTGTACACCTCTTCCTTGGATTTCATATAAATTACAAAAGGATATTTGTATTCTTCATTTTATGTTTGCACTGCTTGTGGAAGTTATAACAAAATAAAAAAACAACTAGTTTGGAGATATAGTCTCACTCAGCGAGATTTTCCTATGGTTTAAGGTAATAAGAGAGGAAGTAGTAATGTTTCTGTTGGCTATTACTTGAGAGAGGTTTGTTAAGTCGTGGTTGCTTCATGGTGGTGAAGTGGGTGAATTTTTAACTTTTAGGATTTAACATGTAGCCTATGAAAACCTGTATGTAAGTCTAAAAGACATGGTAGAGTGGGGTATAATTTATATAGAAAAATATATTGCGTGGTCCATAATAACTTGAAATGCAGACGTCAGCATAAAATTATATATAGAAAACTCATGATTCCAACTATAGCAATTTTAAGTGGTGGATTTTCTTGAGAGAAGTGTCGCTTATAGCGGAAAAGAAGCAGTAAAGAACAACGCTTGATAACTTTTCATATAATGCAATAGAAATAGATGTTGATAGCAACATTGCTGAAAAGCAAAAAGTAATCCAGGACCTTGCTTTTATCATCTGCATGGGACCTTACGGCGAAGATGGCTGCATTCAAGGTTTATTGGAGAATTTTGGGTATAAAATATACACACCTCGGAGTTATGGCTTCTGCTGTTGCTATGAATAAGTGATATCAAAGCATATTTCGATTCCTTAGTACCGACACTCCAAAGGGTTATGTAATTAGCCGAGAAGATCCACTAAAAATAATATTAAATCGATTATCGTACGTCTTAAAACCTTCAATTAATGAGGTTCTATCGAATTGCATATTGTTTCCCTCACATGAGGATTACTTGAGAAGCTAAAAGATGCAATTACCATCATGGAAAGAATGATCATGAGAAGGCCATTCCAGGTGTAGAGTTACATACTGTAACAATATTGCTAGATGAAACCATTGGCACTATGAAATACGACCAAAAATAAATTCTATGATTAAGCAAAGTATGCAGATGGTTGCCAGAACATATTTCCATGAAATTCTGACAACCTATATAAAATGACATGGAACACTGAAAGGTTCATCGATTTTAGGATGCAAAACTATTTCCCGCTCAGATTTTAGTTATAATCCCAAAAATAACACTTTAAAAATGCACTTGAGATTAATACACATCTGGCTTTACTGAGTTATCATTGGTGGTGAAATTGCAAAATGGCAAAAGATCAATTTTAATGAATTGGTTAAAAGTATTATTGAAGATGGTTTTACCTTTACAAAAATATTAGGGATTTAAGTCATGTTGGTATTACTAAACCAAAGGAGTTTTTGCGTAAGGAAATTATTGCCTTGGTTATTATCTTTACTTTTCTTACGCTTCTCTACAAGCTCACGATAAAAATAATAAATCGATTATTACTACTTTACTTGGGTATAATGACTGCCTATCTAGTTTATTACTCGGTAGTGGATTTCAATCGACGAAGTGTCCGTGAGCAGCAATAATTTACAAACAAAAGGATATTCTAGCACATTAGATAGAACGCAACCTATCTGTATATCACTTTCAAAACTTACCCCGGTAACTTTAACCTTTGATAGTAAACGAAGATGGATAAAGCCATAGAGTTCTAATTTTGCCCAATACCTACATATTAATATAGATGGCATAAACCATTTGCTCTCTGGAAGATAACAAAACCTCAGTAATTGTTTTTCGAAGGCAAAAGTGATCGTGGGATGACCTCCAGTAGATGATCTTTTTTGTAATTACAGGACAAAACTCGTTATCAAACCTAGAATTTATTTAGAGATGTATTTGAGAGTAAAACTCAATTGGTAACCACATTTCTTCTTTTTGCTTATATAGAGAGGAATAGAAGATGGAATATCATTAAAATATTAACATTCCACAGTGAAACTGCCTGAAGAGATAACCCTTCTAATTGCATGGACTATTTAAACCACACAATACAACTGATTTTACTTTCAAGCGGTGGTGTATTGATATGCATACTGATAAATTTTTGTGAAGAGAAGTCTGCTGTCATCCAAGTAGGATGACGACTTATCATTCGTACAGTTGTCGTTTGCTTAAACGAGTAAAAATTGCCAAACGAAAAAGAGGCAAAGAAAAGCCCCGTGGTGCGAGTTTGCCCTATAAGCCACTAATGAAAGTATTTTCTGTAATATGTGCTAACGCTAAAATAAGCGCGATTTGAATGAATGAAAAATAAAAAGACATGCAAAGCACTTATAATTTTTATATAATCATAATAAAGTACTCTGGTTTTTTTAATTTTTGTCATTGAGCCTGCAGATTAAACAGGTTTTGAATCATAAATACCCCCTTATTATCATAATAAGAGGCTGGCTGGCAGTACTTTTTGGTTAATTCGTTCTGTAATTCTGATTTCAGCGTTATGCGCTGGAATAACAACGTAAAAATTTTCAACATCCCAAAATTACAAATTTAGTCTGTTTTAATTAGTGAAGAAAGGTTACGATGTGCTGGTCATTAGGAAATTTAGAATATACAGAAGCTATAAATCTAATCTGTTTATGCAAAACCATCTCCCACACTCCAAGTTCAACATTAATTGCCTATTCTGCATCTTTTACTCTGTTTAAGGTTTTCAGATCAGATGCAGTTGCATTATCGTAATTGAGCAAGAAGTTACAATGTTTCCTTGAGATTCTAGCTCCACCAATATCTTTAACCCTAGGGCAATGGTTATCAATTGCTCCCATGCTCGGTAGGTTTTTGGATTTTTGAATGTCACCCAACAGTTTTTCCTCTTTGTTGGCTTTTATTTTTCTCAACAATTTCCTTTAACCTTTGCAATATAGCTCATACTCTGAGTTTATTTCCTTTAAACAAGCTTCAACAAAAATCAATTTCCTTTTAGGCTATGTATCGGTAAAAATACCCCATTTCTTCGCTGGAGAACTCATATGGTTTCATCCTCCTAGATTCACTTTTCTTTTTATGGATTACAGCGCTTGCGATGTCACTTTCACACCTACAATTTCATTTCATTTCCATTCCTGGTGTTTTGGAAACTCAGGTCCATAATTTGTTGCTCTCTCCTCCAAAGTAACCAAGGTTCTAGAGGCCACCGGCTCCCAACACAATGGAGGTTGTTCCCACTTGGCCTAATATGCTCTCTACTAATTTTACTGTTGTTCTCTCGAATGCCT
Organism: Crematogaster levior; assembly: GCA_901521435.1. NCBI lineage: Eukaryota > Metazoa > Arthropoda > Insecta > Hymenoptera > Formicidae > Crematogaster > Crematogaster levior. The sequence continues at coordinate 95,654 of CABEGB010000760.1, forward strand.
ATCTGTACACTATTATGTTGGATGTTTACTCTAATAACATAACTGGCAGTTTCAGTATTTTTAATCAGTGGCATGTTATCTTCAAATATCAACATGGTTTGAAATATCCATGGCTCGTCCGCGTTTAGCCACGTCCTTTTGAACGTTAAGATGTCTGCATAACAGCTCACGTACTTTAGGTAAAATATAAGCATTTTGATTTTCAGCTCTAAATCTGTCATTTTCCCATTTCTACGCATCTTGAGATTAGCTGCGCTTGAAATATATTTTTCCGCGCTAACATACAACAAGGGAACTAGCATATTTTTACGTTTTACATATTCAGCCAAAGCGCAAAGTGGTTCAAAACAGACCATTCACTCTTCTTCATAAAACTGAGTTTCACTCTTATAAAAAGACATATTATTATTATTTTCTCTAAAGATCGATAAAATTTTTACATCATTCCTTCTATTAGGAATACAAATCGCTCCTGTCCCACCGCACTTAACTTTTTGCTTTTGGTGGCTCTAAATTAAAGTGCTTTTAATCACTTATAGGTCAGCTTCAGCTAAAAATTATTCCATCAAAACTTTGATTTTGCAATCTAGTTGTTACATTTTCCGCGTAGCATGATTTTATATTTAAATCTGGTTAACGTTTTAACATTTAAGACTTTTTTTCTTATTGAAGAGTAATAGTAGCCTGCTTTGTGGCGAGACTCAAGGGGCCCCCATGTTTTATGAAATAAACGCATCGCATGGACTTAGCCTTTCTAAAACACAAGGAATTGTTAAATCGAAAACGCAGGGCGTGAATGGTTTGCCATATCTATATTATTTTCGAACAATTTCAATTCTCAATTTCTTTATTAAGACAATCCTTTGCCTCCCATTTCAGCAAGATTTGCGTTTGCATACTATCTCCGGTATTTTGTTTCTCAATCGATAAGTTAGGGAAAGAATCCAACAACTTTTGTTTTTATTTGCCAAAGCCTAGACGGCTTCAAACATTGCTTCCTCTGGTACCTATTTTGATAACATGTGTTAGATTGTTTGTCTGATGTCATTCAGTGACTACTTGGATCGGTTTAATTCATTATATAAACCTTTGCATTGTGTACTTTAACTTAAAACCAAAGTGACTTCCATTTTACAAATAATCTTTTAAATGCATATAAACTGGATTCCTGGATTCACTATCCAAGTAGCTGACACTGGTTCCCTTTATGACGGCAGCGCCTATCCAGTGGTAGCTTCTCGGATCATATTTCAAAAAGGGCACTGGGATGACACCTGTAGCCCCCACATTGTACCGCCGCGGTATCTCCTTAGCATGAATCCCGCTAACACGGGGAGCGGGATGACCGGGTTCAGTTCGATGAGGCCTAAATTACTTTAGCCATAAATATTTAAAAATTCTAAAACAAAGAAAAAGAATAAAAAGCCCTAGTCATTGTCTATTTTCAGTATTGGCGTTTTAAAGTCTTAAACCTGCCAATTTGGCTAGCACTCAAAGCAAGCAATAACTTTAACTAATATTTAAAATTTACTAGGCAGAAAAAGGCATGAAAAACCCATAGTAACTAGTTATTACACTCTATTTTAAAAATTTGACGTTGGTGTCTTGAACGCTTTATAAGCTTCAATATGTAGGTAAAAACCTAAATTTTATAAAAGACATACAGTGCATAGTGCAAAAATTAAACAATAGTACATAAAATACAAGTTTTTCTTGTCATTTTAATCTGCTGCAGAGATTGCAGTTAAATAAAATAACTTCACTCTTTCATGATAAAGGGGCTGGCAGGGGTTTGTCAAACAAAAAGTTTTTCGTTTTCTTCTACTTGGATGGGTTATTTGGACAATAAATTTTTACAAAATCATTTTAACAACACAATCAATTATTACAATTTAAAACCAGCTTATGTACAACAGGCTATAGTCAAATCTTTTTCAGTATTATGCATCTGTTTGCCTTTATACATAACACTGCCAAATTTCTTTGATAATAGCTTTTTATTTCGAAAAAGAATAAACTTAGAGCCTTGACCTGAAAGGAGGGGCATCTTGCTTTTAAACAGACTTAGACTTCTATTTTAAGGAAAAGCTAAACATGTTAGTAGCAGGTGAGATAAAGAGGACATTGCTAACAAAAATATTGAATCTAACATTAAAAATAGCGTTGTAACTTTAAAATAATATGTGATGATTATAAAAAGCATCTGCGTTGATTAATGCGATAAATCAAATTTAGAGCTAAATGAAAAATTCTTCAATTCTCATTTCATAAACCCCATTATAAAAATTCTTTGATCAATTGAAATAGTTGTAGAATCAATAAACAATGTCCAGCGCCAATTTGGATGACTTAGCACAAAAGGAAGTCAGTGTTCAAAAACAAGGGCAGAATAAAATATTAGTGCAGGTGCCTGGGTAAGACACAACAGATAAAATCTCTCCTGCTTGGCAAAACTGTAAGCTAACTTTCGGTATAGATACCAGCATTAGCTAAAATACAGGATGTAGTAGATCTTGAAACTACTGTCATGCTCAAGGATTCCTTTAGGTAATTCAATATTCCGCAAAACTGAAATAGGTGGTGATTCGCTGGTTAACACATCAGTTAGATTTGGTCATTAATTAAACCAACAGTGCATTTTAAATTGACAGCATAGCGAGTAAAAAGATTCTTGAAAATCACGAAATGTGGGAAAAAAACCTTTGCAATTGTTCTAGGATAACACAGTCTAACAGTACTACCCAATACGTGAGCCAATTTTAAATGGAGGGGGAAATTACATGGTAATTTCACTGAAAAAAAACAAAAGATTTTTAATACCCAAAATCTGGAGCACTGCCAGCACCCCTTAAAATAATTGAAGAAAAACGTTAGCCCAAACCTTGGAAGAATCAATAAAGGAAATGGCGGCAACAATCTCTATAGCCGTGGCTTTTATTTTATATTATCACCCACGGCAAAATTGGGTATATTAGCTTCTGTTGCTTTTTCTAATGTAATTCTTATATTATCAATTCTCACTCTGCCCAGCAACTCAACTTTACCTGGAATTGCAGGTATTGCACTCTGTCGGTATGGCGGTGGATGCAAATGTTTTAATATTTGAGCAATTCGTGAAATCAAATCTGGCAGAGAGTGGGAACGTGCTGATTGAAAGGGTTTACTTCTTTCTATAAAGACAATACTGGATTCAAATATCACAACACTCATTGTTGCAGGAATAATGTTCAGAAATTCATTAGCAGCGACAATTAAGAAATTTCTGTCACTTTATCAATAAATTTTTATGTTCGATGTTTTCTGCAATCTGCAGTCACAAAACTCCGATATAGGTTTTGTATAATTGAAAGAAATAGCCGCTTTGATTGAAGTCAACCACCTTCATTCCACAACATTATATCCTGGAATCGACGTTCAAAACTCCTATGGTGCCACTACTTAGGGTAAGCAATAAATTACTTATAGCACCGCCTTGCCAACATCTTTCTCTATTGTAACATTGCGTCTGGAGGAGGGTATTTCTATTCCATTCAAATTATGAAGAAAACTTATTCAGAAGATGCTAAGTTCTGATTGGACCACCGGCGGAAATTGCATTTATTCTCTGATATTTTGTGATTCCGAGATCACATGCTATATATTTTACTTGCTTCAAGTGCTGCCCCATAAAAGCCATAACATTATAATTTGGCATAACTTTTTCAGCATAATAAGATAAAAAAAAGTAAACTACCACCACCTGACATCATTTTTCAGCTCTTTGCGCTAAACGGTGAAAGAATAGCACGATATATGCATTGCATTGAGGAAGTTATTCAGTGAGAAGTATTGACATATTTACCATCTAACTCATTTTTATCGGAGGTATTGCATGCACCAAAAAGTCAAAAATTACCCCATTTTTCTCTATTATTTCAAAAAGCATTATCTACGTTTTTCATTTGAAACGTCTGTGGTGTAATAGGCATTTAATTCATCTGCTATTGATTTGATGGTTTTTCTTTTATTATTTCATTCTGAGTAGGTGAATTTTTAAGTTCTGCTTGCTCTGAGAGAGTTTTGCTATACCCACCGTATGCTATCGATCTCTTATTTATTCCGGTTATTAATCCCTTTTTGCCTTGTAATTAGACTTGCCGTCCTTAGAACTATCTGCTTTTTATAATTTGAGTATTAACTAGATAAAGTCAATTATGTTTTAAAAATTTTTACGGTAACGAAGTCTAATACACTGTAACAAAAGGCAGCGATGAGACATTTTCAGCAGCTGTCTATCTTGAATTACTTCTTATTAAAAATAAAGCTTAATTAAATATTATAGTTAATAATTACCTTTCTTGACAAGTAATTAAAATGGTGTTATTAATGTATAAAATAATCAGTGAGGTTTCAATAAAACAGTATTAAAAAGTAAAATTAAAAACTGTCCTTTTGAAATTAGAAAACTTCTTTGTTGCAAAGGTATTTCATATATGATGATCGAAAAGGATTCAAAGATTCTTCTGGTAGGATTAGTTTATCCCTACACGATTCAACTTTAACTCTACCAAGAGAAGCAATACCTAATTCTTTAGAGCTTTTGTCTTCACTTTATAAAGAAAATGCGCTAACTTTACCTATATTATATTAAAATATCTTCTCTTTTAAAGGGTTATCCAAAGATTTTGGTGAGATGATTAAAAATTACAAATTTAAAAATGGATCTATACAAAAGCGAACTCCAAAGAAACAATTCTAAAATTTCTAAAGAAAGTGGGGTATACAATGAACATTTTAAAATGTTCTTGGTGGCGGTAAATCAGTACGTTAGGTGATCGAATTGAAGCAAAAATACTATTTACACTGAAAATGAGGTTGCAAAATTAAGCTGAGGATTTCAAAAAGAAAGAACTAGAGACTATACTATTAACACTAACATTCATGAAAATATATCAAAATGGGATTTTACCTATAACTGCTATAATTATTCATACTTACTCTATAGTCTTCCTTGATTTAATAATAATAGCCATTACACCATCCACTCATATGAGTCTGCATGCAGTAACGGTTTTTAGGTATATAGCAGTTTTCACCTTTCCTTGGTTAATGCTTATAATAGCAGATTAACAGCAAGTTATTGTTCTAGGCATGTTTTTGCAAAAGAAATGCAAGACTTTTGAAGGGACAAAAATGTAGATAAACAATAATACTGAGAATGAAGAAATTGAACAAAGACCAGTAGTAGGCGATTATGGTAAAAACCTTCGGCACCACTGTGCGATGAACCTAAGCAGCCAGCAGATCTTTCAGAGGCTGAAAAGCCACCATCATACAGAAAAGCTTTGACCCTACCCTGCAACCGAAAGGGATTCAAAAACTAAACAGTAATTTTAATTTCTACTGCTACCTCTATCTAATACAGCAGGGGTGTAATTTTTGAGCTAGAGGGGTTATGGTGTATAAAGACATAAAAACGGACAAGTCAACAAAATTTACAAACGTAAATTTTATTATCGATAATTGAACCATTAGTAATCTTGAACTTTTCAGACTGCAGATTTTCTTTATATGGATTGCATTTTACCTCAATTTGTATGACTCAAGTATTTGAAATAAAGGAATCCAATATACTCCTGTTGATTCCATAGCTACTGTTGTAACTTTACACTTTTTTAACCACTGTGCTAAGTTATGAAGGTCTTCAGTAAAGCAGCCAAATTTCTGAACGCGTTCTTCCTTCAGGTACACACACATAGTGTACAGCTGAACCAATGTCTATTCCTGCTGCATTAGGATTCACTATTTCTAATTTACTTTTTGCTTTTTTCATGGTAACTCCTACATATAATTTGTAATAGGGAAACGCTTCAGCTTGGAACGGTTGATAGTACAATCTCCTAACCGAGGTAGTCTAAATGACTCCATCAATGATTTGACCGTTCCTTCCAAAACCATGCTTGCATACGGGCACTTAGGCACCATTGAAAATGTCGGTCATAACTGCAGAGGCGCTCCCTGTACAGCTATACTTGAAAACTACTAAAAACTTAAATTTGTGTGTTTCTTTCTGATTTGACAGATTTCGTCTGTTCGATGCTTGCATCACACTTTGTACTGTTTTAATTTTTGCCTAAAGCTTTTAATTCAGCGTGAATTTTAGGGATCTGCATTTGGATGCTTTTTTTGAATATCTGCTAGAAGCCCATCTCTTGCTAATTCCTTACTGCTTTTTCCCTTAGCAACCCATACCACCAGCAGATATGTCTAAAACCCTACATAGTTCCTGTATTTTATAGCAATTTCTATATAAAAAGAATACTTTACTCTTTTTGTTTGGTCAGGGCTTTTTTTTTATGTCTCTTTCTCTTGTTACTCTTGCTAGTTCTTTTTTTAGATCAAATCTTTCTTTGTCATAAGGAGCCTTTGTCTGGAAATGCGTATGCTTTTGACATTTTTCCATCATATTTTCTTACTTAACATACTGCCATCTATGCCTAGATCTTTTTCTATTTTTGTACTTCTGTTTCTTTAACCAACTTAACAGCTTCTAATTTGAATCCTGCTGCTTCTATTTGCCATATTTTGAAAAAACGTTTTATTTTACTCCAAAAACGTCTTAACTTTCTCTCTACTTTTTCTGGGTAAGGTCACTAGACACTTATGCAGATGTGCATAGAATGACAGAAGAGACTTGCGTTAGATATTGTTTATTTACTTTCGATCTTTTCTATCAATTTTTTAACTAAGCCTCTTAGCTTTTTACTGGATTCATCAAGCTCTTGAATCTGCGAGCTATGCTCTTTCATTAGTTCCTTATAGTTACCTCTTATGTAGTCAATCATTTCCTTCATCTGAGCAATCATCTTGTTAACATCCATACTACCCAAATCAGGTACCATGCCAGGCATAGCCCCTTCTAACATACCGCCAGCCATAAGCTGCTGGGACATTTGCATAAATGGTTTTAAAAGTCTGATTAAGCAATTCAGGATCCTTGGCTAATTTTTCTATTTGCTCTTTGCAAGTATCCATATACTGCTTCATAAATTCATCTTCTTGTCCTTTGTCTATCATAATATGTCTACCTAAAAATACGTATCCTTTATTTATATCGTTTTTAAATTAAAAACAATACAAAATACCTATCACAAATTGCATTAATACTTTTTAAACAATAAAAAATGCTCCTTTGCTTACAAATGGTCACATACCTTCTTTAACCATTCCTTATCTTTTACGCTATTTTCTAAGTTTTCATAGACAAATTGATGATAGCTATTTATCCATTCAATTTCATCTTTAGTAAGCATTTGCACATCTATTAGCCTTCTATCATATGGAATGAAGGTCAGTTGTTTGAAATGTAAAAAGCTATTTTCTTGTCTGTCGACATACATCAGATTTTCAATTCTTATTCCATACTCTCCCGGAATGTAATAACCAGGTTCGTTGGAAAGTATCATTCCTGGCGTGAGTTTCACTTTATTGCCCTTTGATATTGCTTGTGGTCCTTCGTGTACTGATAGGTAACTTCCTACTCCATGCCCTGTACCATGCATGTAATCTATTCCAAATTTCCATAGGTGAATACGTGCCAAAATATCCAATTCTCCGCCAGTAGTGCCAAGAGGGAAGACGGCATTTGCCACAGCAATGTGAGCTTTGAGTACTATCGTATAGTGGGCTATCTGTTCACTGGTTGGATTGCCAATTGCTACAGTTCTTGTCACATCAGTTGTGCCATTAAGGTATTGGAGTCAGAGTCAATCAAATATAGTCCACTTTTCTGAATTACCTTATTCGTCTTACTGTTTTGCACGATAGTGAATTATTGCACCATTTTCATTAAATGCAGAAATTGTTGGAAAACTTGGTTGCTTAAACAAATCCTGCTCTTTTCTGTATTCTAAGAGTTTCTCTTCAGCATTAAGTTCAGTGACTTCATTGCCAATATTATTTTCAAGCCAATGTAGAAAGTTTGTAACTGCCACTCCATCTCTGATATGCGCATTTATAGCCCCAGTTATTTCAATTTGATTTTTTACTGCTTTATAAATTAGACAAGGATCTTCTCTTTCAGCTACCTGTTTATCTTTTATTACAGCCATGATACTCATTGGAGTTGTGTTTGGATCTATAACTATTGAATTTAGCTTGTGCAGCGAATTTTCTAGCTCACTAATATCAAAAATATTTATATGATTGCCTAAATTTGCTTCTATAGTTGAATGTTCTTTGTCTTGAACAAACAAATCAACATTGCCGCTTTTATATAATATAGCACGACCCAATATACATGGAGTATATTTAGCATTTTCATTTCTTAAATTTAATAACCATGAAATTGAATTTGGATCAGTCAAAAGCACTGCATCAGCTTCTTTATCTATGCTTTTAGCGACTTTTTCACATTTATTCTTACTACTTTCACCAGCTGCATGCGAAACTATCTTTTGTTCTCTACGACTAATTTCTTTTTTAATTGAATATGGTACCAATTTACAAATATCTTCATATTTTCTTATCTCTTTTACGGTAAAATATTGCAAATAGTAACCTAGTGAGGTGGTCAATGTTAAGTTTGCTTTTACCCATTCGCGTGGATCCTCTTCTTGTATATTATATACTTGAAAATTGCCCCGATCGAGCTGATTGTGAGCTTGTGTGATATAGCGTCCATCTGTAAAAAATTGGCACTTGTTGTTTTTTGTAACGATAAGTAGCCCATTTGTTCCTGTAAAGCCACACAGCTTTGTTAGCTCCTCTGAATACTCATTTAAATATTCATCTTTAGTATGCAACATAAATGCGTCAACATTTGTTTCACACATAAAAGAACGAAATTCTTTGATTTTTGACATATACCTCACGCAAAACTAGCAGCTACTTTCGTTTTCTTATTCCTAAGGTACACTAATATGCTCACTATCGCTGCGGGAGTGATGCCTTGTATTTGCTTTGCAATGCCAATCGTCGCTGGTTTTATCGTCTGCAACTTTTCTATTACTTCACTTGACAGGCCTTTAACTTGTGAGTAGTTAAAATCGATTGGAATTTGAGTGTTAATTTCCTCTCGTAAAAACTTCATATCTGCTTCTTGTCTTATTAGATAAGGTTTGTATTTTGCTTCAATTTCAACTGCTTCGCATATTTCATTCTTAGTTATGCTACCCATTGCGGCGTCATTCCAGCGCGTAACGCTGCTTTTTTCCTGGATCCCGGTGTCAGCTGCTCGGATGATGTGAGAGTGTCCTGAGATGACGGAAGAGGATCCAGTATCCGTTGTGCAGCGTGTGATGCTGTTTAACTCCGGCCATATTTCTTGTAATTTATTCCAGTCGATGTTTGGATAGCTGAGTAAATCTAGTGCCGTTTTTCTTATCCCATCATAAGATATTTTGATACCATAAGACCTAAGCTGCTCAGGAGTAATCGTCAGACTCCCTAACTTCTCTTCAAGCTGCTTAATGGATTTAAGTTTATTCTGTAAAACAGAGTATCTCTCATGCGAAACAAGGGAAATATCATAACCTTTTTGTGTTAATCTTCTATCCGCATTGTCTGACCTGATAGCTAGCCTATATTCTGCACGTGAGGTAAATAATCTATAAGGCTCGATCACCCCTTTGGTGACCAAATCATCTATCATTACACCGATATATGAATCTGTGCGGTGAAGAACAAAGCTTTCTTTTTTTTCAGATGCAGAGAGTGCTGCATTAATTCCGGCGATAATTCCTTGCCCTGCTGCTTCTTCATATCCAGTGGTGCCATTAATTTGGCCAGCAAAATATAGACCTTTAATTTTCTTAGTTTCAAGAGTATGGCTTAGTTCTCGTGGATCAATATAGTCATACTCAACTGCATATCCAGACCTCAATATTTCTGCGTTTTCAAGTCCTTTGATACTCTTTATCATTTTATTTTGCACTTCAACAGGCAATGAATTTGAAATTCCGTTTGGGTATACAGTATCATCGTCCAGCCCTTCTGGTTCTAAAAATATTTGGTGACTACTTTTTTCTGCAAATTTATTAACTTTAACTTCAATGGATGGGCAGTATCTTGGTGCAACAATGTCATCCAAATACGAAGAAGCTGACCTATGAAGATTTTCTCTAATTATTTTATGCGTATTTTCATTAGTATGGGTAATAAAGCATGATACCTGAGGTTGGTTAATTTTTTCTGTGAGATAAGAAAACGGCACAGGTGGGTTATCACCTACTTGTTCTTGCAATATTGACCAGTTTATAGTATTACGATCAAGCCTTGGTGGAGTTCCGGTACGCAGTCTACCTAATCTAAAATCATATCTCTTGAGCGTATTTGCAAGTTCTACTGCAGACTTATCTCCCATTCTTCCTGAAGGAGTTGTTTGCTCTCCTATATGAATCACACCCCGCAGAAAAGTCCCTGTAGTTAGAACGACTTTACTTGTTGGTATACGTTCACCTGAGCTTATCATTACAGCTTTAATGCACGGTTCTCCATTGCCATTACTTTCTATAAGAAAATTGTCAACTGACTCTTCTTTTACCGTCAAATTGTTATAATTTAGAATAATTTCCTGTATTGCTTGCTTGTATAATTTTCGGTCTGCCTGTGCACGTGGACCCCATACCGCTGCACCTCTGCTGCTATTTAAAATGACTGAGTGTATGCTTGCTTGATCGATTGCTCTTCCCATTATTCCATCAAGAGCATCGACTTCTCTGACTACAACGCCCTTTGCAACTCCTCCAATTGCTGGATTGCAGGACATTTCTCCTATAGTTGAAATTTTATGAGTTATAAGCAGTGTGTTTACACCAAGGCGAGCTGCCGAAGCAGCAGCTTCGCACCCTGCATGACCACCACCTACCACCACTACGTCATATTTATGCATGCTTTTTAAGTAATTCGTACCCTACTAATATTCCGATTATCAACGGTTAATGTCAAATCTTGTTATTCCAATGTTAGATGTACAGTCCCAGAGTGTGATGGTATGATAAAATGTAAGAAAAAAATACCATCGAAGGAGGAATTATGGTTACATGGGTGCGCCCGGACAACAGCGTAGAGCAATACAAAATAGTATAGCAAAGCTTTCCAAACCTTAATCCAAAAACTATTGTCGAAAACGCTCATTCACCAGATATGGGGCCAAAACATCCAAGATCAACTGTTCTAACTTTAGAAGAAGAAGGTCGCATTTCGGAAGCATACACTTCTACCATTAGATGATTGCCTTGCAGTCTACAATTCCGCACTTCTAGCCTGCATCGCTGTTATAACATTAGCAAACTGCCAGATGTTGATTAAACCAAAAAAGAAATTTAAGAAATATCCTATAGCATATTGATATTGCAGAAGTCAGAACAGAGGAGGGAAAACTATATCTATTTGTTGCTATAGATCAAATTCACCTATGTTGAGTTACATAAACGTGCTACAAAACCCATAGCTGCTGAGTTTTTACGTAATTTGATTAAAATTCTACCACACACTGTTTTGACAGATAACGGTATACAATTTACCAACCAGAAACGCCATAAATACGCTTTCCAACACATATTTGATAGAGTTTGTGAAGAACATAATATTGAACATCGTCTAACAAAAATCTTGGGCAAGTTGAACGAAACTTTAAAAAACACTACTACCAATCACATCAGCAACTCACAAAGCATCTTTATGACTTTGTTATGGCCTACAATTATGCAAAGAGACTCAAAACTCTTAATGGTCTTACTCCTTTTGAATTTATATGTTCTCAGTGCTCCTGAATTGTTTATACTAAATCCTTACCATCACACTCTGGGACTGTACATCTTATATGGCTTCTCTAAAATTTTGTCCACAGAGCCTAGGAGAAAATGGCATTAAAGCCAAACTTAGACGAAGGTTCAAAAATAAAAAACAGCAAATAAGCAACCGAGTTGTGGCTCCGAACATATTGGATCAAAGATTCACCACTGATCAGCCAAATTGATGGCCGTTAATAAGCGCAAACCCGATAAAAATCTGCTGTTACATAGCGATCAAGGGTCACAGTATACCTCTCAAAATTACCAATTTCTATTGAACACAAAAAACATCATTTCCAGCATGAGCCATAAGGGATGTTGTTACGATAACTCTGTTGCAGAAAAGTTCACTCAAAAGGGAGCTGCTTATTCTCGCTCAACAAACCAGAACTGCCATATTTGAATACATAGAAATCTTTTATAACAAACAACGTAGGCATTCTACTATTAATTATTGCATTCCTGCACAATTTATTCTCATGACAAAAACGTCTTAACTTTCTCTCTACTTTTTCTGGGTAAGGTCAATATTATACAGCCCTCCTTTCTGATCCATTCTCTACCTTAGGTGGCTTTGCTCAGCTCAAAAAAAGCTCATTTTTTTAGCTATCCCCCCCTATAAATTATATACTATATTATATTTTAAAATATAATATAGTATATAATTAGGGGAAGAGGCGACGAAAACAAGATTTAGAGTTTGAGGAGCCTCCGGTTTAAGGTAGAGAATGGATCAGAAAGGAGGGCTCAGGGTCGATGGACGTTAAGTTGTTTATCGACTTAATTCCAGAGAGATCAACTATGTTTTTGTAGGAAGTTCAGCAAGCCTTGTGCGAAAACCTGTTTTCAAATCATAATGTTCGTGTAAGTGTTGTTATTTTTAACCTTTTCTTGCATATTGAAACTATAAGATTCAATTTATGTACTTACGCTCTATAACTCCAGTTTTAGAAAGATTTTCTAACTGCTTTGGGCATTACAGAGTCTGGTAAAACAACTATTGCAAAAACGTTGTTTAAGCACTTGCCGTACGTATCTTTAGAAAATATTGACACTCGTTTTCAAGCGCAAAATGATCCTAGGGCATTTCTAGCTAATTATCAGCAGGGCGCTATTTTTAATGAAGTACAGCACGTACCTGAATTATTATCATATCTTCAAGAAATGATTGATGAGTCTCCTGTAAAGGGTCGATATGTACTAACAGGGTCTCAAAATTTTGCTCTTAGTCATCATGTTTCTCAATCTCTTTCAGGGCGCATAGGTATGACAACACTATTGCCTCTCAGCTTATCTGAGCTTGGTATGCCCATAAATATTAATTCAGCTATTTTTAAGGGAGGGTATCCTGGATTACATAGCCTTAACATGCACCCACTGGATTTCTATCCTAGTTATATCCAAACCTACATTGAGAGAGACGTTCGACAACTTAAAAACATTGAAAACATTGCAAACCTTCCTCAAATTGTGTGCAGGTCAAGTAGGTCAGATTCTTAATTTATCATCTTTTGCTCAAGATTGTGGCATTTCTCATACAACTATGCGGCAGTGGCTGAATATCTTGGAAGCTAGTTACCTAATATTTTTTCTTCAACCATTTCACCAACAAGCGTCTAATCAAGATGCCAAAGTTATACTTCTATGACACTGGTCTTGCTTGTACGCTCCTTGGCCTTGAAAAGGAGAGTCAACTAGAAACACACTACCTTAAAGGAGCTCTGTTTGAAAATTTAATTGTTTTGGAGATTTTCAAGAAACGTCTTAATCAGGGGTTACCTACTAATCTATACTTTTGGCGTGACCGAACGGGACACGAAATAGATTTATTAGCAGAATGGGGTGGATGCTATTGAAATTAAGCACGCTTCAGAGTGATTTTTTTAAAAATGTACAGTATTTCTGTGAACTCTCTCAAACAGCTAAGCAGGTCAGCAGACACGCAAATTGTGCCAATAAATGAAATAGATCAACTTACCCAGTTGCTTGGTTGAAAGCAAGAAGAAGACAAGGAGTACAAATTTACTATTATTTAACTGCTAGTCTGGTATGTTAGGCAATCGTGTTGGGTACAAAAATGGATAACTATGCGGGAATTACTAAACGTGTTGCAGCATTTGTAGTCGATGCAATAATATTTCTAGCCTTTTATCTATTCATTTTGTTCATATTATCAGATAAACCCTTTGCTGAATTTTTTCATTATATCTTTTCTGATACTGGTACAATCTCTACGTCAATTCAAGAAGAAGTATTAGAAACATTACTGTTTATAGCACTAGAAACATTAATGATAATAAAGTTTGGTTGGACTCCAGGAAAATTACTATTTGGTATATACATAAAAGATGCAAACACACTTAAAAACGGTGCTTTAATGCAAGTATTGATAAGAAGTACTTTCAAGGCGCTTTTGTTTGTACCTAGCTATATTTCTGACTGGTTCTATATTTTACCAATTTTAGTTTTAATATTTGTAATATTTGATCGACATAAACAGACTTTTTATGATAAAATTGCAAAAACAGTAGTAATTGATTACAAACCTGAAAAACATCACTTAGATTTAAACTATGTGGGAATAACTAGGCGTGCAGTAGCATACATCATTGACCGCTGCACTATTATGGGAATAGTTTCATTCTGTTTGATTTTTGTAAAAATTATTTTTCATCCTGACAAATTCACACGTTTAGTCGTATACATTTCTTTATTTTTTTTGCTATCAATGGTACTCGGAGTATTTATAACAAGAAGATTTGGTAGCACCCCAGGGCAATGGCTGTGCCGCATCTGTATAAAGAACATAAATACACTTAAAAATATTACTCTACTGCAAGCAATAAGTCAGGTATGTTTTGTTTGAAATTATTAACTTCATATTGATTTTTATGCTCATTATTAATCTATTCTTTTTTGAGACATATACTTCCGAATGGTGGTTTGAACCCTTATCAATCTTAACCTCTGTAGCCATAATACTAATTTTCATATGTGCAATATTTGACAGGCGCAAGCAGTTTCTTCATGATAAGATTGCAAAGACAGTGGCAATAGATTATAAGCCTTCAAGCTGATTTCTTCTCCAGTTGTGGGTTTATACTTACTTTTTTTCTATTCAATTTCTAATCTGCATAAAATTTATTAAAAAGACTATTGACACTAAAAACATCTGTGTCATAAGTTAGTCTATATTTGACATTTACATAAATTGTTTGCGATCATTTAGTTTTATAGTGAAGGTAATTTTTAGTCATACTTAAGGGAGGGTGAAGTGCACGTGAATCAGCAACAATCAAGTAATACAGCTAAAAAAGACATTATTCTTCAACTATTACAGTCTAGTGTTTTAAAGCAAAGAAATCTTAATGATAAAATTAGTCATGAAGAAATAAGCAGATTAATAGATGATATTATAAGTTTAAGCGAAGATAATACGGGTGAACTTCGTCGTTCAAAGCGAAATCTACCCAGTCTACTCCTCCCTGTATTTATGTTAGGTGTACAGACTGTAGCGTTAGGTTCACTAGGTTTAGCGTTGGGTGCATCGGATTTCGCGTTAATCATGTACCGTGTATTAAGTACACAACGTGGACGTGAGATAGTTATGGATTTAATCGATAAGGCTTTAGAGGGTAAAGATATTATGGATACTATGGAGGATCTTAGACGAACTGGGCTTTTTAAAACAAATGAAGAGCAATTTACACAAATAGCAGAGGCTCTATTAAAAGGAGATGCGGGTGTTGATGTACAAGATAAAGACGGAAGAACTCCTTTATATTATGCTGTTTATTACACTCATGGTGAACATCCAATGGCTAAATTATCAACATCCAAAAGTAGCAAAACTTCTACTAAATTATGGTGCAGATCCATCATTTATTCATAGACCTAAAGCTATAACAGCAGGAATTACTGTGGGTATATTAGCTGCCATTGTTGCTCCATTAGTACTTATTTGTTCTACTGCATTATCTGCACTAGCAATACTGCAATTGGAATAGCTATTGCATTAGATAAAATTACGAAACTAATGAAGTTATCAGAGAAAAAGCCTTCTCGACTAACAGAAGAGGAATCACAGAATTTATCGAACGAGTTAAAAGAGGCTAGATACAATAATATAAGTGAGCAGACTACAGCTGCTAATTTACCACAGTAAACGCACCATGGCAATGTTTGTATTTCTTCCCTGAGTTACAAGGGCACTTGTCGTTTCTTGAGACTTTGGGAAGTCTGCTATTTCTCGCAGAATGTAACCTATTGCCTATTTCTTGTAGCTTAAAGTGCGCTAGGCGGTGAATGGTGAGTTCCTTCCATTTTTCAAGCATTGACTCAAACATCAAGAAAGCTTCGCGTTTAAATTCATTCAGTGGATCTTTCTGCCCCATGGCACGTAAGCTTATGCTTTGTCTTAAGCTTTCTAAAGTTGAAAGGTGCTCCCTCCATAAATGATCGAGTGTCATAATCATTACTTGCTTCACTATCGTATTCCACAAATCTGTAGTGTGCTGACTGTTGAAATATTTTTCTTTCTCAGTAAAAAATTCTTGTATCTTATCATTTATATAATCCAAAGCTTCTTGTTTGTTTAAAAACTTTGCTAAATCTTCTTTATCAAGCGTTATTCCATACTTTGTATGGAATTCTTTGACTATATCTTCAATATAATCCTCATAATAGCCACTTTGGACTATACCTTCTATTACGCTCTCATTTACTTCGCTATATACTTCAAGTAAATCATTAATTTCGTTGCCTAAGATATTGTTTCTCTGTTTAAAAATAACTTTACGTTGGTTGTTGATTACGTCATCAAACTTAAGCAAAGACTTCCGCACATCATAATTTCTAGCTTCAACTTTCTTCTGCGCCTTCTCAAGTGCCTTACTGATCCATGGATGATGAATAGCTTCGTTATTCTTTAACCCTACTTTTTGTAAAAAGCTTCTCATTCTATCAGAACCAAATATTCTCATTAGATCATCTTCAAGTGATAAAAAGAACTTAGAAAGTCCAGGATCACCTTGACGGCCAGAACGGCCACGCAGCTGATCATCTATTCTCCTGCTTTCATGCCTTTCGGTTCCAACCACACATAAACCACCAGCTTTTATAGCAATTTCCTTATCTTTTTTTACTCTTTCGACTATTTCTTGGTATTTTTTTACTCTTTCATCATCATTTTTTATCTTCTTCAGCTCTACCTTTGCAATCATTTCAGCATTTCCACCAAGCTGAATATCAGTTCCACGTCCTGCCATGTTAGTTGCTATAGTAATGCTGCCTGGCACCCCAGCTTGTGCTATTATGTACGCCTCTTGTTCATGATAACGAGCATTTAGTACTGAATGCTTAAGAGAATGACTTTGCAAAAGCGCAGAAAGTTTCTCAGAGTTTTCAATACTTACCGTGCCAACTAGGACTGGTTGAAGGCGCTTGTGGCATTCTTCTATAAATTTTAATACAGCATTAAACTTTTCCTTTTCTGTACCGTAAATCTCATCATCGATGTCTATTCTTTTTACAGGTACATTAGTTGGAATTTTTACTATATTTAGTCTGTATATATCACGAAACTCTTCTGCCTCTGTTGCTGCTGTTCCAGTCATTCCAGAAAGTTTATTGTACATACGGAAGTAATTCTGAAATGTAACTGAAGCTAAAGTTTGATTCTCATGCTGAATTTCAAGATTTTCCTTCGCTTCAAGTGCCTGATGAAGACCATCGGAATATCTCCTGCCCTCCATCATACGCCCAGTAAATTCATCAATAATCACTACCTTGCCATCCTTTACTATATAATCTTTATCAGCAGTAAACAGCTTATGTGCACGTAATGCTTGGTCTATATAATGAGTCATTATCATGCTGTCAGTATCATAGAGCGAGGAATTTTCAGGAATGAGATTGTATGACCTGAGTAGTTCTTCCACTCGTGAAATACCATCTTCAGTAAGGAACACTACCCTACCCTTCTCATCCACCTCATAATCAGAGTCAACTAATTTGGTTACTATTTTATTGATATGCTTATATATCTGATTGTTTTCCTCAATCTGGCCAGAAATAATAAGCGGAGTGCGAGCTTCATCAATGAGTATTGAGTCTACTTCATCAACTATTCCGTAGTGAAAGCCTCTCTGAACCATGTCTTCTTGAGAAAATTTCATATTGTCTCGCAGGTAATCAAAGGCAAGCTCGTTATTTGTGGAATACACGATATCTGCACTGTAAGCCTCTTTTCTCTCTTCGTCTGTCAAGTTATTCGTGATAAACGCAACAGAAACCCCAAGAGAATTATATAATTTGCTCATCCACTCTGTGTCTCGTTTTGCAAGATAATCGTTAACAGTTACGACGTGCACGCCTTTCCCTTCTAAAGAATTAAGGTATGCAGCTAAAGTTGCAACGAGTGTCTTTCCCTCTCCTGTTTTCATTTCTGATATCATGCCGTTATGGAGCACCATTCCACCGATCAGTTGAACATCGAAGTGTCTCATGTTAAGAAACCTTCGAGAGGCTTCGCGCACAACCGCAAATGCAGGTACGAGAAGATCATTTAACGTTTTTTCATTTTTCAATTCCTGTTTGAATCCTTCGGTTTTATCAGCAAGCTCCTCATCAGATAAACTCTGCATTTCTGTTTCTAATGCATTTATTTGCTGAACAATTTTCCTAAAGGATTTTATTATCTTCTTGTTTGTTGACCCAAATATCTTTCTTATAAAAAAGAATGACAACGTAAAAATAAAAAATATAAGAATGGCTGTCAAAATTAGCGGAGAATCTAGCATAAACTTAAGTAAAGTCTTATTTAATATGAGATTATATTACTAAATGCAGCCTACAGCAATGACATATTAGATTTGGGGAGTCTTTGGAAAGTCTTTTTTAAATCAAGAATTAAGAGTTTGCCAGGCAATTCCTACCCTCGAAGGCCTTTCTATCAACACATAAAGACTCTATTGCGTTATTTTAGGTGTTTGGTAATCTTTAATTCTAGATCAAACAAATTTATAGCAGCCTGTATAAGGTAACTAGTTATGCACGGTAATATCTACCAGCTAAAGGTATTGATGCTATTTTTGCATCGTGGAGTGCTCTATCAGCACTCTTTTCGCTTAGGTACAGAAATAGAAGAGGCCAGAAAGTTCGATGATTTAGTATTTGAATGTACCCAAGGTAGTAAGAAAGTATACCGTTTTTTGCAGGCTAAACACACACAAGATGAAGATAACAAGAAAATTGGAGTAGGGAACTTACTTACAAAAGATAAAAGTGGTGAGTTTGGATTAGCAAAGTATTTTGTTTCTTACCTAAAGATCAAAAATAATCAAGATTTTGCAGATGGTAACCTGAAAGATTTTATTATCTGTACTAATATCGATTTTGATCTGGATCAAAGCACAGCACGAAACACAGTGAAGAAGTTGAAGGTAAAAACTTTAGGACCAAACGAGGAAATAGAAATTTTAGCTGAAGTAATCGACACTAGTGATGTCTTTTTTAAAGATGGTGGCACTAGATATAAGTTCTCTTATATTCACAATAACATGATTTCAGTAGTGCAACCAGCATTTGAAAGTGCTGTAGAAGAAGCGATGGAAGAATTAGAAGAGGAGATAAAAAAACTCAAAAACAAGCCAGATCAGAACTCAAAAAGGAAATTGGAAAGAAATCAGACGTGGCAACGCGAGTTTGGGCGAATGATGAATGAAGGTAGGTTAGAGGACAATATAAAAGAATTTTTTGATAAGTTAGTATTTGCAGTAAATCAGCCTAATGAAATAAAACTAGCGGATATTATCAAAAGCGAGCTGGGTGAGCAATTTAACGATATTGACAGAAAGAATGTTTACGCCCGTTTTCAGGAGGAAATGCTAGATTGGTTAAAAGAAAAAGGGGAACGTTTTCTTACGCATGAAGATGGAAGAGAATTCTTTTGCAAGATGAAAGAAGAAATCTTAGGAGGCTTTCGATTTGAGGTGAGAAATCCAGTAGGATCGTTTACTGGAAGAAAGACAGAGCTAAAAAAGTTGCATGAGTCAATACAAGAAAGTCAAGGTGTAGCCACAATAATATCGCAGCTAGCTTCTATCAGTGGTTTGGGAGGAGTAGGTAAGACTGAGCTGGCCAGAAAATATATTGAAAAGCACAGTAAAGATTATGATAACAATATTATATGGATAAAAGCTGAAACCTATAAAGACATGGTGCAGTCTTTCCTAGAGTTAGCTAATGAACTTTTAGGCATTCCTACAAAAGATAGGAATATTGAATTCATTATAAGAGATATATACGCTTTTTTCGCAAAGAGAAAAAGTCTCTTTGTTTTCGATAATGCAGAAGAATATAGAAGTGAAGGTCAAGATGCTGGTATTAGCCAATTTTTACCGTCCCACTTTTTATCATCTGACGATAATAAACCTAGTGTTTTGATTACCTCTCGTAATCAGAAATGGGGAGATATAAAACCATTAACATTGGGCACATTTACTGAACCAGAGTCAATAGAATTCATTAGAAAAGCACTAGGTATAAAAGATGGATCACAAGAAAACGAAATAAGGAATTTAGCAGAAACGTTACAGCACTTTCCTTTAGCTCTGCAGCAGGCAGTTGCACACATAAAAGAAAGAGATATAGCATTAAAGAATGTGGGCTTGAAGTTTGAAATTAGTGATTATTTAAAGAGGTATAAAAAGGAAGCAGAAAAGTTACTTGATTTTAAGTTTCCTAAAGACAGCGACAATAGCTACACCAAGACAACTTTTATAACCTGGAGAATTACTATTAATAAAATCAAAGATAACCCAGAGTACGGTCAACAAGCCAAAGAAATCTTAGATACCATCGCCTATATTGCTCCTGACAACATTCCTGCAAAAATGTTTTTAGGGGTAGAACGCAATGAAGAAAAGCTAGATGATGCTATCCAACTACTTAAGCAATATTCAATGATCAACTCAGGAGAAGAGCAAAGTTCAGTCAATATTCACAGGTTGGTACAGCAAGTAACAAGGATAGAGTTAGAAAAACAAGGTAAGGACAAGGTTGTGAAGAAGACTTTTGAGTTACTGAAAGAAAGCTTCCCTTATGGTAGTGACAAATTAGAAGATTATGCTAAGAAACGACAGTTGTTACCACATTTAGAAACGTTCTTATCACATATTAATGATTGGCTAGAAAAAAATCCTTCAGAAAAGCAAACGACAGAGAAGGATTATCTTGGAGATTTGTTAATATGGATGGATAATGGGTACTATGACTTTGGTAATCCTAGAAGACAAAAAGAGCTGCTTGAACGAGCTTTATCTATCTTTAAAAAAAACTATGGCTCTGATCATTTTACAGTTGCTATAGTACTAGGAAACCTAGGTATCGCTTATGGCGCTTTAGGTAATCCTAGAAAACAAAAGGAATTGCTTGAACAGGCTTTACCTATTCTTGAGAAACATTATGGTTCTGATCATTTTACAGTTGCTATAATACTAGGAGATCTCGGCAATGCTTATGGTGCTTTAGGTAATTCCCAGAAACAAAAGGCGTTGCTTGAACGGGCTTTACCTATTCTTAAGAAACATTATGGCTCTAATCACTTTGAAGTTGCTAAACTACTGACAAATCTAGGTAACATTTATGGTGCTTTAGGTAATCCCCGGAAACAAAAGGCGTTGCTTGAACGGGCTTCAGTAATTCAGGAGAAACACTATGGTCCTGATCACTTTGAAGTTGCCAGAACACTGGCAAATCTTGGTATCGCTTATGATGCTTTAGGTAATCCCCAGAAAGCAAAAAAGCTGCTTGAATGGGCTTTACCTATTCTTGAGAAATATTATGGATCTGATCACTTGACAGTTGCTATAATATTAGAAAACCTAGGTATCGTTTATGGTGCTTTGGGTGACTGTAAGAAAAAAAAGGAGTTGTTTGAACAAGCTTTAACAATTAAAGAAAAACACTATGGCTCCGATCACTTTCAAGTTGCTAGAACGCTGACAAACCTCGGTATTACTTATGGGGATTTAGGTAATCATAAGAAAAAAAAGGAGTTGCTTGAACGGGCCTTATTTATCCTTGAAAAACATTGTGACTCGGATCATTTTTGAAGTTATCATTCAATTATTGGCAGAACTAAGTATTAATCATGGTGCCTTAGGTGATGATCATAAAAAGAAGCAACTTGAACAGGCTTTTTTATCTAATGTTAAAAGACATTACGGCTATAATCATTTTCAAGCTGCCATAACAATAGTAAACCTTATTAACACTTATGGTGCTCTAGGTGACCGTAAGAAACAAAAGGAGTTGATTACACGAACCTTATCCATCTTTAAGAAACATCGCGACTCGAATCACCCGGAAGTTGCTAAACTGCTGGCAGAACTAGATGATATTTAGGCTTTAGTGGGAGTGTTAAATAAACCATACGCGTCAAGTTAAGAAGTTGTAAGCAAGTTTAGGGAAGTTAAAGTAGATAACCTGGTCTTCCTATACCTGTCCTTTATAGAAAATTGTGACCAGTCTGTGGTAAGTTTTTTCAGAAAAATTCTCAGGTTATTAATTTTACTATTTAACGCTAAAAACAACTCCCTAATCCTTCTTTTTAGTTCAATGAAGGCCTTTGTTAAACTCAGCTCTGTATTCTCTTTCAGCTTTGTACAGCCAAATATTCCATGAAATATAAGAATTGCACACAATTTAGCATATAGCCCACATAATACTCTGTATGACTTTCCTTTAAGTTCATCAAGCCTGATGTGACTCTTATACAATTTAAATAATAATTCAATCTGCCACCTTACTCTGTAAATTGTTAAGACCTGCTCAGCGCTAATTTCACTTTCTGGAACATTAGTTATGAATATCGACCAATCCAGCAATTTTTGATTCTTTTGAGAAGATGTGTATCCATGTGACTTTGCTAACTTATTAGCCCTTCTTCTTCTGATTATAGACTGTTCTTCAGTTAATTTTTGACATATAATTCTCACTTTAATTTTTACTTCTTTCCCTAATAGCACTTCCCTTTCTAGAAAGGATTGACCTTCTAAACATTCCAACAACTCTATTTTTTGATTTGTTTCGATGTCATATGTGTTTGTATCAGATTTATAACGGCTAACAAAATAAGCTCCAGCTTCATCAATTTGTTTAAAAGAAGCTGGCACGAAGTAGCCCAGGTCTGATATTAGCAGATCATTAGTTGATATATTGCTTAAATGGCTTCTATAGCCCTGATCTGACCTTATTCCTTCCGTAAGATTAAGTTGATCCAGCGTCTGGTTTAAGTAGTCAAAAAGTATCTGTAATTTTATTCCAGACTTAGCATTGCTTTCATAATCACTATAGCTAGTGCCGTATCCTTTGTACATATTTTCCATATTATTAGGCAAGCTAATGTAGCTACTGTCCAATAATTTGACGCTTTTGAATTGCTTTAAAATTTTACAATCAATTTGTAAGCTATTCCTAAATATTAATAAGGATTCATTATACATTCTTCTCATAAATTCTACTGCTTCTTCAGCAAATCTCCAATCTAAACCCTGTTTTGTTATTTTTATTGAGTCTTCGTTGAGTAACTGACACATCGTTTCTATGCTGCAATTATCAACTCCTATATTACCAAAAACTATTGCTTTTATAAACGACGATCCTCTAAGCTTTCTTTTCCTTTTTATAAAACCTACCTCATCTGATATTTCATCTGCCTTTTCATTGAAGAATTCTTTGAGTTTTTTTGACAAGCACGCTATTCTGTCCATTGTAAGTTCTCTCTATTAAGCTATCCAAGAGAACTTATACCCTATTTTTCCTTCTCTCTGCTAATTTTCCTCTCACTTTTCCTTAACTTGACGCGTATGGTTTATTTAACACTCCCTTGTTTTAATAATTAATTAAAACAAAGCATGTAGTAAATGGTGTATCTTAACAAAAAGGTATAACGAATGTAGGAGGGTACTTTATGTCTCTAAAGAATAAAATTTCTGAACTAATAGAACAACAATTTAGCATTAAATACCATGACAATTATTTGGCTTACACTATACACAAGTGGGCTGCAAATGAAATATCTAATTCTATTGCTTTGTAATATTGCAAGCATAGAAAGTAAAATAAAAAGTGAAGCTGAAAAATCAGGTAGTGAGTTTCTTAAGTTGATTTCTAGAATGGATCAATCGCTAAGAGAACAAAGTGAAAAGTCTATTGTACAAATTTTAGATTCATCTGCTGAGAAGATGTTACAGAGTTTTTGTGACAGCACTATATGGCAAAATAATTCTCCAGAACCTCAAGAAGTTAGTGCAACTCCTGCTTCATCTGAAGAGTCTGCTACAGAAGGTCCGGAAACTAGTGTTAATCCAGATCCTTTATCAACCTAATCAACCCCATATATATGTTTTTTTTGTACCCATGCTTTACGTTTTGGGGTGGAAAGAAAGCACCATTCTTCGTTACATTTTTCTATTTTCATTACAACGAACTTGTCTATTTTCATAGTAATCTTGCTGTCTACACTCTGTTTTTGATATCCATAAGTATCTTCTTTTATCATTGCGTGGTGCCTATCACTAAGCAGATTGCCTTTTATCCATCCGCAGTCTTCATCTATATCGCAAACCTTTTTCCAGCTCTCAAACTCTTCTATCACTTTCAGGGGCAGATTTTTGCAAGTGTATATCCATTTTACAGAATAGTGAAATCCTGGTCCCGTTCTCATGTTGATTTTATTTGATTTGGTTGAAACAAAGTTATTAGCAAACAAGCTATGGCTAAATAATAAAAACAATAGGATAATAGTACTGAACCAAGATCCCAGTGTCACGCACTGGGATGACGTGAGAGATAGTGTAACAGACTTATTCATCATAATTCACGATTAGATTGACATAAGATAAAGAGTAAATTAAAAATTGAATAGATCTTTAAATGCAAAATCAATGCCTATAGAAATATTAATGCCTGCTCTTTCACCGACAATGAGCAAAACTGGAGGAAAAATTGTCAAGTGGCATAAAAAAGAACAAGACAAAGTTGAAGTAGGCGATGTAATTGCTGAGATAGAGACTGATAAAGCCATAATGGAGTTTGAATCTGTAGATGAAGGAGTTTTAGCAAAAATTTTAGTAACAGAAGGAACAAGTGGCGTGCCTGTAAATCAGCTGATAGCTTTAATGCTGGAAGAAGGAGAAGATAGCAGTGTGCTTAATAACTATACCTCAACTTCCATCAATAGTGCAGTTAAAAAGGAAGTGACAAAAAGTGCTGTTGATAATCAAAAATCAGAACACCAAGATTTAAACGGAAAGCCAACAAGTCATTCTTCGGTGTCATTCCAGCGCGTGACGCTGGAATCCAGAAGAAAAGAACCAGTGTCAAGCACTGGGATGACAGAGGGTTATGTAGAAGGTAGAACAAAAATAAGCCCATTAGCTAAGAAAATAGCTCAAAATGAAGGGGTTAATGTGCAGCAATTAAAAGGTACAGGACCATATGGTCGCATAATTAAGGCTGATGTGTTGGAGTTTTTAGGCAGTGGTATACATACTGAAAGTCCTGAGAAAGATACCATAGTTGAAGTAAGCAACATGCGCCAAGTGATAGCACAGCGCCTGACTGAATCAAAACAGAATGTTCCACATTTTTATTTAACTGTAGACTGCCAGGTTGATAAGTTAATATCGTTAAAAAACGAGATTAACTCAGCAGATGAAAACAATAAAGTAACAATTAATGATCTAATCATAAAAGCTGCAGCTTTCAGCATGAAAAAATTTCCTGATATAAATTCTTCGTGGATAGATAATAAAATACTGAGATATTCAAATATAGATATTTCAATCGCTGTGGCACTTGAAGATGGGCTAATTACTCCTATAGTAAAAAATGCTGATAAAAAGGGTATTTTATCTATATCAAAAGAAGTGAAAGATTTAGTAAGCAGAGCAAGATCTGGAAAATTGAAACCTGAAGAGTTTCAAGGAGGAGGGTTTACTATCTCCAACTTAGGGATGTTTGGTATAAAAGCCTTCAGTGCTATAATCAATCCGCCGCAATCTTGCATTATGGCAGTTGGTGCATCTAAAAAACAACCAATTGTTATGAATGAGAAAATAGAAATAGCAGAAATAATGACAGTAACGCTCTCTGTTGACCATAGAGCAGTTGATGGAGCATTAGGAGCAAAATTTTTAAATGCCTTTAAGCATTATATAGAGAATCCTCTGGTGATGTTTATTGAAACTGCGGTAACTTATTAGCATCGTTATTACAAAATTAATACCTCTAAGTTTATAATTCTACTAGTTAATAGGCTTAGAGGTAAAAAAATGAATACTACAGTAGAAAAAAATAATTCAAAAATTTTTCCTAAAAATGAAGGAAAGATTAACTCAAAAGGCATGGTTGCCCCACCTGTTCCTCCGAAATCTTCCCAAGCTAAATTTGCTGGAATAAAAGCGATTTTTGAGCGAAATGCATCTCATTCCCAAGCAAATGATAGTAATAAAACAGTAAGTAGCAATCTTGGAAGAACATTTGGCTCAACAATGCAAAAACTCATGGAAGACAACATTCATAGCACTCCTAACAAACAACGCCGTGATTCAGGGGATAGTGGTGTTAGTGATGTTAGTAGCAGCACTCTTGATAAAAAAGCTAAAGCTTATAATCCACTTGATTGGAATCCAATCTATCAAGGTAAAAAGCGTTTTAGTTTAGACGATATGTCGAGTAATTCGTCTTCATGTAGTGAAAAAAGCAATATTTCAGATATAAGCGATAAGTCTCACAACTCAAGCATTGTCAGATGTAATATTACTAGGAGTAACAGTAAGGAAGACATTCGTAAACCTGATGCTTCACATAATGACAAATCTACAGGCAAAAAATTATCTAATGTCAATGTAAGCGAATTAATCAGAAAATTTGAACAAGATAATAACATAGTAAAAAGGCGTTAATCAAATGTTACCCTATCTTTGTATATGCAAAGGTAGGGTATCTTTTCAAAATATTATATTCTTTATAGCTTTGTTAATTTTTGACTTCTTCTCTGCAAAGGCAGTTTCTAGAGAAATTTTAAGTCTTTCCCATTCTTCTTGACCATTTATTTGAGCCAAAATTAGAGACTTATACTCACTCTCAATCTTCTCCAGCGCTTTTTGATACAATAAATCTAATTCTTCATATATATCAATATTTATCGATTGCAGTATTACCAAAAATGAAAACAAATTCGGATCAGGTAATTCTTCCTTTATATAATTCAGAAGACATAGTTTTATTTTTTTTGCGCAATATTCTATTGTTTTCAGCGATAGTGATAGGCTTTCTGCATAAAATATAAAACTATCTATAATTAAACTTTTTGATTTTTTCGGCAATTTAATATTTTGAAACAGTTCTTTTATAAATTTTTCTATCGGTTGTTTTGGTAAATGTAAAAAGAGATCAGTAAAAGATTTTAGATCAAAATTTGGTCCAAGTATCGTGCTAATGGCTTTATGCATATTGCTCTTATCTTTACTGACAGAAATAATGAAAACCAGCCCCTCCACATCAAGCATGTACTTTATAGATTCCAAAAAATCAACGATAAATTTAGGACGGCACACATCAAGATTATCCACCATTATATAAATGTTTTTGTCTTTTCTGATTTTATTAACCACATCCGCTAACTGTGTTTTAAAATCTCTAGTACTCTCTTTTCTTCTTTGGAGAAGACTTAATTCACTCAAGACAAAACCTATGTCTTTTTTATCAGCCTCTTTTGCAGCATCAAGAAATACTGAAAGCATAGCAAGTGGAGATTTACTGATCAGCTTTCCTAGTGTATTTAAAGAAAATAGTTCTTGGTTTATGTTCTTGAACTGTTGTATAACGCTTCTTTTTACTTCGTACGACGCAAATAAATCTTCAAATAGAAAATTTAAAAAAGAGGGTAGTGGTTGGTCCAATGCATTGATATCCCATGCGTTATAGTAGCTGCAATTTCATTTTGCTGTTTTAACTCTTTTACCCACTCTTTCAGAAAAAATGTCTTGCCCCATCCATCATATCCTTCTAAAGATATTATTATAAAAGACTGATCAATCGTTTTAATTATAGTGTTGAATTTGCCTGAAAATTGCTTATAGCCAAGATAGTCATTCTCCCACACCACCTCGGGTAGTGGTGCTGCTTCTTTCTTTTTAAATGTTATCCATGATATAAGTTTTTTTAAGTACATACCTTATTTTATATTTAACTCATATTCTTGTCTTGAAGTAAGTGCTATCCTCAGCGTTCCTTCATCTAGGTAGTCAATTTCTCCGCCCATTGGTATGCCGCAAGCAAGACGTGATATTTTCACATTCAAGTTTTTTAGCAATTCAATTATATATTGTGCAGTAACTTGGCCCTCTAATGTTGGATTAATTGCGATAATTATCTCTTCAATTTTAGACTCCGTCACTCTTTTCAGAATAGTATCAAGGTTGAGTTCTTTTGGACCTATGCCATTTATCGCAGACAACCTGCCACCCAAAACATGGTATAAACCTGAATATATATTTCCTTTTTCAAACGCCCATAGATCACCCAATTCCTCTACTACACACAGTAACTTAGCGTCACGTTTTGGGTTAGTACAAATAGAACAAGGTGATTTAGTATCTAGATTTCCGCAAACCTCACACTCTATTATAAGATCTGCTAGCTCTTTAATCAAAGATGCAAGTGGTAGCATAACTTTCTCTTTGTTTTGGAGTAAATGTATAACCAACCTACGTGATGATGATGGTCCTAAACTTGGCAATTTAGAAAAAGCATGAACTAGATTCTTTATGTTAATGTTCATTCAATAAATTCAGAATAGTTCATCAAATGGTAACATCAAACCCTTTGTAAAGAAAGTGGTAAGTTTCTCTTGATCCCACTTTGATTAGCTATAGAAAAAATTTTTTACTCTAATGCAAAAAATTACTTCCGCACACTTAAAGCCTGATTACAATAGACTTCTTGCATAACCATAACAAACTTTTATTGGGAATAGAAACGAAAAAACTTACTTGACAAACCTTGCCAGCCCCCTTATCATGAAAGTGAAGCTATTTTATTTAACTTCGCAATCTCTGCAGCAGATTAAAATGACAAGAAAACTTGTATTTGGTGTACTATTGTTTAATTTTTTGCACTATGTGCACCGTATGTCTTTATAAAATTTCTAGGTTTTTACCTACATAAGCTGAAACGCGCTTATAAAGCGTTCAAGACATCACCCAACGTCAAATTTTAAAATAGAGAGTGTAATAACTAGCTACCACGGGTTTTCTATGCCTTTTTTTTCTGCCTAGTAAATTTCTTAAATATTAAAGCTAAGGTTAGTTGCCGTTTAAAAGCAGCTAAATTGCAGCGTTTAAGACTTAAAAAACGCCAATACTGAAAATAGACAATGACTAGGGCTTCTTTTGCCTTTTTTTTCGTTTGGTGAATTTCTTAAATATTTATGGCTAAAGTAATTTAGGCCTACCGACAACCGTCATCCCGCTACTTGTTAGCGGCTAAGAGATACCGCGGCGGTATGACGTAGGAAAACTTAGTCAGCGTTAGCCATACTTTTATACTTACCAACTCAGTATCCAATCTGGATCCCAGTGTCAAGCACTGGGATGACAAGTTCTCGGCAACCCCTACGTCATACCATCACGGTATCTCTAGATCCCGCTAACAAGTAGCGGGATGACGGTTGTCAGGGTGTCATGCAAGTAGCTAACACTGGCTTCCATCCAAGAGGGCAGTGCCCTCTTCTTGTCATCCCAGTGCTTGACACTGGGATCCAGGAAAAAGAATGGTGTCATGCAAGTAGCTAACACTGGGATCCAGGAAAAAGAATGGTGTCATCCGAGTAGCTTGACACTGGCATCCAGGAAACTTAATTGCAAGTAATGCATTGAGTTTGGTGAGTATGGGTTTTGCGTTATAGAATGAAGCACTTTTGGTGAATTTGTAAAGAAAGCTGGATCCCAGTGAATGAAGCACTGGGATGACAAGAAGAGGGCACTGGAATTTTTATTTCAGTATTGTACATTAGCCATGCATCTGAACAGATACGAGCTTTCTGCTTTTTTTGGGTAAGGTCAGTCAAAAAGGTTTTACAACAACCATAATAACTATAACTATTATCAATACTGTAACTGCTTCATTTAAAACGCGAAAATAAATATGTGACTTCTTATTCGAACCCATTGCAAAATTTTTCCTATATTTTGCAAGTAGCATATGAATAATTAACATCAAAAGTATTGCAAATGCTTTTACATGAAACCATCCTTCACGATATGCTTCCCTAATAACCATTAGTGTAATTCCAAGACCAAGTGAGAAAAGCATTGCAGGGTTTATGATATATCTAAGTAGCCTCTTTTCCATTGTTTGAAGCAAGCTATCATTTCCCGATCCCAGTTTTACAGTTGCATGGTAGACATAAAGCCTGGGTAAATAAAGCATACCTGCCATCCACATGATAACAGAGATAACGTGAAAAGCCTCAAGCCAGTGGTAATAGTTCATTAGCAAAAATTTAAAATTCCTGGTATTGTGTTAGTTTAATGAAAAAGAAATCGATATGAAAGCAGAAAATTTCACTAAAGAACAGATAATTGGATTCTACAGGAAAATGCTACTCATACGCAGATTTGAGGAAAAAGCAGGACAATTATATGGGATGGGATTAATAGGCGGGTTCTGTCACCTATCAATAGGACAAGAAGCAGTTGCAGTTGGAACTCAAGCTGCATCAAAATTAGGTGACGCTTTTATCACAAGTTATAGAGACCATGGCTTAATGCTCGCATGTGATTCTGATCCAAATGTTGTAATGGCAGAGCTTACCGGCAAAGAAACAGGATGCTCGAAAGGTAAAGGTGGTTCGATGCACGTATTTGACGTTGAAAAAAAATTCTTCGGCGGGCATGGAATAGTGGGAGCACAAGTTCCAATTGGCACAGGAATAGCATTTGCTAATAAATATAAGAAAAAAGATAATGTGGTATTTACATATTTTGGCGACGGTGCTGCAAATCAAGGACAAGTATATGAATCGTTTAATATGGCATCTTTGTGGGAGTTGCCTGTGGTTTACATCATAGAAAATAATGAATACGCAATGGGAACCTCCGTGCAAAGATCAACTTTAGTAATAGAGTTATATAAAAGAGGAGAAAGTTTTGGTATTCCTGGAAAACAAGTTGATGGAATGGATTTTTTCTCTGTTTATGAGGCTACAAGCGAAGCAGCGGAACACACACGCAGCGGAAAAGGGCCTATCCTGCTTGAAATGAAGACATATCGATATCGCGGTCACTCAATGTCAGATCCTGCTACTTATCGCTTAAAAGAAGAAGTTGAAGATATGAAGCAAAATCATGACCCTATAAGCACTTTAAAGAAATACATGACAGATAATAAAATGGCTTCAGAAGAAGAGTGCAAAGTAATTGATAAGGAAATACGTGATTTAGTAAAAAAGTCAGAAGATTTTGCCAAAAATAGTAAAGAGCCAGGCATCGATGAGCTATATACTGATGTTTATAAATTTGTTAGCTAATTTTTTTATCCAGAACTGTATGAATTGTATAGTAAACGATATCATTCAATTCTCCCGTCATCTAAGTAGCCTTCTTTTTTTGTCATCCCAGTGCGTGACACTGGGATCCAGTTTTTCGTATAATTTTGTCAAAATCTATTGTGCTAGCAAGTTCACTAGCGTCACGCGCTGGTCTGTTAGACATTTACGTGTAGGGTGAAGAAATTTTGAAAAAGACATACCAAATATGAAAGGCCTATATATTAAAAACTTACGGCTGTCAGATGAACGTTTATGACTCCGTTTTAATGGAAAATGTAATTAAACCTTTGGGGTTCAACGTTGTTAGTGATGCAGGGAAAGCCGATTTAGTGATACTGAATACTTGTCACATTAGAGAGAAGGCAGCAGAAAAACTTTACTCAGAGCTTGGGAAGATTCATTCGTTACGAAAAGAAATGACTATAGTGGTGGCTGGGTGTGTAGCACAAGCAGAGGGAGAAGAAGTGCTCAGAAGGGCTCCTTTTGTTGATATTGTTGTTGGTCCGCAGAGTATCGCTACCTTACCGGAGCTGATAGTCAAAGCAAGCAGAAGTAAAGGTCATGTAATAAACACTGATTTTCCTGAAGTTGCAAAGTTTGATAAATTGCCAGATAAATGCTATGGCAATAGCCAGGGTCTTCTGCGTTTCTTGCCATACAAGAGGGTTGTGATAAATTTTGTACGTTTTGTGTAGTGCCCTATACTCGTGGAGCTGAGTATTCACGACCAGTAAATGAAATATTCCGTGAAGCATTGAAATTAGTTGCAAATGGAGCAAAGGAAATCAATTTGCTTGGTCAGAACGTCAATGCTTACCATGGGGAGTGCGAAGGGGAAGTGTGGGATTTAGGAAAATTAATTAGTCATATTGCTAAAATTGAAAAGCTAGAGAGGATTCGTTATACAACTTCTCATCCAAGAGATATGCATGAATCTCTCTACTTGGCACATGCGGAAGAGCCAAAGCTCATGCCGTTTGTTCACCTGCCTGTGCAGTCTGGTTCGAATAAAATATTGCACGCGATGAACAGGAAACACACTGCAGAGGAGTATTTGCAGACAGAGCAAATTGAAACCTGAAATCGAATTTTCTTCTGATTTTATTGTTGGTTTTCCTGGAGAAACCGAAAAAGATTTTGAAGAAACTATGAAATTAGTAGAAAAAGTTAGATATGCTCAGGCTTATAGCTTTAAATATAGCCCAAGACCAGGAACGCCAGGAGCGGAAAGAAAAGATCAAATACCAGAAGATGTTAAAACAGAACGCCTTCTTCGTTTACAGAAATTAATTAGTAAGCAACAACTTGAGTTTAACCAGAGTATGGTGGGCAAAACTGTTCCTGCTTTGTTCAGTGATAAAAAAGGCAAACACCAAAACCAAATTATTGGTAAAAGCCCATATATGCAATCAGTGTGCATTGATGATCCTGAAGGTAAATACAGGGACAAAATAGTGAATGTAAAGGTACTGGAAGCTCGGCAAAATAGTTTGTTGGGGTGTGGGCTACGGAAATATTTTTGAATTTGTAATTTTTCAGAAAGCCCTATATTCTTTAGTTTTACATAGTGAACATGAAGTCAAAGCATTATCCTGATACAGTAAGTAGTCCTGATTTTTCGTCGTTAGAAAAAGAAATCATAAAATTTTGGCAGGAAAATAAAGTTTTTGAGCGGTCAGTTGAGAAACGTTCTAAGGATAATTGTTTTGTCTTTTATGATGGCCCTCCATTTGCAAATGGCCTTCCGCATTATGGACATTTACTCACTGGTTTCATCAAAGACGCATTTGCAAGATATCAAACTATGCTTCAAAAAAGGGTTGAACGTAGATTTGGTTGGGATTGCCACGGATTGCCAGCTGAGATGGGTGCAGAGAAAGAACTTGGAATATCGGGCAGGACTGAGATAGAGAAATTTGGCATTAAAAAATTCAATGACCATTGCCGCACTTCTGTGATGAAATTTTCATCAGAATGGGAGAAGTATGTAAATCGGCAAGCAAGGTGGGTAGATTTTCATAATGACTATAAAACCATGGATAAGTCATTCATGGAATCGGTCATGTGGGCATTTAAGCAGCTTTATGATAAGGGCTTGGTGTATGAATCAGTACGCGTTGTTCCCTATAGCTGGGCGTGCGAAACTCCATTGTCTAATTTTGAAACAAGACTAGATAATGCGTATAGAGAAAAGACTAGCAAAGCTGTAACTGTTGCATTTGAGCTTTTAGAAAACCCACAGCAGTTTAAAAGTGTATGTAAATTACTTGCTTGGACTACAACTCCTTGGACTCTTCCTAGCAATCTGGCATTGGCGATAGGAAAGGACATCAAGTATTGTGCAGTGTCAGTCCATTCTTTGGTGTCATTCCAGCGCGTGACGCTGGAATCTATTTCTGGATCCCAGTGTCGAAGCACTGGGATGACAGAAGTTAATGAAAGGAGTTCAGTGAACAGTGAAATTTATATTTTCGCTGAAAGCTACCTAGAAAAATTTATCAGCTACTCTGAACAAAACAATATTCCATATGAAAACTGCAATATAAAACTTAAAGCGAATGATCTTGCAGGCCTTTCCTATAAACCACTGTTTGATTATTTTAAAGATACAAAGAATGCATTCCGCGTTTTTATTGCTGATTATGTTACAGGAGAAGATGGTACTGGCGTTGTACACACTGCTCCTGGATTTGGTGAGGAAGATTTTTACCTTTGCCAAAGTCATGGCATTCCAGCTATTTGTCCAATTGATAACAGTGGAAAATTTACTGCTGAAGTTTCAGATTTAGCTGGAATTCACGTTTTTGATACTAATGATATAGTAATAAAGAAGCTGAAAGAACAAGGAAATTGGTTCAAAACTGAGCAGTATATTCACAATTATCCACACTGCTGGAGAACTGACACTCCTTTGATCTACCGTACTATGCCTTCTTGGTACGTTGCCGTTACAAAATTCAAAAACAGGATGGTAGAGCTAAATAAGAGAGTTAATTGGATACCAAACCACATTAGAGATGGTCAATTTGGAAAATGGCTTGAAGGGGCACACGACTGGTCAATTTCACGCAATCGATTCTGGGGTACTCCGATTCCTGTGTGGCAATCAGATGATACAAGATATCCAAGAGAGGATGTATATGGTTCGATAGAAGAACTAGAGCGAGATTTTAATGTTAAAGTAGATGATTTGCACAGACCATTTATCGATACTTTAACAAGACCAAATCCTGATGACCCGGCAGGAAGATCAATCATGCGTCGTGTACCTGATGTATTTGACTGTTGGTTTGAATCTGGCTCGATGCCATTTGCACAAGTTCACTATCCGTTTGAAAATAAGGAGTGGTTTGAGTCTGCAGATTTTATCACTGAATACATAGCGCAAACCAGGGGGTGGTTCTATACGCTCTTTGTATTGTCCACTGCTTTGTTTGATAGGGAACCATTTAAGAACTGCATATGCCACGGTGTTGTTTTGGATGTAAAAGGGCAAAAATTATCCAAACGTTTGAATAATTATGCAGATCCAATGGAGGTTTTTGATAGATATGGTTCTGATGCACTGCGTTTTCTTATGCTGTCTGGTTCCATTGTCTATGGTGGTAATTTGCTGCTTGATAAAGAGGGAAATTCGATACGAGATGTTCTAAAAAATGTAATAAAACCTATTTGGAATAGTTATCACTTTTTTACCATGTATTCAAATGCAGATGGAATTAAAGCTGAGGTTTGTAAGGATTATCAAAGTACGATTGATCGTTACATGATCTCCAAATGTTTTGAAGCTGTAGAAAGTATCCAAACTTCTATGAACAGCTATAACTCCCAAGAGGCTTGCAAAATTTTGGTGAACTTTTTTGAAGTGCTAAATAATTGGTATATTCGTCGCAGTCGCGAGCGTTTTTGGAAAAGTGATTTAGATCAAGATAAAACTGACGCTTATAATGTTCTATATACGGTTTTTTATTACATACTAAGAGCTGCAGCTCCTTTGTTGCCACTTATAACAGAGAATATATGGCAAGGGCTTAAGTATGAAGAAACATCTGTTCATTTGGCTGATTTTCCACAATTAGAGAGATATGATAGTCAGCTCATTGCCAAGATGGATTTAGTGAGAGAGGTGTGCAACTCTGCACTTTCGATCAGAAATACTTTTAATATACGTATCAGGCAGCCACTTGGCAGTATGACCATTTATCATAAATCTTCCTGCAACTTTCTTGAAGGTGAACCGCTTTCTTTCATCCCAGAGTTCTCTCCTGTTATCCAAGTAGCTGACACTGGGATCTGGTGTGCTGAAAACTCAAATGAGTACCAAGAGATGATAAAAGATGAGGTGAATATAAAAAAACTAGAGTTGGTAAACAAACTTGAAGATATTGCGTCACTAGAATTAAAGCTAAACTTTCCTATGCTTGGGAAAAGAATTCCAGACAAAATCAAGAAGCTAGTTCAATATGTCAAGGAGGGAAAATGGAAGCAAGTTGAGAATGAGCAGATATTTCTAGGAGACGAATCAGAGAACTATATTATAGAAAAAGGCGAATATGAACTATTATTAAAAGCAAACAGTGAATTTTCCTCTGTATTTGATAACAACAAAGGGGTTGTTATCCTAAACACTACTTTAAATGATGAATTGATTCTAGAAGGGCTCGCGAGAGATATTGTGAGGCTCATTCAAGAAACTAGAAAACAAGCTGATTTTCATGTATCAGATAGAATTAGAGTAACAATCAAAACAGAAGATGAAAAAATTAAGGAAGCAATAACTACATGGAATGAATATATAAAAGAGCAGACCCTTGCCTTATCTTTGGACATTAATAAAGAGATCGAAGCCGACTTCTATTCTAAAGAATATCAAGGGTTGATAGTTGGTATCAAGTTAAGTTGTTAATAAAGTTGCAAAGTTACTAATGTTTATGCTATACTTAGATTGCTTAGGGTAAGGTTATAATATGAATAAAGCTGTTGCAGATGATTATGAAAAAGTTGTTAACAATAGTGATGGTTTAGGTAAAGTAGAATCTATTGTTACTTTGGAGGAGGAAGAAGAGTTTTTTGATGCTATGGAAGCTGTTTCTAATGTAGAAGAAGGGAATGATTTAGGTCTTGCTACTTCAGAAGAGGAAGAAGAATTTTTTGATGCTGTGGAAGAACAAGAGCCGTTAGCTAATTTTAACGTTCCACTGAGTATATTTCATTATAAAGATTATAACTCTGACTTTTTTACTTCTTGGTATAATATATCAAGCGGAATATTTAAGGAAATAAACAGAGCTTGCCCAGAGAAGAAAGTATTAAATTTAGCTCTGTCAGTTTTAATGCTCCCTTATATTGCTTTTACTGCACTGGGATTAGTCATATACAGTAGATTTAAAGCAAACAGCAAGAAACAAGAAGGTGTAGGTGAAGATAAGGCAAAAAAGGGTGAAACAAGTGTACCGAAAAGATTGGCATACGGCGCTCTTGCTGCAATAGCAATTTTTGTTAATGTGACTGTGCTTGTAGCCTTAATCGTTCCTGCAACAGTTGCTTTGGCTACTTTTTATCTTTTAAATAAAAAATTATCTCATTTTTTGATTGCTGCTATTAAAATAAGTAATGGGTTATGTCAAAATGAACACCAAAATATTGAGGTGTCTTTTCATGAGATAGAGGCTATTGAAGCAGACATTAAGTGGAATATGGAAGTTAAGTTTCCACCGCAATTTAAACAACTACTTAGAGATTTATACGAAGATAAAGATGGTAGTTGGTTTAATGTTGCACGTGATTCAGAACATAATACCATACTGAAATTATCAGCTAATATCCACTTAAAAAATGGTCTTAAGCCTTTACGTAATGAGATCAAGAATGTGCTTGCAACTTCTATTCAAGAATTTGCGAAGACTATGGAAGAACTGATAAAGCTAGAAAAGAAAGAGGTGGTATGAATAGTTATTGCTCGGTTGGAAGCATGAGAAGATAATAACTTCTCAGAGTGGATAGGTGGCAGATTGAACATTTTTTTGAGGCCCTTTCTGCTTTTTGCAGTATATAGGAAAAAGACCTCGTGAAGGAGATTAATCGCCCCTGCCACCGAAAACCATCGTGCGGCCTATAAAATTTAGTGACCGCGTATAGGAGAATGGACCAACCGGTAATATTCTACTCTGATATGTTGTAGTATTCAATAAGAGGAAAAATTTATGCGTTATATAGGTGTTGATTTACACACTAATAGTTTTACTGTTTGTTATTTAGAACAGGAAAAACCAGAGTATATTAAAACATTTCGCTTACAGGATTTAGATAATTTTATTAAAGATCTTCGAGAAACAGATGAAGTAGCTTTTGAGGCAACAGGTAATAGCTGTTTCTTCTATGATGAAGTGTCACCTTACGTTAAGCGTGTGGTAATAATTGCTCCCGGACAGTTTGAAATTGTTCGCCGTTCTGTGAACAAAACAGACAAACACGATGCAAGAGCTATTGCTTTTTTTCTAAGCAAAGATATGCTACCTGAAGCGAAATGCAAAAGCAAACAATGCCAACAGTTAGCTTCTCTTCTTAAGACAAGAGATCAGTTAGTAAAATCACGGGTATCTTTAATCAATAAAATGCATGGTCTTTTTAATTACCACGGGATCAAGATTAAAAAGGAAGTACTTACAACTAAAGTGGGATTTGAGCGTTCTATTCAGAAGCATAATTGGGAGCTTTTAGAAAAGGTCGAAATTGAAGTGATTAACAGTAATCTGGAAGTCATTCGAGAAAGTCTCAAAAAACTTGAAAAGGAAATTATAGCTTTTGCTAAACAACTTCCTGAATTTAATGGTCTCATCAGCATTAAAGGTATTGGTGCAATTTCTGCAGCAGTTTTTGTTGCAACAATTGGTGATATTAACAATTTTAGTAATCCTGAAAAACTTACAGCTTATTTTGGAGTTGTACCGCGAGTTTCTCAATCTAATCAACAGTGTACAATTGGAAGGATTACCAAACGTGGACCAAAAATAGGTCGTACTTCTTTAGTGCAGTGTACTTGGATTGCTATACGTTATAGCCCTTATTTGAGAAGTTTTTACGAGCATGTGAAAAAAAAGCGTGGTGCTGCTAAGGCTATTATTGCAACTGCTAGGAAGTTTCTAACAACTATTTTCTATACTCTTAAAAACAACTGGGTTTTCAAAGATTTTACAAAATTTGAATTTTTTACTGGACAGCAATCATAGGAGAAAAAATGAGGAGTATCAGTAGTTTAGCATTTACAACGAGAACGATCAGCGAATACCTAAATTTGATCAAAAGAAATTTTACCACCATTCACTAATCCCGCTAAAATTTAAGAATTTCAATGCTTTAGCTGTATGGTTCCAGAGTGTGAAAAATATTTACATTCATGTAGAAAACATGGGTTCCTTTAGCATCATAAAAAATTTAATCATTTACTTTTCCAAAAATCGTAAAAAGTACCTACCTTTGTGAGAACATTTTACATAAAAACAGGGTTGTAAAAGTAAAAGCTTGAAATTTCTACAACAAAGTTAGGCAAATTAGATCATATATAAATATGGCTAAAGCAGGCTAATATAGCTGACTTTATGGTATAGTAGAATTATTATAAAGAAAAGTTTACATAGAACAAGAGGAAGATACCGTCTCGTCAGTCAAAAAAAAATTATAAAAATTGAACCTTAAGCTGTATTGTAAAATCACAAAATACTGCCAACAGTTTAGTGGTATAAAGATTATTATAGTTAATGTATATGTTGATAAGTAAATTCCTGCTGTCTTATATATAAAACTAATTTACTTATCAACATATCCACTAACCAACTACATTCAATAAATTCGTGTAAGATGCCATTTTATATGAGATGGCTTAGAAGCATTTTTTGATTTTAAACTCCAGTCAACCTCTTAGCCCTATAGTTTTTCTGGATCAAAAGCCTTCTTTGAGCTTAGAACACCAAAAACAATATGGAGTAACTTACGCATCGCAGCTCCCACAATGGCCATATTATGCTTGCCTTTTTCTTTTAATCTCTTGCAAAAAGTTATAATAATAGGATTGTGATTTTTAGCTACTATAGCAGGAAAATACATTGCCTTACGTAGTGTTCGTGAACCTGATTTACTTAATCTGGGCTTGGCATATACAGAGGAACCTGATGTTATATTTCGTGCCAGCGTATGCTGCCAATTGCCTGGCATGTATAAAAGCCTTTATGTCAGGAATTTCCGCTAAAATAGCTATTCTCTCCTATACCTGAATAGGAGTTGAAAATCTTCCAACAATTCTTTGTGTTGTTTTAATAGTTCACGTATGGAGTTTTTTATTGTTTCTATTTTTTGCTCTATGTTGATTGCGAGGTCTTCCCAAGCATTTGCAACTTCTTTAGGTAGCCTCTCTTTTTTTTCTAGGTGGTTATTTACTAATGTCAATTCATCTTTTAATGCAGCCGAGCAACGATAAAGATGTTCCAATTTTTTTAACTCAGGAGCAGGTGGTGTCCAGCGAGTTGGTTCTTGTCTTTGGCAATAATCAGCAATAATTTCTGCATCAGTCTGATCATTTTTTTGTCGTATAAGCTTACTCCTCGCATAAGATTTTATGCAATAAGAACACTAACAAAATGTCCAGCGTTGTGCAGAAACTCAGCCAAAGCTTCGCTATAACAACCAGTAGCCTCCATGCAGGCTTTTACTTCTTCTAGTTTCACGTCTTCCTTTTTTGCTTATAAATGAGAGAAAAACATCAAAGCGATCTTTCGATACGTCTATGCCTAAAAAG
This sequence comes from Crematogaster levior, assembly GCA_901521435.1. NCBI lineage: Eukaryota > Metazoa > Arthropoda > Insecta > Hymenoptera > Formicidae > Crematogaster > Crematogaster levior. The sequence continues at coordinate 135,840 of CABEGB010000760.1, forward strand.
TTGTTGATCATATATACGTTACCATTAAAAATGAAAAGTAAGGCTAGTCTTGTGAATACAGAATTAGAACCATTTAGGTTTTTCTACGATACCGTCCAGCCTGTACTCTTGAGAAGGGAACTCTTATCTACCTCACAGATTCTATATCTAAGACCGCTGACAGAGTTCTTCCCTTCTCCATCTAATGCTTAAGCTTAAAACATTAGATGCTTTTTACTAGATACAAGACTGCGTGGTAGTGTATACGCTCGATAGGCTATCAAGAGAAACAAAGGACTGCATAGAAGTAACGTCATTTTTTAGAAGGCACCGGATAAGTTTTGTAGCAGTAACGCAAATATTTGATAATAATACGCCAATGGGAAAATTTGTGCAAACAGTGTTATCAGGAGCAGCACAACTAGAAAGAGAAATGATAGTAGAGAGAGTAAAAAATAAAATAGCAACATCGAAAGAACAAGGGTTATGGATGGGAGGAAATCTGCCGCTAGGGTATGATGCAAAAGAAAAGGAATTAATAATAAATGAAAAAGAAGCAAAAGTAATAAAACATATCTATGAAAGATATATGGAACTGAAATCAATGGCAGAACTAGCAAGGGAGTTAAATAGAGAAGGATACCGAACGAAGAAGTTTGAGGCAAAATCAGGAAAGGTGTATGGAGGAGAAATCTTTAAAAAAGCGACGGTAAGGAGAATAATAACAAACCCTACATATATGGGTAAGATAAGGCATTATGAGAGGCAATATGAAGGAAAGCATGAAGCAATAATAGAAGAAGAAAAATGGCAAAAAGCGCAAGAATTGATAAAGGATCAGCCATATAGAAAAGCAAAATATGAGGAAGCGCTGCTTAGGGGAATAGTTAAGTGCAAGAGCTGTAATGTAAATATGACGCTGACCTATGCAAAAAAGGAAAATAAAAGGTATAGATATTACGTATGCAACAATCATTTAGTTGGAAAAAGCTGTGCGTCAAAGAGTCGGAATATAGTAGCAGGAGAAATAGAAAAAGAGGTGATGAAAAAAGCAGAGCACCTGTACAAAAATTGGCAAGAAAAAGCAGAAGAATGAGAAGAGTTAAGCTTCGGAAAACAGAAGGAAGTAGTAAAGAACTTAATAAGTGGGGTAATGGTAAGAGACGATGGAATAGTAGTAAGTTCTGAATCAGAGGAAAAATTTATACCAATGGAGTTAAAAAAGAAAGGAAATAAATGCACGGTAGTAGAACCAGAGGGGAAAACAAATAATGCGCTACTAAAAGCAGTGGTAAGGGCTCATCTGTGGAAACGTCAACTGGAGGCAGGAAAATATAGAAGTGTGAAGGAGCTGAGCACTAAAATTAAGATAAGCATGAGAAGAATACAACAGATCTTGAGGTTGAACTATTTAGCACCAAAAATTAAGGAAGACATAATAAATGGTAGGCAACCAAGGGGTCTGAAGTTAGCTGAATTGAGGGAAATACCGATGTTATGGAATGAGCAACTGGAAAAATTTTATGGATTAACGTTTATAAAAGCAACAAAATGAGAGCACTGAAAAAAGGTATTGGCAAAAAACTTGATTCTGGTCTTTCAAGGCATGTTACAGAGGTGGTTATAAAAAGATATGTAAAGTAGGTCTCAGCCCATCTCTGACAGTCGTTTTTTTCTTTAACAAGCCCAAAGTTAAAAAAAGAGGATTTAAAAATAAAGAGGTTGAATATTTGAACAGAATAGAGTATAATTATTAATGTTTTTGAAGAGAATTTGTTATGGGTTTGTCAAAGTTTTTAGATCCAAAAAATAATTATGCCTTTAGGCGCATCTTCGGTACTGAGAAAAATAAAGACATTCTCATTCATTTTCTCAACGATGTCCTAAACCTAACAGGTGAAGCTAAAATAAAGAATGTGCAGTTCCTAAGCCCCATTCAAAATCCCGACATTACCGCTAAAAAGGAGAGTATTGTCGATGTACTCTGTAGAGATTCTGCAGGTGTTCAATTTATATGCGAGATGCAGGTTGCGAGAACGACTGGCTTTGAAAAACGCGCACAATACTATGCTGCTGGAGCTTATTTTAGCCAAGCTGGCATAGGTGACAAATATCATGAACTTAAAGAAGTTATCTTCATTGCCATCACTGATTTTGTTCTGTTTCCTAAAAAAGCAGCCTACAAATCAGATCACGTTACTCTTGATAAGGTTACTCACGAGCATGACTTGAAGGACTTTAGTTTTACTTTCATAGAACTACCGAAATTTCCAAAGACAAAAGAGGATCAACTAGAAAGCATAGTTGAAAAATGGATATATTTCTTTAAGTATGCAAGTGAGACTAGTGAAGAGGATCTAAAGAAAATAGTAGGAAGTGACGAGATTATTGGCAGAGCTTATAATGAGTTGATAGAGTATAATTGGACTAGGGAAGAACGGACTATATATCAACAAGCTAAGAAAAATGAGGATGATAATGTATCTTGCCTCAACCAGAAATTTAATGAAGGAAAAATTGAAGGAAAAATTGAAGGAAAAATTGAAGGAAAAATTGAAGTGGCAAAAAACTTACTTAAGGTTGGAGTATCTGTTGACCTAGTAGCTGAATCTACTGGCCTTCCTAAAGCTGAAATTGAACAACTCAAGAAGAAATAGTCTCATAGACCACCAATTTCTTTCTGCTATTACTAGCGGTGAAAAGTTTACCTATAGGGGTATGTCCTGAGTCAGAGAAAAATTTATACCAATGTAGTTAAAAAAGGAAGCAACGAAGTGCACAGCCAGAAGGGAAATGCGCTACTGAAAGCAGTGGTAAGGGCTCATCTGTGGAAACGTCAACTGGAGGCAGGAAAATATAGAAGTGTGAAGGAGCTGAGCGTTAAAATTAATATAGGTACAAGACGTATACAACAAATTTTAAGGTTAAATTATTTAGCTCCAAAGATCAAAGAAGACATAGTAAATGGGAGACAACCAAGTAATTTGAGGTTAGTTGATTTAAGGGAAATACCGATGCTGTGGAGTGAACAGTTGAAGAAGTTCTACGGTTAAATTACGCACATTAAATACAACAAATTTTAATAGAGATTATGAAAAAGATAGGGAAAGCTATTGCTAGAAAATTCAAAAATTGGAAGACCACTGCTCCAAAAGAAACTGCTACACAAGAGCCAAAAATTTCTAGCAGAGAAGAAGCCAAAAAACCTTTAGAAATAACTATAGAGCATCAGCCCACTGTTGTAACAGCCAAAACTACTACAGCTAGAAGTGAAAAAGTGCTTCAAGATAATATCGGTAATATCGAGACACCGGCTAACGCATATGAAAATAGTAATAAAAGTAGTCTTGAAGAATCTATAGAACATAAACCATGCGAAAACAGTAATGCAATAGCTATAAAAGATATCGCTGCTTCAATAGAAAAGCTTAATAATACTGGAATATGCGAAAACAGTACCACCAATATTTTAACAGAAATTGCCGCACAACCAACTCTAAGTACTGCTGATAGTACAGATAAAGCCAATACCTTGTCTTCTACTGAAATGAAATCATGTTTTGATAATCGATCTGGAAAAGAAAACACTGTAAACGAAAAAGAAGAACCATCAACAAAAGTAATGCAACAAAGGCAAGCAACCCTGGTTGGCATACTGCTGTCTATACTAAGTTACTCTTTTTTGCAATTTCATACAAGTTTCTTAACGGATTAACCCCTTCAACCTCTTCAAGTTGTGTATTACCACGCTCTCCCACAACCTTAAGCTCACCTTCATTATCTCCATAATGATCGAGTATTTCTTCTTTTATTTCCCTAATTTGGCTTGCTTTACTGCAGTTCATGTATATAAGAGCACCTATAGTTACCACTATTGCAGCAGCTAGTAGACCAGCAAATACTGGATTAGTTACTGCAAATGCATACAACCTCTTACTACCTGCTATCAAGCCAGCATAAGTTGATTCTGCTGTTGTATTAACATAACTCGCAAAAGCCGGTTTCATAAAATAAGCAGCTGTAAGTGCTACCACTGAAAGTGTAACAACGACAACTGTAGCTGTTTTCCATGGATGGTGAAATACGTATTGCCAATTTGCATCAGTAATTCCCTTAGTTGTATTCCAAAGCCCTTCCTCGGAATTTTTGTACCCTTTTCTCCAAGCCTTAATAAAAGAATCTTTTTTTAAAACTTCTACTGTCATAATTCTACTTCTAAAACGGAATATTAAAATTTCATCTAAGGGTAGAATATAATAAAAAAAACTGCCCGTCAAGCAGATTAATTCACTAACATGCCCTTATTCTGTAATTTCGCACTTCAGCAATGTACGACTTCCTCGCTTTTCACAAGATCTACAATAGCTCTTGCAACTCTTAACCAGAGTGATTTTAGGTAGGTTATTGAGAACCTTGATCTTTTAAGTTCTTACTTTACCCACCCAACTTAACCCCTGCTTGAACTCTATCTAAACGTTCAATATCTGGAGAAGCTATTAAACTTGCAGGAAATGGGCCTTGTGATGCTTTCTTATAATCTTCCGATAATTTTTGAATATGGCAAGTGTTAAGCAAAGCTTTTGGTAAATCACCAGGCTGCTGAGATATACAGTAATTACGACCATTTAATCCTGCTCTGGCAACATCTCCAAATATTCATAAATACATTTTTCTGCAACCTCTTTATGTACATCTTTACCTAATCTTGCAGTTTCTTCTTTCGCTCTTCTAATACTACTATCGCCAAAGAACCCAAGTGCCTTTTCTGACATGCTATTTTGATTATCTCCACTATGAGTTGTGTAATCCGCCGCAACAGCTAACCCTCTCATTATTACATTAAGCGTTGAAAACATAGTTGTCCAGTATTGAATTGATCACCACGAATTCCAGTGCTCATAGGGTTATGTTTCTTTAGATGGTTGAATGCTTCTTTTGTAGTTGAGTTTCTTGAGAAAAATCGTTCCGCAATATCTTGTAATATATTTTTTTGCTCATTGTTAGTAGTATCAGAAGTGTTATTGTTAACGAACAGCTCTATTGGATTAACTATACCAAATGTTAAAGAGCTTATAAGCTCAAGATCCTTGCTAAAAGCGTTAGCGTGATGACTGAACTTTGTAAATACAATTAATACACACAATTGAGCTGTATTCGTTAACACATTATCAATGTTGTCTCTTATAAAACTCTCATCCTTATTTAATAAACTTTGATAAAATTTATAGATTTTGTCTGCACCATCTTTTGAACTATTGCTACTCTTATCAAATATATCAAGTGCTATTTTGAGATTTCCATCATTAGCAAGTGGTGCCACGATATTAGTAAAGAGTTCTAAGAAAAGAGGGGAGTTGATATACTCCATCTTGAGATCAAGATCCTTTTCATTTAGCTTTGGCAAGAATTCAATAAGTACCATACCTAGCCACATAATCCTTCTTACATCATAATTCTTATTAATAGTTTCAAATACTTTCAACCTTCTGCAAATATCCATTTGTTTTTTATCATTAGTTTTTAGCATTTCTTTCTCAGTTTCTAACTGCCCTGCTTCTTCCTGTAACTTTTCTTGTTCCTCTTTTATCTTTTCAAGCCTTGTCTTCTCGTCTGCAAAGTTATCAAAATACTTGAGTAAACTTTGAACGTCACCAAGATCGTACTGCAGCCCTTTATGGGCAATGCTGAGATTCTCAATTTTGTGATTTATTGTGTTGTATAACTTCTCAAATTTAGTTTTACCTCCTTTTGTACCTTCCTGACCTACTGGATTTTTATCGATCCAACTTGCATTCACATAACTTAATAGCTGTTCAAATATGTCTTGAGCTAACTTATTATTTTGTTCTTTACTTTTGCCCGTAGCGTACAGATCATCAATTTTATCTTTTATCTTATCTTTATCAGCACCATCTATTAACTTACAATTGTGCAAACTTTCTGTTATCCGCTTCATTTTGTCTTTCAGTAAATCCTGATCATCTGCTGAAAAACCCCCTATAATACTCTTTCTCAGATTGACTAAGGTATCTTTAATTTCAGCTAATTCTTCATGTTCACGAACAGTTTTTTCTAATTTCCCCCTGAGAGATACCATACGGCCTTCTAAGATTGCTACATCCCTATCATTACTCTTTTCTGAGGTTGTATTACTATTGAGCTCATTAAACATATCCACATCCTTCTTGTTTTTACCCAAACGACTTTGCACTTCTTTTAACTCTGATTCAATGTATTTAAGTTGTTTTGTTTTTGTTCTCTCTTTGTATTCTTTTGTTATTTCCCTGTGTTCCACATTACCTTTGATTGCCTTTATTTCTATGAATTGATGCATTTTATTATACTGCTTTTGAAGATCTATCTTTTCTTTCTTGAAATCTTCCATTTCGCTCTCCTGTTTATCATGTACCTTCTGTAAAGCTGCTTCTTCCTTTTGAATCTTATTTTCTTCCCTGATAAGGCCAACTCTTTCTTTGAAAGTAAGCTTATCTTCTTTCTTTAAAACTTCTTCCACTTGTGACTTGTCAAGGGTAAATCTCCAATACCACAAACGTAATACTAAAGTACAAAATTTGATGATAATAACCTTTAAAAAATTACCTTCTATCTTCAGTTTGTTACTAACCTTATCTTTTTCTTCTTGTTTACGCGTGATGTTACGTGAAGAGTTCTCATGTTTTTCCAACAGATCACCTATTTTGTTTTCAAGAATTTTAATTCCAAGCTCAATTTCACAATCACCTACTACTATTCCTTTTTGATCAAGTTGTTTTTTCAAAGTAGAAGTTGCAGACTTTAAAACCTGATAAAAGCATTCATTTGCTTCAACACTGTACCCACTGCGGTCATAAATTTCTTTACGCACACCTAAAATACACTCAAAAGTACCTTTAATCAGTGCATCGTATACTTCCTCATTAATAAACTTAATTTCTCCTATGATTGCTGTCCAGTAAAAAATTCAAATTTTGTAAAATCTTTGAAAACCCAGTTGTTTTTAAGAGTATAGAAAATAGTTGTTAGAAACTTCCTAGCAGTTGCAATAATAGCCTTAGCAGCACCACGCTTTTTTTTCACATGCTCGTAAAAACTTCTCAAATAAGGGCTATAACGTATAGCAATCCAAGTACACTGCACTAAAGAAGTACGACCTATTTTTGGTCCACGTTTGGTAATCCTTCCAATTGTACACTGTTGATTAGATTGAGAAACTCGCGGTACAACTCCAAAATAAGCTGTAAGTTTTTCAGGATTACTAAAATTGTTAATATCACCAATTGTTGCAACAAAAACTGCTGCAGAAATTGCACCAATACCTTTAATGCTGATGAGACCATTAAATTCAGGAAGTTGTTTAGCAAAAGCTATAATTTCCTTTTCAAGTTTTTTGAGACTTTCTCGAATGACTTCCAGATTACTGTTAATCACTTCAATTTCGACCTTTTCTAAAAGCTCCCAATTATGCTTCTGAATAGAACGCTCAAATCCCACTTTAGTTGTAAGTACTTCCTTTTTAATCTTGATCCCGTGGTAATTAAAAAGACCATGCATTTTATTGATTAAAGATACCCGTGATTTTACTAACTGATCTCTTGTCTTAAGAAGAGAAGCTAACTGTTGGCATTGTTTGCTTTTGCATTTCGCTTCAGGTAGCATATCTTTGCTTAGAAAAAAAGCAATAGCTCTTGCATCGTGTTTGTCTGTTTTGTTCACAGAACGGCGAACAATTTCAAACTGTCCGGGAGCAATTATTACCACACGCTTAACGTAAGGTGACACTTCATCATAGAAGAAACAGCTATTACCTGTTGCCTCAAAAGCTACTTCATCTGTTTCTCGAAGATCTTTAATAAAATTATCTAAATCCTGTAAGCGAAATGTTTTAATATACTCTGGTTTTTCCTGTTCTAAATAACAAACAGTAAAACTATTAGTGTGTAAATCAACACCTATATAACGCATAAATTTTTCCTCTTATTGAATACTACAACATATCAGAGTAGAATATTACCGGTTGGTCCATTCTCCTATACGCGGTCACTAAATTTTATAGGCCGCACGATGGTTTTCGGTGGCAGGGGCGATTAATCTCCTTCACGAGGTCTTTTTCCTATATACTGCAAAAAGCAGAAAGGGCCTCAAAAAAATGTTCAATCTGCCACCTATCCACTCTGAGAAGTTATTATCTTCTCATGCTTCCAACCGAGCAATAACTATTCATACCACCTCTTTCTATTTCAGGTATGTCCAGCACTGGTATTTTTTTATCAGCATAGAATTCTTTTGTATTGGACTCTCGTATATGAGAAATGAATGCTGTTTTTTCTTGCCCTTCATTACCTTGAACAAATATTAATGTCATAACCGGGCTTTTGGACAAAGTGTACTCCGTTCCTCCAGACCAATCCAGAGGGTACTCACCATATGAGTATATATATTTTTTACGTTACCCTGATCTTGACCAATTTTGTTGATTAAAATTGATTGACCTAATATATCTCGACTGAAATAGTAATGATCTTTTGTTTCTTTATTTGCTGGAAAAGTATGGTACTCGCTTGATAATAAATCTTTTCCTCTCGCTTAAAAACTTCCTCATAAGCTGGTTGATTATCCCACTTGCCGACTAGTTCGATAAATTCCTCTATCAAAGGAGCTGGTGGTTGTTTAATAGGTTTTACTTCAGTTTTAAACGGTTCCGCATTATCTAAATTTAACCCAACAGCAATAGCATTCTCTGCATTGGTTAAAATCCTCATCTTATTTGGTCTAAAACCTTTTATATAATCTTCAGCTTGCCTCAGCGCGTCACTTGGATCAACTTGTCCTTCAGTTCCAGCCTTAAGTTCAATAAGAATTGGCACTGAATCAACAGCACGATTAGGCCCACGAACAAGCAAAACAATATCTGCATAACCTCCTCCAGCAAATTGTTCCAAGTATACTTTAGTGTTATCACGATATCGAAAGTTATCAAATATTCCTGCTACAAAACCATGTTGATCAGCTTCACGAGCCTTAATGCCATAAACATTAGCTTGTAAGTCTAAATTGGTATGAACTTTCTTAATATAATTTAGAATGTCTTCGAGATTTTTCCTAGCTTGACGTGTACCTGAACTGACAAGCCTTTCTATATAATTCTCTAAATAGACAGATTTACCTAACTTTTTCGTCACTTCTTGAAACTTTACTGTAGGCTCGATGGGTTGATCTACAATCTTCTTTTTACTTTCTACCTTAATGTTTATTTTTTCACCTTCTCCGTCACTCTTTAAAGTATATCCCTTTGCTGATACAATTCTTGATATTTCCTTACTAAAATCATCACTAAGGTTTTTATCTGAGCTATTTAGAAACTGCTTAGCTTTCTTTAAAAATTCATCTTGAGGTAAATAATGACCTTTTAATTCATCAGGATCAATTTGCATTGTTTGAGTATTGCCATATACATCCTTAGCTTTACACTCCAACACGTTATTCTTCAGATATAAATATAACTTCTTCGACTTAACATCTTTGTCTGACTTCGGTCTGCTTTTTATTAACTCATACTTATCTTTCAAAATTTTTATCACATCAATTTGAAGCTTGCGGGCATCCAATTCAGTATAATCCCTACCCATTACATCCTTCCACTCACCTGTGGTGAATTCAAAATTCTTAGTATTTGTTTGTTTAGAATGTTGAGCTTCTATATCTTCAGTGAAAATAAAAACATGTGTTTTGGATTCTGTTTCTGCTACAACCTTTAAAGTTCTTGCTCCCTCAAAACGAAAGTGCAACTTCTTTATGCCTAGGTTGTTATTAAGCTTAGTATCTAATACACTGGAAAACCAACCTAAAAATCGATGAGGGAAAAAGCCAGGCTTTTCACTAGAGTGCAAATAAGATTGTATTTGATCAACCAGTGATTGAAACCTTGCTTCAAAGGACTTGTCTAGTAGATCTGCTGCATCGGAAGTTGAAGAGTCTACTTTCCCAAAAAGCAGCTCTATCAATTCAAAATCTTGTGGTTTTTCTTGTTGTTGATTGTTATTGACCATAACTACCTCCTGATTTTAACCTTTTACAATTTTTACCCTTACTTAAACTCTTTGCTTACTTTCGTTTAAGCCTAAGTAACTGGATCTCATAAAACAGAAACACTATACTTTGCTTCTAATATCAGTAACTTTCTGTTGTACAGCTTCCACATCTAATGATGAACTTGGTAACTGATTATCACCTCCTCCACTATCTAATTGTCTGCCTCTAATTCTAGTAAATATTTCATATATTGACCTATCTTCTTCCATAATAGAGTGCATTTGCTCTTGATTAAGAGATTTAATAATTTTCGGCAATACCTTAATATCCGCATTCTTTTTTATCAGACAAACAATCCTATTTCTAGATGCGTATCCGATACTCAACTCATCTAAAAAGTGTTGTCTATGAGCTTCAAAGCCAGGATGATTCCACATAGAAGAGAGCATGTCACTACCAGACTTAATAAAACTATCATCTGGTACAGAAACAAGTGAATCCAATGCTCCAAACATCGATGTACTATAACCTTCAGGAGATAAATCTTCTGACTTTAAATTTTCAAATAGCTTTTTGGCACTTTCGAAAAAGTAACTTCCTGTGAGCTTACTTAACGTATAATGATACTTATTTTGTTTAAAATCTCTTTTTAATAATTCATGATATCTGTTAGGATCAAGATGACGTAGGCAAAAATCAACCATACCAACATCATCAGTAGAAAAACGTCCTTTATTGTATGCTACTTCCATTAATAAATCTTCTTTCCTTTTTGAAGATACAGAATCGATAGATTGTAGCTTATTCCAAAAGAATTCTAAAGCTTCAACATGCTTTTCTAGCATCGCACATTTAAAAGCATAAACGTATGGATGCTCATTATTTAATTCCAACTGATGTTCTTGGTTATTCATAGCATGTGACCAGTAAATCATTAAAGCCCCTTTATCACATCCCTTAACTAAACTCTTTACTGGTTTGCTACCTAATGTTAATTTAAACTCCTCAAAAATAGCTCTTATCTCGTCTTCAAAACAACACCAGCAGGCTATTCTGTAGCGGTCAAAGGAATCAAGAAGAGATTTCTGTCCATCTTCGGTTTTTAAGGCTAATAATTTTTTCCCTAGTGAATATCTATTAAGCTTAGCATGATCTGAGTTATCACCAATTTCCCAACAGTTTACACCTTCTAGAATTTTCTTTAAAAAAGGCGGTAGTATTACGCTATTCCATCTATTAAATAGTGCCTGATATGCAATACAATATCTCTTAATCGCCAACTCTTTAAACCCTTTATGAGGATCATCTTCTTTAATAGACGTTAGTAATATCTTTTGTACATCTTCGTAATCCATACTTAATCCCCCTACCTGATAAGATTTAATATATTTTAAGTATATTACTCCATCTTAAAAACTTGTCAATCACTGTTTTAGAAAAATTTTTCACCTAAAGTAATCTTCGATAAAAGCCTCCTAATAGGCTCAATATAAGATCTTTTATTCGCTTTTAAAGCCTGTTTTTGTTATAAATTCACCTCAATTCTTTTTTTTCTTAACTCTTAAATAAATTAATGTTAATTTAGTATTGTATATCACTAAAAACTTAAACGATACAACCATTTCCAGCGCTCAAAACCAAGGGCCGTGAGAGCTTTTCGTTTTGGGATCATGTGGTCTACCATGTGATACATACGAACTTTTATTTATAATAATTTTACTATACGGTAAAACTAGCCATATTAGCCCATTTGATCCATATCTACATATGAACTGTTTTACCTAAGCTTATTGAAATAATTTAAATCTTCTATTTTTTTAACCTTATTTTTACGCTGCTTGTTCTCACAAATATACGATCTTTTTTCTTTTTAAACAAAGTAAACATTTAAAATTTTTATGACGCTGAGAAATTAAGGTATTGTCTGTAAATTCCAATAGAATTTTTGTATCCGTTCAATATAGAAAATGTTTTTCATGAAGTTTTTTTATCCCTAGTAATTTTAGATTGCTATTTAATTCTAACTTTTACATAATGCCATAAGTATTTTTTTAGGAGATCAAATGCCAAGAAAAACAGAACGTCATGCTACAGTACTTAATAAGTTACAAAGTGTTATTGAACATACAGATTCTAAAATTGCTGCTGAAAGGCGTTTAGCGATTGAAAGATGGGTGAAAACCTACATTGAACAAATAGAGTATTTAGAAGATAGTGAGTGGCAATTCTTATACAACATATTTCGCGATGAAAGTTGCTGGTCGGATACAAAATTAAATAATCACATCCTAGGACAGAAGCTAACTGAGAAAAAAATAGATGAAATAGAGAATCCATTTTGTAGGTATAACATGGCTTGTAGGTATTGTGTGGTAGATAAAGTTTATCCGCTCTTTCAAGAGCAATTTGAGTCTTACAAAGGTAGAGTCTCTCCCGGTGCAGTAGACATGGATGGTAATCCTGTAGATGACAAATATATAAGAAGTGATTTGCTTGAGTCTATGGGAAGTTATGATCCTGTATTTAGCTTTTGGATTAATAGAGAATCTGGAACATTAAAGGAATATAATAACGTACATGGCTTCCGAGAAGCTGTAGATCTTAAATGGAGCGAGGGGGTAGAATATTTCTATAACCTTTTAAGCCGGCAAGAAAGAGAGGAGGAAGCTATTAGTGCAGTTACTACCTTGTCCACTATTCAATGTAACTACAATCGTGCTACCGTTTTAGATTTTTGCCTGTATAAAATGGATGATCCAGCAAAACATGAGCTATTGCTTAAGTTGTTAGAAAAAAATCAAGGAGTATATTCACTTCTTAATGGTTTGATACGTTGGAGTTTTCTTGGTACAGTTCGAGATATGGTGAAGCGCTGGTGCTATGAAGAAGTTTCAGTACCTGCAGACAAAATACTTTCACATCATGATTATGCACTCCTTCTTTCCTCACTTTCAAATGTAATGCTAGAAAGTCCTGAGTCAGGTGTTCAAGCTAGATCAATTACTATGGATATTTGGAGGTGCAATCGCTTTAATGAGAATAAAAAGGCTGCTGTTTTTTCAAATGGTAGAGTCCCTATCAAACGCATGCTTGCTGGATTAATTGTAGATTGGGAGCGCGGTTGTGCTTTAGGTGAAGGTGATACTGGAAAAAAAGACGAGCTGTTAGAGATTTTACAGTTTGCAAAAGAGTATTGTACACAGGAGGATTTTGTGAATTTTAAAAATTATTTAATTAGCAACCTAAAAATAGTTGGTAGACCTGGTATGAAGAGTGGTGTTGATTATGGCAAGCTGGCAGAGGAGTTGTTTTCTGAGCTAGATAAGTTACCTATTCCTCATAGAGGTGGCGGTGACTTTGGTGGCTCTGGTGACCCGCAGTCTATGTTAGGATCTCCTGGCGTTAGCGGTTTATCTGGTCGTAGTAAATAGAGGTGTTTTATGCATAACAATGGTGAAAATATTGGACTGATTAGAAGTTTGTTAAACGGAAATTGCCAAGAGTTTGTAGAAAGGTTTGAATCTTTCTTGGATCAGCGTCCATCTTTTTTGCACTCGGTGGGTAAGGATCGCTTTTTTCCTGCATTCTTTTTTGGTATGTTTGCTACTGTGTTTGATTCTGATGTTGCAGATAATGAAAAAATTTATTTTCGTCTTGACAACAATCCGAATGAACCTAGAAAAGGAAACTTAAAGGTTGCTGTATTAACTAATGACAGAGATAGAAGAGGCTACGGAATTGTAAGATGTTTTACTATTGCCGATAGACAAAATAGTTTTGGTTCAAGATTTAGTCAGCAAGAGAAATTGTGGATAGAGAATAATTTACAACAGCAGAATGTTGCATCACGGGCTGGGCGGTTTGCATGGGAAGAGTATAAAACATTTGCATGGGCAGAAAATCTGGGAGAAGAGGAAGCAATAAAATGTGTAAAAATTCGTGAGAGAAACGCATTTACTGGAAATTCAGCATCTCTATGTAATGGCTTTGAAGAGATCACCAGGAACTTTGGTATACAACAAGGTTTTCTGTCAGGTTTATTAGGAGACTTGGCAAGTAATAATGCAGATGATGTTGTTGATACTATTGATGATGTTTTGCAGTACATAATTAATCTCTACAATAGGTATAATCAGCAACTGAACTTCAATAGCAAGGAGTCGGGCTATCATGGTTTTTTGTCAGGGTTTTTGATGAATTTTAGGTATCGTCATACAGCTGGTATTTACCTTGAGTTATTTCTGGGGGGTGGATATACAGATATTACTTTTCTTGTACGTGGTGTACAACGATTGATGGATTCTGTTCCTATTATAATTGAACTCAAGGCAGGACAAGCAAGGGATAGATATGCTGATCGAGCATTGGCACAAGCTGAAAATTACGTTACAAGATGTCCCGTTTCTTCCATATCCATACACACCTCGTCGGAGGATGCTGTTTGTGTAGGATTAAATTTTGATTTAGATAACAATGAACGTTTACAGCTTAGTACTCAAAGCTTTTTGGAAAGAGAATCTTCTTTATTGAAAAGGCTATTTAATGGACCAATAGCCGAAATTGAAGAGAGCGTTAGAGATTATTTACTATACCCAGCGTTTGGTGTACCTGCTGTACCAGGCATTAGAAATAGGGATGGTGTTAGTGCTAGGGATAGGAGAATATTTCTCTATACAACCGGCTTTACCTTTGGGAATGCTACATTTGCAAAGAAAAGAATTATGTTAACAAGAGGAATTTGGGTAGATGTAACCAAACACTTATTCCATTATCACAATGACGATAAAATGCTAGACCTGCAAGGAGGGGTTACACAGATAAATGTTGGAAATCGTGCCTTGACCATGATTTTATATGCATTATTAGGAAGAGAGGAAAGGGTTATTATACTTAATATACGTCAGGTACTAGCAACTCACCAATTTCCAGAACGAGGCCTAGATCTATCACGTTGGCCAAACGCTAGAGTGTATGAGGTAGTATGTGGATTGGACCCAACAAGAAGAGCCGAGGATGATCTTGGTTTAACTGTTGGTGTAACACCATTTGACTCACCTGCCCTCTATTTACAAAGTAAAGTAGGTGGATCTTTTCTAGGTGAATTTTCACAGATAGGTGGTGTCAGTAACGTGCACAGCACTGCAGATATAATGATGAATACTGGTTGGCAAGTACAAAATCGTCATGCACAAATATTTCAAGCAATTTCTAATATGCTATTTCCGTTAAGGTGGATAGTAAATAGGGATAACGCTAGAGAGGCTGGATTTCATTCCATACTGCATGGGTTATTTTACGCCTGTGATAATCCAGCTAGGGTAATTATTGAATTTCAACTGGGAGGAGGAGAGAGATTAGATCTGGTATTATTACGGTCTCCAGATAGTAGAGATGGTGTTCACCCGATAGGAATAGAGTTAAAGTTTTCTGGTACTGGTGAATTACAGAGTAAAAAGCGGGAAGCAAATAACCAACTAGATGATTATATGCATTGTAGAGGTTATAAGCGTATTACCGATGGAGACACAGTAGTTTTATCGTACGCTATATGGAATGATCGTGCGCAGAGGCCAGATACTCTTATATCAGTTAAGGATGTTCTTCGTATAAAGGACAACTTAGGACACAGTTCTGCAGATGATCTTCCTGGCAGATGAGGGTTATTGAGAATTTACATATCAAATTAGGTGTACAATAGATTATACTGGCCAAATTTATATGGCAGTTTGCACTAAATTCCCGAGTTTGTCTGGAAACGATCTTGTCGAATAGCAAAGATAACAGGCTCAGGGTTACATGAAGTTACAGTAAGAGAATACAACTCTCTAAAAAATATGAAAGTTAGAAAAATTATACTTGCATTGGCTTTTATTCATGCTAATTATTGTACATAATGTATTTATAGATTGAGGAGGGAGTATGGTGTTAGAATATATTTTAAAGAATGAGCAGGTTTGTGCAAATGGTAGGTTAGCTACTGAAGAACAGCATACGGAGCGTTTTGGTCAGCACACTCTTGAAGAAAGCACATCATCGTTAAGTCAAGAACAAACTGATGACTGGAATGAGTCCATTGTTGAAGATAAAAATACTGTTGTTGAAAGTTATTTTATTCCAGAAAATTCAATTTTAATGAATTTAGCAAATCTGTTAACTGAGAGCGAAAAAGTTTCAATTGATGAATTTCATGACAAGATGGAAAGTATAATGAAAGGGTTTCATGAAAATAGATACGAAAATTCTGCAAAGGTAACTCTAGAAAAGATGGAACGTTTAATAGATGAATATTTGAAAAGAAAAATAAAGCTAAATTTACGCTGTGATCAATATGAATGCACTGTGTCAAATTTTGTATTCAAAAAAATAATTGATATTGCTAATGCCAGTAGTGTTATGCGTATAACGCCTACTACTAGATCACGGTATAAAAATGATAGAGAAGAGGCAATAGATGAGTGGGAAGAAGCTTTAGAACCTTTATTCAATATTGTCAATAAGCTACTATCAGCAGGTGCAAAAATAGAGTCTGATTTTTACAATCACAGAATGATAGGTGAAGCTATGTGGGGAAGTGATGAGCCTATTTTTACAGAGTGTAAAAAAATTAAGGACGAACTAAAAAGTATCGCATATAAAGGCTTAGTAAACAAGAATGAACAGGTTCAAGATGATGATCTGAAAGTAGAAATAGATAACAATCTTGTTCTTTTCAGGTGGCCACAAAACAGTATCGTTAAAGTTGCAAAGGTTATGAATAGTAAGGTGAATGAAAATTTCAGTATAGAAAGTAGCATCTTACAGATTGGGGAAAGTATAATAAGAGTTGAAAGCATAGGAAGAAAAAGAAATTATACAGATGTCTTAGGAGGTGGCATTGAAATGTCCTTTATCACTGAAGTAGGCGAGATTAGTATTCATCTATGTTCTAGTGATAAAGATAGTAATATAATAAAAGTAAAGCTTGATGGAGAGAACCAGGAGAAGTTTGACAAATTAAAAGATCAATCAAGTTTAGGGGAAAGCTGCCTTTTAGGAGGGAAAAGTGTTCTATAAGCTATAAAAGATAAAGGTTTTGAAAGAAACGGTGCAATACTTATAGAGTTAGCTGAAACTATTAAACAATCAGATTTTGTAGTGAAAGAATCAGGTGTTCCGTCTACTCTTATTAGGCCAATCGATAGTTTAGACCAGCTGCAAAAGATGGGAGCTTCGAAAGAAATAGTAGTGTGTTCATAAAGTCAACTAAAATTATTAAACAAAAGAAAGGTCTTGGAGGGGTAAAAAAATTGATGTATCTTCAAAGCAAGATTTTTTGAGGTATAAACCATACGCTCAAGGTGAGGAGAAATAGTAGGGGGATAAGTATTGGGTTAATAATTTAGAGATTCTTCTAAAGAAATTATTTTTCTTTCTTGATGTTTATTCTGTTATAGGTATAGCCTTTTGTGTTTGATTGAATTGACTTTTGTGATACCTACAGAATTTCCTTTATCAGACCCAACACATGATTCAGCGGGAGAAGAGCGGTCAGGGACATTAGCTCTTAGAACCTGTTTAAAATCTCTAGAAGATGAGGTAAAGCAGGAATAGATTAAGAGTGTGGTATATATATGCAAAAAAGTTATCCAAGTAATATAAGTCGAAAGCAATTTGAAAAAATCAAAGCAATTTTGGAAAATAGTAGAAAGAAAACAAGGCCAAGAAAACTTGACTTATATGATGTGTTTTGTGGAGTGCTATACGTCCTGAAAAGTGGCTCCCAATGGAGAATGTTGCCAAAGGATTTTCCAAAGTGGGAAAACATATACTACTATTTTCAAACCTGGAATAAAAAAATGGAGAAGAAACAAGTTTGCTGCAACTAGTCTTAAAAAAAATTAGTTGGAGAGGCCCGACAAGGCAATGGTCGGAAAGAGAAAACCAGCTTTTGTATAATTGATGCACAGAGTGTAAAGAACACAGATACTGCTGAAAAGAAAGGCTACGATGCTGGTAAAAAGGTTTCTGGTATAAAACGCCATATTGCAGTTAAGGTTTACCACATGCAGTTCATGTGACAACTGCAGAAGCAACTGATCGTAGCAGTGCTGTAAAAATGGTTGTAAATGCTAAAGAAAACCTTTCTGAAGTTAAAAATATACTAGTTGATGCTGGCTACACTGGAGAAAACTTTGCAACTCAAATAAGAGATACTATTGGTGCAACTGTTGAGGTCATAAAGCGCAGTGAGTTACATTCTTTGTATCCGTTCAGACAATGGCGTCAACTTAAGGAAAAGTGTCAATGATTGTGTATAACATTTCCCTTAAAAGTTTTTACCATTAAGTTACCTAAAAACTGCGATAAACGGCATTTTTGTTTCTATTTTATTTCAAGAAAGAAGTTTAAAATGAGACCTTTTTAGGTGAAACATGCAAAAAGGAAAAAATCTTATTCTACAAATTAAAAATATAATATATTCGAAAACTTTTCAGAGAATTCATTGTGTTGGAAAAAACAGTTTCACGCGAACAAGAAAACTCCCTTTTACGGCAGTATTTTCTATGATTTTAAAGTTAGTTAAAAAAAGTTTGGGAATAGAATGTGAACTTATGGAGCCATTGACATATAAAATTCCCCCCTCAAAGCAAGCCTTTTCTAAAGCAAGATACAAGATTTGCCATACAGGTTTTCAGGAGTTATTAGAGCTAAGCATCCAAACAGCATATCAGGATGAACCTGAATATGGAAACTGGAGAGGCTATAGACTTATTGCAGCAGATGGTTCTGGTATGAGATTACCCAGCTCTGAGGAAATTGTATCCGAGTTTGGCCGCTTTAAACCAAATGGAACAACAGGTACAATGCCTCCATTGGCAAGAGTTTCTTTGTTTGTCGATTTGTGTACTTCGCTGATTTGTAGTGCTCGTCTTGCAGCTTGGGACATAGGTAAACAAACGTTGACAGAAGAGCAATTACCCGAAGTTGTCACTCAAATGCGTTCATTAAATCAAGAGAAACTATTATTTATCTATGATCGTGGTTACCCTTCAGTAAAATTCATTCAACAGCATTATGATTTGGGAGTAGATTTTATTTTTCGCTTGCAAAAAAGAAATTATAACAAGCTATGGGAACAGATTTTATCTGGAGAATTAGATTTTGATTTTATATTAGAAAATGAAAAGCTAAAAAACAAAATGAAAGGACAGAAAGTAAGAGTTGTAGTACTGACATTAGCTAACGGAGAAACGAAGGTATTGGTTACTTCGCTTTTTTATCGAGAAAAATTTACTTTGGAAGATATCAGCAAAGCTTATGTATTGAGGTGGCACATAGAAGAATGTTATAAACGACTCAAAATAGGTGCAGAATTAGAAAATTTTTCTGGGGTAAATTTAGAGGCTGTATTACAAGAATTTTGGGCGAACTTGGTCATGTGCAATATATTGTCGCTTCATATGTGTGATGCACAAGGGCCTTGGAACCCAGATCAAATTGCTGAGTATTGTTTAAATTTTTCAGTTTTATTTGGTGTAATGAGGCAGAAACTCTATCAAGTATAGCTCTTTTCACAATAGTCCAAAAATCTTATAGAAAAGCAGAATCAACAGCATGACGAAAAGATGTAAATAGAGGAATGTTTTTCCTAGCTCTGTTTTTTTATAGCAAACCAATGATGCTCAATTTTGTTAAAGTCGGGAGAATAAGGCGGTAGATATAAAATTTCTGCACCAACTCCTTTAGCAAGTTCAGTAATCTTATTAGACTTATGAAAAGTAGCATTATCAAGAATAACAGTTTGTCCAGGTTCCAAAATCGGTGTTAGAAACTGCTCAAACCATTTATTAAAGATATCCATATTACAGTGGCCTTCAAATGTTAACGGAACAACTATTTTTCTGCCGTTTAAGGCTGCAATCATACTGATTCGTTGAATTTTTTTGCCATATTTTAGAGCATAAAACCGCTGTCCCTTCTGGCAATATCCATAAGGGTAGTCCTCGGTGTTATCAATGCCAGACTCATCTATATACACTAAGTTTTGAGGTTCTTTTGTTGCTATAATTTTCAAAAATTCAGCACGTTTTTCTTCATTCCTTTCTTTGTATTCATATGTCTTTTTTTGTGCGTGAATCTAATCTTTTTAAGAGCTCGATGGATCGTTTGAATACTATACATTTCTCCAAAGCTTAGCCATTTCCGATAGAGTTTTTCCACCATATTTTTTGGCAAATTCAGTAAACTTATTCCAGTCAGTAACTTTGTGATTATAACCTCCATTTCCAAGTTTTTGACTGAAAATCTCCTGTTTCTTTTCTTCTTTGCTGCCACCCCATAACGTAGTTCTTCCAATTTTAAATCTTGCTGCCACTGTTTCTCTGCTTTCTCCTTCTTCTAGTGCTTCCATTGCTTTTTTTATAACTATATGTTGCTGGCATACTTACCTTCACTACTATAAAAACTTATTTTACCTCCTTTGGACTATTATGAAAAGAGCTATACTTGTTGGAAATTGTTCGCCAAAAGATTTTCAAACCCTTTTTGATAGAGCAAGTATACGTGCTAAAGTCAAAATTCGACCAGGGCGATTGTATAGCCGCAATAAGGTTGATAAACCCAAACGCCATCATGTCTTTAGCAGAGTTTGCTGATTGAGGTTCTTAAGTTGACGCCATTGGCTGAACGGATACCATTCTTTTGTTGTGCTGCCAAAGAGATGGGTTGTCGAGCGTTCTTTCGCTTGGTTAGAAAAATGTAGACGATTGTAGCGAGCGTAAACTTAACACTAGCCTACAAATTTGCCTTCACTGCTCTACTTCTGAAAAGATTTTAAACAGGCTCTTACGCAATAACTTTGGGAGTTCTGGAATCGTTTCATATATATTTAAGATTATCATTATTTTTATTACATAATTAAGTGTCAGTTCCTGTAACACTAGTTTACCTCCATTCTTTGTTTTAAAGTATTGGTTTTCTGGCACATAGTCTTTTCCATTGCCTATTGCTTTTGTAAATTAAGATTCTAAGCCGTAAAACTTCTCTAATTGCTCACTCCACAGCATCGGTATTTCTCTCAAATCAACTAATTTCAAATCTCTTGGCTGCCTCCCCTTTACTATATCTTCTTTAATCTTTAGTGCTAAATAATTTCACCTTTTCTTTCCCTATTAAGAACTTCACAAACTCAAGACTTTCATGGTTATAACTGACAGCATGGTGCACAGCCATCTTCTCGACGTACATAATTAACATTAGCCCCTTTATCAAGTTGAGCTTCTACTCCACTGCGGTCTTTTCTCTTGACAGCATCAAGAAGTAATTCATTTCTTAGTAAATTTTCAACTTCTTCATGTCCTCCATCATTTGCAAGTTCCAATGGTGATCTATTATTGGAATTTTTAATATCAATTCTTGCTCCTTTTTCTATGAGAAACTCTACAGCTGGTAAATGTCCTTCCTTGGCAGCATAGTAGACTGATCTGTGGTTTTAGAATTAATAAATAATTCTTGTTGTTGCTTTTCTATTAGAAGCTTTACAATCCCTATATTTTATGGTGCAAGTTTTTATTTTTAAAACATTATACTTTGTAGGGATAACTACACGCATCAAAGTTAAAGAAAATCGAAAGCAAAATGATGAAGAAAATGAAAGTTTAAGTTTTCTTCAACAAGTCAAGGAGAGAATTTACCCATTTGTGCTTTAAAGCCTGTGTTAGCAAGAGCCTTAATCACTAAATGAACAATGTCACGCAGAGTTTCATCCTCAATTTTTCTATACTCCCTCACTAGCCTTGATATTTCTTCGCTGCCTATATCGCTATGGAAGGCCTTATCATGTAAGTCTTCAGAGGCTTTGGTAAAAAAATACGACATATCAACCGATAGTACTTCTGCTAATTTATATAACCTATCAACTACAAGCCTAATCTCTCCAGTTTCATATCCTTGTATATGCTGAAATGAAATTCCAAGCTTTTTTCCCAAGTCTCTTTGGCTGAGACCACACATTAACCTTCTTTTCCTTATTCTTTCCCCTATTTGTTTATCAATAGGATGTTGTTCAGCTTGTACAGTCATTTATTGACATCCTAACTCATATATTAAAGTAATACTAACTTTCATTAGAACTTTGAGAAAAAGATTTTACTAACGTATAAACTACACTACGTAATCTTTTACTCCTAATTTCATTATATCCTTTAACTAACTTTAACACCTCCTCATCATAAGTTTCATGTGAGTCAGTGTGCATATCAGTAAAAAAGTTAGCAACATCAATAGATAGAGCTTTTGCTAAGTCATATAGCCTACTGGCTAAAACACAATTTGAACCATTTTCGTACTTTTGTATCTGTCTGTATGAAACACCTATTCTCTTTCCTAATTCGGTCTGTGTCAAACCACGATCTAACCTAAGTTGTTTTATTTTTTTACCTAATTGCACTTTTCACCTCTTATTCAAATTTACAACAAATTTTATGAAGTGGAAAAAAAGCTAGCAAAGTAATTGCTTTAATAATTTCTGCCTCTCACTAATTAAATTGTTTAGCCTTACGTATTTTTTCTCAATTTCCCTCATCTCTTTTTCTAGTTCTGCAATGCTATTTCGTATTACTTCAGCCGAATATCTGCTTTTGCCAGATGCAAACTCTGATCTTAATCTTCTAACCTTATATTCGAGCTCAGCAAATCTTTCATGCTGCTCAAGAAGCTCTATCATGTGTTTGATTTCAGAATTTAGCTTTTTTTCCTCAACATCTCTCACAATAAAAGAAAGCAGAAGCTTATCTATTTGGTAATCAATATTTGGTTGAGTAGCAAATAGATTGATCATAGCTTTTACATCAGTAGGATTTGCAACTAATAAGCTAAAATTACTACATAAAAAACTATAGAACCTTATCGTCTTCACAAGATAATTTTTCATATCTTGTGATAATTGCAATTCTTTGTGAATTCCTGATAACAATATTTTCAATTCTTCCAAGTATTCTACATCAAAATTACCTACTTCTGTAGGTAAAAGGATCATTAGCAGCTTTTTTAAAAGCTCAACATCATTTGATTTTACTGCATTATAAAGAGCTTTATCCTTATCTTCTTTTAAATCATAAAGCTCTGACGAGTTATCTATGCTGAATAGATATTCAGTATTTCCCTGAGGAGAGTAGATTAAAATGTCCACTTCTCTTAGCGGGTGGTCATCATTAAATTTTTCTAGTAACTGCTTATCGGTGGTTTCCTCTATTGCTACAGCAGCTTTACTGATCTTTTTCAGTTCAGAAACATTATCTCTTGAATTTTCAAGTATGTCTTTAGCCTTGTCTAGCAGCTGCTCATATAGAATTATTTTTTCTTCATTATCAAGTAGCTGACAATGCTTCTTCAACTTTTCAGTGGAGTAAGACAAGAGATCCATTTCTTTCAGTTTTACAATCACAATACCCAACTTTGATTGAAATTGAAATAATTTTTACAAGATGTGTTTTTCTAGTGTAAATGCCCGTAAAACTTGTTATTATAACATACAGTAAATCAATAAGTCGCATAATATTAACAATTAAATAATATTTATCACGATATGATCGAATAGTAATGAAATTAAGTGAGGGTTACAATGAAAAAAATAAATGGTAAAAATTTGTCTAGTAAAATGTTAAAAGCGGTAGAGCGAATAGCAAAAGAAGGGTTATTACCTAATTTTATAAAAGCTGCTCCAACAGCGAATAAAAAGATTAGCAAATTACCTGTCTTAACATATCCTGAGGAGCTCAATCCATTTCGATCAGCTTTATGCAGGACAAGACTAAGTGAATATGAAAATATGAAACTAAATGAATTCCTGGAAAAAGCTATTGCAGCTAAAAATATAAACGAGTTAAGTAAAGTTATCGATGAAGCTTTGGACTTAGGAATAAGAATAAATGCTGCCAATGAAGATGGCTTTGGCTTCGCTAACGTTACAATGTTTAAGATGTATCGTGATGAATTCAAAGGGAATAAACAAGAGGATATAATCAGGAAGTTAGCATTAAATGGAGCAGATTTTAATGTACAAGTTGATAAGAAAATAACTGAAATTCATCAAAAGGTGCAAAAAGAAATTGAGCCACAAATATATAGTAGGCTCACAAAACTCAGGGAAGTTGGAGAGAACGCTACTATAGAAGGAACTGTTGAAAATGTAGAAATCGATAATAAGACCTTCTATATGGAATTTTCACATAGCTGCATAGTTGATGTTGCCAAAGTTGTAGAAGGTGCAAAAAATTTGGGCTTAAGTAAAGGAGACTTAAACCTTGGTGGCAATATTATAAAAATAGGTGATGGTGAAGTTGAAGTCAAAACTGGGAAAGGCGGTGAAAGAGACTACGTGGATATATCGGATAACAGTGCTTTTGCAGTCACATTTTATACTAGCCTAGGAGAGCTAAATTTAATGGTATATCATGACACAGCAGACTATAATCAAGTACAAATTGAGGTAGAAGATGAAGAAATGTGGAACGAGTTGCAAGAAATAGGAGAAATCGTAGGAAAGGGTTGTTTATTTGGTGGAATGTCTGTTAAAGAAGCAGTAGAAAAAGGCTGTTTTACTAGATGTGGAAGGTGGGGCGACCAAAATTCTAAAAGTAGTGAGACCTTTTCTTGGGTGAATAAATTAAAAGACAACAAAACGACATCCGTAGGACGTTCTTGATTGGAGACAAGTGGCTATGTTTCACATAGCTACTTGTATATCAGAAATAAATGGTTAACTATTACAAAGTAAAGTGGTTTTTAAAACTTAATCCAATTTACCATAAATAATTTACTTTAATTAGTATTGCTTGTAGAAGTGTTTTATATTATAAAAAATACCTGAACTTTAAAATTTGTACTATTTGTTAGCAAGAGCCTTTATCACTGAATGCACAATATCACGCAATGTTTCATCTTTAATTTTTCTATATTCTCTTACTAATCTTGATATTTCTTCGCTGCCCACATCGCTACGGAAGGTCTTATCATGCAAGTCTTCAGAGGCTTTGGTAAAAAAATATGACATATCAACAGACAAAGCTTCTGCCAAATTATACAATCTATCAACTACAAGCCTTACCTCTCCAGTTTCATATCCTTGTATATGCTGAAATGAAATTCCAAGCTTTTTTCCTAAGTCTCTTTGGCTAAAACCACACATTAACCTTCTCTTCCTTATTCTTTCACCTATTTGCTTATCGATAGGATGTTGTATGGTCATTTTACGTATCAGATAATATACTTTGAGAAAAAGATTTTACCAATATATAAACTACACTACGTAACCTTTTGCTCTTAATTTCATTGTATCCTTTGACTAATTTTAATATCTCCTCATCATAAGCTTCATGTGAGTCGTCATGCACATCAGTAAAAAAATCAGCAACATCAATCGATAGGGCTTTTGCTAAGTCATATAGTCTACTAGCTAAAATGCAATTTGAACCATTTTCGTACCTTTGTATCTGTCTATATGAAACACCTATTCTTTTTCCTAATTCAGTTTGTGTCAAACCACAGTATAACCTAAGCTCTTTTATTTTTTTGCCTAATTCCACCTTTCATTACTAATTTTAGCTGTTCAAGCTTATATTGAATTTTTTAATTTATAAAGTGAAAAAAAGAAGGAAAGTTGGAGAACTTTCCTTCCGGTCTACAGATTACAATAAGCCACTGTCATAAAAACTAAAGTGGCTCTTCTGTGTGACAATTATATGATCTATCAATTTCATTCCTACATTTTCACAAGTTGCAGCTAATGTGAGTGTGTTATTCTCATCCTCCTTTGATGGTTCTATATCTCCGCTTGGATGATTATGTGAAATTGCAACAGATGCTGCATCAATCAGTAATCCCTGTTTTATTATTTCCCTGACATACAGAGGTACTCTGTCTATAGTTCCACAGTCTTGAATGTACTCATATATTAAATGACCACTTCGATCTAAGTATACCACTCGTAAACTTTCCTTTCGTGACTGCCCTATTGCTGCTTTAAAGTATTTTAGTAGCTCTTCTCTATTATCAAGAATCGACAGCTTTTTCAACTTACCTTTCAATATCCTATCGAAAATCTCTTTCAGGCAAAAGATATTTGCTATTGCTCCATCGTTTATTCCTGTAACATTTTTTAGCTCATGAAAATCAGCATTAATTACCCTTCCTAAACTACTAAAGAGCTCCATTAGCCTTTTGGCCACTTCTCTTCCTTCTGTACACGCAGATAGATTACGTTCCAGTAGCTCATGGTCAAGCAAAGATCTCCCTCTACTTGTTAGAATACGAGTTTCTAATTTCTCTTTTCTCTCACTATTATTCATAAAAACCTCCAAGATCAACATTATATACAAATTCAACGCCAGCTTTCTGACGCAGTAGTTCTCGAGGAATAACCCTCTTGAACTCTAAATTTGCAATGTTGTCCTTGTTGCTTTAAAAGCTGGAATACCATTTGCCATATGAATTTGTGCATTGACATTTACTGTGCTAATTCCCTGAAGCGCAACGGTATTTATATTTGCAATCATAATATATTATATAAAATTGTTAATATAATATATTAAAGAAGTGATGAAGTAAAGGCTACAGCAATTAAAGATGGCTTAACTTAGCAAAAAAGTGCATAGTATCCTATCGCTTTGCTGATTACAAAATGTTTATAAGGATAATAACTTTTCTTTTGCTATACTCAAGCGCGGTTTTCTGTGGTGATTGTAATTTTAATTTACCATACTGTGGGCTTAGTTGTAATCTGGATCTATCATATAGAAATTTAAGTAATATAAAAAAATTGTTGAATAACGACGATAAGTTTGTTGCGCTTACGTTTGATGATGGGCCTTCCAACAATAGAGTAAACGATATTATTAATGCTCTGGAAAGCTATGAAGCAAAAGCAACGTTTTTTGTGCTTGGTGAACGTATAAATAAAAAAACATATGAGATAGTAAAGAAAATCCATGAAGCAGGTCATGAGTTAGGCAATCACTCTTGGTCGCATAGGAAGTTGACATCACTTTCAAGTGAGGAACAATTGCAAGAATTGGAAAAGACAAATACAGCAATTAAAAATGCAATAAAACAAGATGTAAAATGGTTTCGCCCGCCATATGGATGTCATGACGATAATCTGATTAAAAATACTAATAAATTGGATATGTATTCGATATTATGGACAGTTGATTCGCTAGATTGGCAAGGTGATAAGCCAGAAGCTTTAGTTGAAAGAGTTTTAAGTAATGTACATAATGGAGCAGTTATACTGTTTCATGATCACAATAACAGATCAAACACAATTGAAGCTTTACCTCATATTATTAAAATACTAAAAAAATCGGGTTACAAGTTTATTACCTTAAGTGAGTGGGAAAAAAGGGTTTGTAATACGGTAAAAGCCAGAAGTGTAACAATAAAAGAGGGGAAAAAGTGCGTTTTGAAGGAATGTTATGTGGACAAAAAACAAAGTCTTTAACCGCAGAGCATTCATATTAGGTGGTATTCAGCTTACCATTTCCGCTATTTTTAGCTATAGGTTATATAATTTACAAATACGAAACAGACAAAAATACGAAACGCTGTCTAATAACAATAGGGTACGAATCACCGCTATTATGCCTCAGCGGGGCAAAATTTTAGATAGGAATAGCACTGAACTTGCGATAAACAAAATTTCGTATGTTGTTTTATTTGATGGTTCTGGTGAGGAGGTCGATTTGCAAACATTATCAGAAGTCGAGTCTAAAATAGCAAGATCGTCAGAAACAAAAGTAACTGCTCTTTATAAACGTTATTACCCGTTTGGTTCAATATGTTCTCATGTAATCGGATATACAAAAAGACAGCAAGGCATAAACGAAGTAGGAATCAGCGGTATTGAATATACATATGATCATATATTGAAAGGCAAGTCAGGAAAATCTGAGCAGGAAATAAATTCTAAAAAACGCGTCATAAAAGAATTATCAAGCATACCACAACAAGATGGACAAGACGTACAGCTAACAATTGATATTAATCTGCAAGAGAAAATCGCAGAGGTATTTAAAGATCACCAGGGCTCCGCAGTGGTAATTGATGTAAATAATGGAGAAATTTTAGCATTATATAATTCACCTTCTTACGATAATAATCTTTTTGCTAGCAGGCTATCAAATGAGACTTGGGAAAACTTGAATGCTCCTTCATTACCGCTTGTGAATCGTGCGTTATCATATCAAATTCCACCTGGTTCAATATTTAAAGTAATAGTTGCGCTTGCGGGTTTAAAAGACGGGATAATAACACCAGAAGAGAAATTCTCGTGCAAGGGCTATATGAAAATAGGTGAGCGGAAATTTCGTTGTCTGAAAAGCAAAGTCCATGGGTATGTATCTTTAAATGAGGCAATGGCATTATCATGCAACACTTACTTTTATAACATAGGAAAAAAAATAAGTGTAGACTCTCTAGTAGAAATGGCCAGAAAATTTGGTATTGGAAGTGGGCCACTGATTGGAACGTTTAAAGAAGAAGCTCCAGGGTTGTTGCCAGATAGAGATTGGCGTACACGAAAGCTATATTCGCAGTGGTATTTAGGTGACACTATCAACTTAGTTATAGGACAAGGG
Source organism: Crematogaster levior (assembly GCA_901521435.1). Lineage (NCBI taxonomy): Eukaryota > Metazoa > Arthropoda > Insecta > Hymenoptera > Formicidae > Crematogaster > Crematogaster levior. The sequence continues at coordinate 164,459 of CABEGB010000760.1, forward strand.
TATATGCTTACAACACCACTACAGCTTGCAGTTCTTGCAGCGAGGATTGCAACAGGAAAAGAGGTAATTCCCCGCATTAAGATGAATGAAACAATACAAGATTTTCCCGATATTGATGTGGATTGTGAGCATCTTAGCATAGTTCGAAAAGCTATGTTTGATGTGGTGAATTCTAAAACTGGAACCTATAAGAAAGGGCTAAGCGGTATACAAATTGCCGGCAAAACCGGTACACCAGAGATAAACTCTAAGGGTGAAAGTCATAAGTTATTTATCGCTTATGGCCCTTACCATAACCCGCGCTATGCAATCTCTGTGTTTATAGAACACGGCAAAGCCCCACGCCAAGATGTTGCTATAGCTAATGAAATATTTCAGTATATGCTTGAAACTATGAGTATTAAACTTCTTGCATAACCATATAACAAACTTTTATTGGGAATAGAAACGAAAAAACTTACTTGACAAACTCCGCCAGCCCCCTTATCATGATGCTGAAGGTATTCAGTTATCTTCATCTGTGCAGATTAAACAGCAAGAAAACAACGTAGTTGGCGTCTTATTTTTAATTTTTTGCACTATGTGCACCTTATGTCTTCACAACATTTCTAGCTATATAAGCTGAAACGCGCTTATAAGTCGTTTAAGACAGTATAGTACGCCAATTTGCAGGATTAGAGAGTAAGTAACTAGCTACCCTAGGGTTTCTTTTGCCTTTTTTTCTGTTTAGTAAATTTCTTAATGTTTATAATTTAGGTTAGTTGCGGCTTAAAAGCACTGAATCGCGGTTATTAAACGTTTAGAATAAAAAAACGCCATACTTGAAAGTATAATGTAAGTAATTAGCCAACCACGGGGCTTCTTTTGCCTTTTTTTTCATTTGGTAAATTTCTTAATATTTATAGCTAAACGACAATCGTCATCCCGCTGCTTGTTAGCGGGATCTAGAGATACCGCGGCAGTATGGCGGTTAAGTAGGGTATCATCCGGTTAAGTAGGGTATCATCCGGTAGCTGACACTGGGATCCAGGAAACTTAACTTTACACCAGGCAATAAGAACTGGATTCCAGACTGGAATGACATCACAGGGGCACTGACCTCTCTTGGGCTCTTTTAGCTACAAATATTTAAGAAATTTACCAAACGAAAAAAAGGCAAAAGAAGCCCTGGTCATTGTCTATTTTCAGTATTTGGCGTTTTTTAAGTCTTAAACGCTGCAATTTAGCGACTTTTAAACTGCAACAGACCCTTAGCTAAATGCTAAGAAATTTACTAAGCAGAAAAAAAGACAAAAGAAACCCCGTGTTAGCTAGTTGTCACTCTCTAATCCTGCAAATTGGCGTACTATACTGTCTTAAACAACTTATAAGCGCGTTTCAGCTTATATAGCTAGAAATATTGTGAAGACATAAGGTGCACGTAGTGCAAAAAATTAAAAATAAGACGCCAACTACGTTGTTTTCTTGCTGTTTAATCTGCACAGATGAAGATAACTGAATACCTTCAGTTTCATGATAAGGGGGCTGGCGGAGTTTGTCAAGTGGTTTTTTTGTTTCATCCAACGCGCTGCCAAAAGTTTGTTATGCAAGGTATCCTAGCCATTTCTCACAGATTCACTCAAACTTAATCAAGTAGGAGTATTATTAACGCGAAAAGGGTTCAATTAGAGACTTAAGTGATATGGCGCGTGAGGAAGATATAAACCAATTAGTAGAAAATGGATTTGATATTAACTCAAAAGATGCAAGTGGAAACACTCTCTTGCATAAGTTCACAAAAGAAGGTGATTTAGTTGGAGTAAAATCATTGCTAGAGCACGAAGCTGATTTTAATGTCGTAGACAACGAAAATAGAAACCCACTGCATTACGCCATTATGCATGGACACAAGAAAATTGCTAAACTTTTTGTTAATCAACTGATAATCAATTCCAAGGATAAAAATGAGTTTACTCCACTGCACCTTGCTGCACTACAAGATGACACTGAATTAATAGATTTTTTGATAACAAAAGGCGCAAAAATTAATGAAAAAGACGCTAAAGAGGGCTATACTCCTCTTCATATAGCTTCACTATACGGTTCTAAAAAAAGCGTCCAAATTTTAATTGATAGCGGAGCAAATCTCGAATGTGAAGATAACAATTTTCGCACTCCTTTGTTTTTAACTATCTATCAATGCACTGCACATTATGACAGCAGAGCAGAAATTATAGAATATCTGATAAAGAAAGGTGCAAATATAGAAGCCAAAGATGCAGAAAATAACACTACGCTTTTCCTAGCAGCGTATAACAACAAAATGCAAATAGTTAAATTTATTGCAAAAAGACAGCAAGCAAGAACGATGAAATTAAACTTAAAGAGTTTTTTTGCACAAAAAACAACCATGGTTTTGATGCATTAGATTGCGCTATTGAGCATAATAATAGAAAAATGGTAACATTTCTTGTATCAAAAGGAATAGATGCAAATGATCAAGATTTTAATGGCAACGCCAGGCTGCATAAAGCTAGCCATAATGGTAACACTAAAACAGTTAAGCTCTTATTGAAGCTTAAGGTAAACATTAATGCTGTTACTAAATGTAACAGAACTCCCTTGCTGCTGGCAGTTAAAAAAGGCCATACAAAAATTGTGAAAATGTTATTGGAAGTTAGAGCCAATATGAACATTTGTGAGCAACAAGGTTTTGCACCTCTACATCTTGCTGTTCAAAAGGATTATTTTGATATAGCTCAGCTGTTAACAGAAAAAGGTGCAGACCTTAACATTAAGTGTAATAATGGTCATACCGCAGTAGATATGTTCATTAGCAAGGCTCATAGCAAAAAAAACATCGACGAAAATTACAAAAAATTTTGTAGATTTTTGATGCTTTACCTAAAAGAGCTACATAGTAAACACAAAGCCTGTTGTATACTTTCAACCCTAGCTCTAAGCTTAACAATTATAGGCTTACCATTTATTTTTAAGCCTATTATTAAATATAGAGAAAGAAGTAAAATATATAAAAAAACTAAGGCTATGCTGGAAAACTTACTCTACATTTAAGTACAAGAGGGGCGTACAAAAAAACATATAGCCAGTGCAGGTCAAGCTAATATATGACAATTATCTGTTGAATGAAAATGAGATTAAATACATTTTTAATATTTTTATAGAAACCTATTAGTATAGATCTATATGCTGTTCTAATGGCTATTTTTAAATGCTTAATACTCCTCTTCATTATTTCTTGCACACACCTGCCTACTAAGCAACATCTCACTAATATAGGCAACGAAGATCATAATGATATAGGTGAGCACGATTATTCGTTGCAGCAATACAACACCTCTTTGGAGATTAATGAACCGGCAATACCAGAAATTATGCCTTTACCAATAGAGTTTCCCGATCTCACAATCAGTAATCAGCTTATTTCTATTAATGTTAGTGAAGAAGTATCAGTAAAAGATTTGCTGATTGAGATAGGAAAACTTTCTGACGTTAACTTGGATATAGACCCAAAAATATCAGGTAATATTATTTTAAAGCTAAAAGATAAGAATATAAATGAAGTAATTCAGAGTATAGCAAATAGCGCCAAATTGCGTTACTCAACAAGCAATGGTGTAATTAGAATTGAGCAGGACTTGCCATACGCGCAAAATTATTACGCAGACTTCATTAATATTCAACATTCTGCTCAAAGCAGTTTCGCCATTAGTAACAATATTACTAACAGTGATGCTGATAGGGACTATAACAATGTTATGAAGTCTCAATACAGTAGTGACTTATGGAATTCATTAGAAAAAGGCTTGAATGCAATAATGGATGTTAACGGGGTGGATGATGGCGAATTCCTTTCATCCAACAGAGAAGCTGGTGTTATTATTTTGAATGCTAGAAAAGATATCCACAAAGCTGTTGAAGAATATATTAATAAGGTTAAGAAGTTAGCGTCTTCTCAAGTAATGATAGAGGCAAAAATAGTTGAAGTTGTGCTAGATGACAAATACCTTTCTGGTATGAACTTAAATGACTTACAAGATGGAACTAAGTCTATAATAAATCAAGATAACTCCATTATTAACCTAGCAATGAACTTTGGTGCGAATGATCTAGGAGATTTAGTAAAAAATTTAGACAAATTTGGCACTTCAACTGTAATTTCAAGCCCCAGAGTACATGCTATAAATAATCAGCAAGCGATGATTTCATTTACTAAAAACCATATTTATTTTACCTCCGATATACAAAAAGATACTAGAAACTCTAATCAGACCTTAATTACCAAGATGAATAGCGTCCCAATAGGTGTTGTGCTAATAATCCACCCAAGCATTAACATTGATACTAGTGAAATATTCATGGATATACATCCAACTTTATCAAGAATTAACGGCTACACTAAAGATCCAGATATAGAGTACGTCGCACAGCAGAGTAAAATGAAATTAAATAGCGACATTCCAATTGTTGAAATCAGAGAAATGAACTCTATGTTAAAAATTAAGAGCGGTGAAATTATGGTAATCGGCGGGCTTATAGAACATAGAGAAGATAAGCAAAGCTTATTGCATCAGAAATCAAAAAGGCTAGCGAATAATATTAGAACAGTAGAAACTGTCATTTTTTTAAAAGCAACAATCGTACCAACATTTGGTTTGTTAGATAGAAAAGATAAGAATTTATATATATATTAAATTATCACTAAAAATTAAATATCAAACCAACTTCAATATTGTGAGTAGATATGTCATCTGCAACAGGTATCGGAACGCTAAAGTAACGATAGCCGAGAAAGGTTTTGATTTCTGGGATTATTGAATAATCAACACCAAGTTTTATTTGATAAGCAAACCAAGGAACATTCAGTGGCATTGAATTTTGGGGTGACCCATTAATCCTTTTTAATCTAAAAACTGTTGGCCCTATACCAAGACCGATGTACGGAGCAAATTGTGTATCCTGAACGCTGGGATTATAATAGAAGTTTAACAAAAACGCAAATATACTCGCTGATTTATCAAATACCGGAGGAGAATTACTACTTTCAATATTGGCTACAGAATACATGGTTTCAAAATCAACTCGGCCATTTTCTCCAGCATAGTAACCTAAAGATATGCTGTTAAGCCACTGGAAATCAATTTTACCATCAAATTGCTGTATACTTTTAATTTCATTTGCCACTATATTTTTTATTATAAAACCATAATGACTTTCAACTAAAGTTAGGACTCTCTCCCCTATTGCCTTTATACCCTTTGCAAATGTTTCTGAATTATCATGGTATACCTTACCACCGTTAGCGCTAACATAAAAATCAAGTTTTTTTGATTTTTCTTTTGTAGGCTCAGCTTGATCTGCAATACGTGACCACATATTTTTCTGATCAGCTACTTGGAGAATAGAAGGTTGTTCAATAGGACTACTTTCAAGTTCTTGATATTTTAAATCATTTATTAGTATTTCTTTTTCAGTAACTTCTTCAGAACGTATTACACTTTCATTATTGTCTGTTTCTAATTTTAAGGGTTGTACTTGCTCAATGTGTGTATCATTACTAATATAAGTAATAAAAAAATAGACACATGAAATGAAAATCAAAAATAAAGTAATAGATATTCTAGTTATCATAAATGAATTCACAATTATCATCTACAGTATAATTACTATATCGTATATTTCTTCAATGTACAAAAATTAAGAAAGAATATTTCCAATTAAATAATTATTTTCCACTCCTTTAACATTAACTTTCACAATACTCTTGGCTTGAGCTTTTGATTCAAGCTTTACTAATGCAAAATTTTCTGTTCTACCGACATTATTTTGCTCAACCAGAACACTTTGTTCAGTGCCTATCAAAGACTGATAAAAGCTACTCATCATTTCTCTATTCATTTCTCTTAAATTTTTTACTCGTTCTTTACGCACATTCTCTGGTACTTGTGGCATTCGTGCAGCAGGTGTATTTTTCCGCTCTGAATATGGAAAAGCATGTAGGTAAACTATATTTGTTTTTTTCAGTAAATCAACTGTATCCTGAAACATTTCGTCAGTTTCTGTTGGAAATCCAGCAATAATATCAGCGCCAAATGCTATATTAGGCCTCAAACTCTTCATTTTATGACAAAATTCTATCACTTGTTCCCTGTTATGACGACGCTTCATTCTCTTTAGTATTAAATTATTACCAGATTGTAGACTCAAATGTAAATGAGGCATAAGTCTTGACTCATTAGCTATTAAATCCATTAATTCGTCGTCAACTTCAGCAACATCGATAGAGGAAAGTCTTAGCCTCTTCAACTCTGGTATATCTTTTAAAACTCTCCTAATCATTGAACCAAGTGACAGCTTAGCAAACAAATCTGTACCAAAGTCAGTAATATCAACACCTGTAAACACTACTTCTTGATATCCATTTTCTACAAAGATCCTGATTTGCTCTATAATACTGCTTATTGGCACAGATCGATTATTCCCTCTTGCCTCAGTAATTGAACAAAATGTGCAGCTATGATTACAACCATTTTGAATTTCAATAAATGCCCTTGACTTATCTTCAAATCCATTAATTAGAACAGGTTCTACTTGGTTATCACTGACCAAGATTTTATCGTCATTTAGTAAGTAATTTTCAGCTTTTAGCTTATCTTGATTACCGAGCACTTTACTTACACCAGGAATGCTACTGTAAACTTCTGGATCCAACTGAACAGCACAACCAACTACGATAATTTCTTTATTTGGATCATTTTTGTAAATCTTACGTATCTTTTGCTTTACCTGACGTTCTGCTTCGTTTGTCACTGCACAGCTATGCACCACAACAACATTTTTTCTTTCTGCTTTTTTTAATGCTTCTTTGATTAACTCACTCTCGTAAAAATTTAGACGACAACCAAATGTTATCACTTCATTCATGCTAGTATTTTTTAGACCTTACAATTTAAATTATATCACACATCCAAGCAAAGTCTCTTGCATGACCATTGTTTTGGTAGATAAATGCTATGCAAGCAGCAGACACTGGGATGGCTTTGTTGCATAGCAACGTAAGTTTTTTCCAGAGTAAATAATTTTATGCGACTATTTCAAATTTAGGCATACCAATTACGTTGCAAATATCATTTTATAAACCCGACTGTTTGTCTCAAACCTATTCTGAACAGATGGGTTATTATATGTATCAAAATTACCACTTTGTTGCTGTAAATATTGTTGCCACCCTGCATTTGGCCCAATTTCATACCAATCTTCTATGGCTTCGTTGATATCATGAAAAATATTTCCTCTTTTTTCTAGAAATTTGTTATATTCTCTATGGTTACTGACTCTCATTTTTTGTGACATATTTATCCTTAAATTGTCATTTTATAATGAATTTAGTCAGTAATCACTAGTTTTTCTGCTGCTATGCAACAAAGCCACCCCAGTGTCATGCTACTTGAATGACAAGAAAAACCCACTGGGATAACAAGATTGAGATAGACTAGAAATTAAACGCTACTCCAGCTTCTGCACCAACAGTGCTGTAAAGAACTTTTTTGATTGCAGCATCGTCTTTAACTGCCTTGTCAAAGCTAGCACCATAAGAACCGAAATAACGAGCTCCAGCATAAAGCTTGATTTCTGGAGTTACATCATAACTAACACCAGCTTTTGCTTGATAAGCAAAACCAAATTTACTGTTTGATCCATTCATCAGCAGTTTTGAAGGATTGCTGATATATGCTGCACCAACACCACCACCAACATATGGAGTGATAGGCATATCTTCAATTGCTATATCGTAATAAACGTTAACTAATCCTGAAAATGCTGTTAAACAGTCTGCAACATTTGTCTCAGACGTATTTATTATAGTTGTATCTTTACTCAACTGTGAGTAAAGCCCTTCAACGTCAACCCTGATGTCGTCCATTTTATAACCAAATGCACCACCACCAGCTATAAAAGATGCTTTTAAGGGACTATCATTTTCTTTGCCTGTTGCATTTGTAATACCATCAACTTTTGTGAAAAGAGGTAAAATTTCACCGTTGTATTGCAAACGAACGTAGTAGCTAGTTTCTTCATCACTTATTGGACCAACAGGATCTGAAAAAGCAGAGTTTGATAAACTTAGCAACGTTGCTAAAGCGGCTGCTGAAAAAAACTTTTTATAATGCATAATTGTCCTCGTAAAAAAATTAAAATTCCACTTTAGCAGTCTAAGTAACAACTAAAGTTAAGTCAAGTGCTAACTTAATAACACAAAATATTCTACATTTTAACTAATTTTTAGGAGAAGACAAAGATTTTATTAATAGACTTCTTGCATAACCATATAACAAACTTTTATTGGGAATAGAAACGAAAAAACTTCCTTGACAAACCTTGCCAGCCCCCTTATCATGAAAGTGAAGCTATTTATTTATCTTCGCAATCTCTGCAGTGGATTAATGACAAAAAACTTAATGTATTTGGCGTAAATCATGCTTAATTTTTTGCACTATGTGCACCTCATGTCTTTATAAAACTTCTAGGTTTCTACCTATATAAGCTGAAACGCGCTTATAAAGCGTTTAAGACAGTAAAAGACGTCAAATAGACAAGGGAGAATTTGAATACTAGCTACCCTAGGGTTTTTTTGCCTTTTTTTCCGCTCAGTAAATTTCTTAACGTTTATAGCTAAACGACAACCGTCATCCCGCTACGTGTTAGCGGGATCTAGAGATACCGCGGCGGTATGACGGTTAAGTAAGGTGTCATTCCAGCGCGTGACGCTGGAATCCCCAAAAAAGGATGATGTCATCCCAGTCTGGGATCTAGAAAACTTAACTTTAAATAAATGGCTGCATGATAAAGACTAGATCCCAGACTGGGATGACATTATTAAGAGGCTACTCGGATGACACCGTCATAAAGGAACCAGTGTCAGCTACTCGGATGACAGGCTAGCCTGATAACCGTCATTCCGCTACGTGTTAGCGCCGCGGCGGTATGACGTAAGGCTGTGCTAGCTATAGGCGCATTATATGAAGAAGTACTAGCGAGAAATATTAAAAAAGAAATACTTACACTAAAAGAAACTTCAGTAGTAAATTCAAAAAGGAAGTTTGAACCCAGGTGGTAAACCCATCATACCTGCAAGATCAGAAGTTGCATTTGCCATATCTTCTTCTGCTTTTTTAACGGCATCATTAAACGCTGCTGTTACTAAATCCTCTACTATATCTTTTTCCTCATTTCTCATAAGCTCTAAGTCTATGTTCACCTTTTTAGCTTTATAGCTACCTATTTTTATGACTTCCACTAATACAGAAACTTTGCCACCACCAGAAATACCTTGAAACTCTTTCCCAACATATTTTTCTTGAGCTTCTGCAAGCTTTTTTTGCATCTCTTGCGCTTGTTTCATTATTTGACTAAAATCCACAACTTACTCCTTATTTTCTATATCAACTACTTTTGCACCTTTAAATGTATCAAGTATATCCTTAACTGCAGGTGCATAATTTAAATTACATCACTTCCCTATTTATATAACCCGTATCAACTGTAATAACCCACTCCTGCTGAGTCACCTGGTTTAAGTAATTTTTTAAATCATTGCAAAAATTACTATCCAACTTAGATACAGCTTTTAATTTTAAATATCCAGGTTTACAATCTATTAATTGTAGATTACTACACAGTTGTTTGTAAAGATAAATTTGGTTACTCCGCCTTAATAGTTGCAAAATCTTATCAAAATCGTAATTTTGTTGTTTATTTTCCACATGGATCCCAGTGTCACGCACTGAGATGACAGAGTGGGGTTGTTGTTTACTTTCCACATATTTTTTTGGATCCGAGTAGTCAGCTACTGGGATGACAGAGGGGGAAGGTGCAACAGGTCTGCCCTGTCTATTTCCTTGCTCTACATTTTGTGAAAGAACTTTTTTGATCACCTGTTCTGGAGAAGGTAGATCAGAGAGATAGCAAAGACTAATTAGCATCATTTCAGCAGCAACATCGTTGCATGTTGAAGTTTTTATATCTTGAATACCTTTAAGCAACACCTTCCACAATCTCGAAAAAAATATTAAAGACTTCTTTATACTTAAATCTTTTATCCTGTTCTTTTCATACTCTGTAACTGCATTATCAATTTCTTTTGTAATCAAAAAACGGCATACTAACTGAATTGTTTGCAATAGACCTTCAAAAATACTAAGTGGGTTTGCTGTTTTTATCGCCTTGTCAAACACTGATAGAGCTTCCTGTAAATCACCTTCTAATATTGCTCCTAATAGATCGAATATAATATCTTTATCCACTAGGCCAAGTATGTCTGTCACATTTTTAGTGGATATTGCACCATCTTTGCTATGTAGCACTGCTTGATTCATCAAAAACAAGGCGTTACGCATTGAATTTCCAGAGTGTCGTGCAATTAATTCTAATGCTCCCTTTTCAATGGAATAACTCTCTTTTTGTGCAACATCATTTAAACGTTCCACTATTTTAGCTACAGGAATGTTGTGTAAGTCAAATCTTTGACAACGTGCAATAATAGTTATTGGTATCTTTTTTATTTCTGTAGTTGCTAAAATGAATTTTACACTAGATGGTGGCTCTTCTAGGGTTTTAAGTAATGCGTTAAATGCACTGCTGGATAACATATGTACTTCATCTATAATGTAGACTTTGAATTTAGAGCTTATAGGTGAATAGCAAATATCTCCCAGGATTACTTTAATATCGTCAATGCTAGTGTGACTTGCCGCATCGATTTCAATTACATCTGGATGGCTTGAATTTTTTATTGCTAGACAATTTTCACATGATCCGCAAGGTTCAAAAATTGGCCCCAGGGAACAATTCAAACATAAAGCTATTATCCTTGCAGTGGTGGTTTTACCAACTCCACTACTACCAGAGAGCAGTATAGACTGTGGGATTTTGTTTAAAATAAAAGCATTTTCTAATACACGCACTAATATATCTTGACCTACTAGATCCTTAAAGCTACTAGGACGATGTTTTAATGCTATATTCATAGCCTCGGATAAAACAAATAATGAAATAGGTATGCAACCCAAAAAGGTTCTGATATGGCTGCTTCATTTCTGATCTGACCAAACTACAGAGTTTTTGCCTGCATACCTTATAAAATATTATACTTTTTTTTTTATTTAGCAAGGTATATCCTATATTAACCTTAATAATTTATATGTTAGATCTCTTGCAACATTACTTTGGAGTAAACAACTGTTACCTAAAATACTCTTCTCTTGTCATTCCAACTTGGATCCAGAGAAAAAAGATAGTGTCACACACTGGAATAATAACCTATAGGTACTGGGATAACAAAAGAGGAATATTATGATTTTATATCATTTTTCTCTTTGTCCATTTTCACGAAAAGTTAGAACCTTTCTAAAAGAAAAAAAATTAGGCTGCGATCTAGTGTATGAAAATCCGTGGGAAAAACGGAATGAATTTATGGAGATCAATCCAACTGGGCAAGTACCAGTATTAATAGATAATAACTTTGTAATAGCGGATAGTAATGCCATTTGTGAATATATAGAAGAGACTTACAATAGCGACGTCAAATTACTTGGTTCATCCACTATTATTAAGTCTAAAATACGCGCTCTAATCAATTGGTTCGACAACAAATTTTACAATGAAGTTACTAAGTATATTATGAATGAAAAAGTAATTACTAACCGCAGCCCTGACTCTAGATTTCTTCATGCAGCTCAGCATAACCTGCCTTGCCATATGGAATACATCGAACACTTAATTAACAAGAACGTTTGGCTTGCAACTGATAAGTTCACTTTGGCTGATATTGCTTTAGCATCGCATATTTCCGTAATGGATTATGTAAGTAGTTTTCCATGGGAAAAAAGTAAAATTTTAAAAGAATGGTACTCCATTGTTAAATCAAAGCCTTGTTTTCGTGAGATATTATTAGAGAGAGTTTCCGGTTTAACCCCTCCTAAACATTACGCTGACCTTGATTTTTAACTTATGTTAGCTTTAAAGCTACAGTCATTCCTTCATCAGTTGGAATCAATATAGAGAAATATTTCTTTTCATCTGATAATCTATTATTAAACTCCCTCATAGCATGCCATGATTTTTCTGATACTTCTTTTGGAGGCGATTCTAAAAATACTGTATTAAATAATAGAGTGTTATCTGCAACGATTAGCCCATCTTGTTTAATGTATGACTCTGCCCAATCTAAATACTTAGGATAACTACTTTTGTCAGCATCGATGAATATCATGTCAAATGGTGCCTTTGCTGATAATTCATTAATTTTTCCAGTGCATCACCTTCTATTAGAGTAATTTCATCACTTAGATTAAAAGCACTAAATTTTTTTTTTGCTATTCTTGAGTGTTGAGGATTATTTTCTATTGTATATATATGACCGTCTTCTAGTAGAGCTTTTGCCATGCAAATCGACGAATAACCGTATAATGTGCCAACCTCAACAATACTTTTAATTTTATGGATTTTTATAAATAAACTTAATAGCTTTCCTTCTTCAGGGCCAATCTGAATATGTTGCTTTTTTTCAAGAATACAATATCCTTCTATTTTTTTATATTCTTTTGCAAATAGATTTCTTATATATGACGATTTTATACTAGAGTTATTACGCATTACGTTTTATATTATAAATTAGGGAGGCTTAATTCATACACAATTTATAAATATAATAATATAGTTTAAAATAATAAAAACATTTATTTTAAGTTATTATTTCATAGTATAAAATTTTAAGTGACAAAAATTATTATATATCGTACTATGGTTAACTAGTATAATAAACAATCGATTATTATACTAGAATTAAAGGGATTGTTTATGCGCATTTCTCTTTTTAAAATATAATTTTTATAATCAATTAGAGGGGGTTATATGTCTTATACTATTGCTAGTGAAGTTGAAACGTTAAACAAAAAATCTAACAAGAATGAAGGGGTTACGTTACTACATAATCCAGCTTATCGTGAAAAGTATAAAGAACGTTTTAATGAAGCTCAGAGAAAAGTTATGGATATGGTTCAGTTTTATGATGGGACAATAGTATTAATAGAGAATAAAATCGCTATGTATTACTACACTTGGCACAGTAAAAAAAGAGAGTTTGAGCGTAAAAAACAACAAACAGTAGTGAAAAACAATGACCCAGAATAGAGTCTTTATATGGTAAGCTACAGTGGTATTACTTCACTATAGCTTTTCCATATAATTTATCTATCACATCAGTGAGATATTTCAGCTCTTTATACCCTTCATGTTTAACTTTATTATGCTCTATATATGACTTACCATCGTTAAGCTTGATGAAAAATATTGGAGTGGCTGTGATACCAAGTTTATTGATTGCCAGTGATTTATCATTTACGATTTTATCCATAATTTTCTTATCATTAATGCATTGGTTAAATGCATCTTGCTTTAAGTTGCTTAGTGCAGCAATTCTTTGTAGTAAAGTCAAATCACTTAAATTGTAGTAATTCCACGAATCTATTGAGTTAAAAACAGCTTTGTTAAAATTAAAGTAGTCTTCTTGTTTTTCGTAGCAATGACTTAGCATTGCAGCCTTTAGCCCTCTGTAATCCAAAGGAAAATGACGAAATATATATAACATCTTACCTGTGTCTATATATTTCTCTTTAATTTTAGGAAAAACATTCTTATGAAAAAGAGAGCAGTGATAGCAAGTTAATGAAGCATATTCTATCATTAGAATTGGTGCTTTTGGATCTCCTAATAATTTATCATCAGGTAATAGTGATAGTAACTCCTTTGATGTTATTTCATTAGTTTCTTTTTGAATATGTTGGTTACTGGATTTAACAACTGCATAAGAATTAACACTCATAAGAATTAGTAAAAACAATAGTCTGAAAATCATTACAATACAAACACTTAACTTACTAAAAAAATTACATATCTATATTAATAATGTCAAGATAACTTTTGTTTAGCAAGGCTTTCAGCCCTATCTTTAAATGCAGCAATTATTTTACTCTGTGTATATTTATATACTGAGTTTAATAAAGTGGAAAATGAGTTGGACTTAAACTTAAACTCTATATAAAACTTTACCATAGTTTTATTTTCATCTATGGGAATGAATTGCCATTCATTGTATAGATGTTTAAATATTCCATTTGATGATACAGCTTTTATCCAACCTTCATTTGTTCCACTTGGAGAAAGAAAGGTTACTTCTGATGTGTACTTTCCTTTAATTCCATGAAAAGCTGCGAGAAGATCCACAACCATTTGGTTGTCAATTTTTTCTTTTATATAAACGGCTTTGCACCAAGGAACAAAATCAGGATACCTTTCAACATCAATTACAATTTGGAATACTTCATTAGGCAAACATAGGAAGGTACCTTGTTCTCTGCATTGATGAAGCATAAATGTTAAACCAATCAAAATAGGATCCGTATCTACCGTCAGCCTTAGTAGATTCCTGAGACTAAAGTTAAGGTGGGCATCGCGTATTAATTTCAACGAAATCAATAGAGGCAATTCCCTTGACTAGAAATTATCGCTCGGGAAATTTAACTTAACTCATAACGCATAGCACAGACCCTTACTTGAATTATAGATGATTTACACAAGGCATGTCTATAGGTATATTAAAAGTCAGCGATTATTATTTAATCTTTATTAAACTTTGCATTCTAAGTATCATAGTTAATAAATATATCTTATGAATATTACTAAAGTTTTAATCATTATTGTTTTTATTGTAATTTCTTCAAGAGCTTACACTAGTTGTACAGATCATAAAATTTTTGTGCATACTATGAAGCAACAAGTGGATGGTATATCTACAAAAGGAAATAGAAAAAACCTAGGGCATGTACACGAAAAGCTTCAGGAGTTCATTCAGAATAATGTTAACCTCAAAGGAATATCGCAATTCGTTATAGGGAAACATTGGGCTTTAGTTAAACAAAAAGAAAAAGAAGATTTTTTAAGAGAGTATGAAGTGTATCTTATGCGTTTGTGCGTTAAAATTTTATATAAATACATGCATGATAGTGAAATGATCATAATGAGTACAAAAGCAGTTGACGATGAAACTTGCTTAATTGGTACAAGATTTTCTTACGGTGATGAAGAATTTACAAATATCGATTTTAAAGTTACTAAAAATAACAGTTCTTTCTTGATAAGTGATGTTGTAATGAGTGGAATAAGTATTGCTATTAATCAACGTTCTCAATTTAGTGAAAAAATCGACACGCATGGCATAGCAAACGTTATAGCTGAATTAAAATGCAATAACAATCCATGATATATATGCCTCATTGGCCTAAACCGCTTGGTAGTAGACCAAAGGATTTTTCTCTTGATCGCATGAAAAGCTTTCTAAATAAATTGGGCAATCCTGAGAAAAAAATGCCGCCCACAATTCATATAGCTGGAACTAACGGGAAAGGCTCAACACTAGCATTTATAAGATATATAATGCAAGCAACAGGGTATAAGGTACACGCATACACTTCTCCACATTTGGTGAATTTTAATGAAAGAATAGTTATTGCAGGCAGTTATATCGACGATAATGAATTATATAGCTTGTTAGAAGAATGCCGTGCCGTAATTGCAGAACAACCTATCACTTTGCTTGAAGCTGCAACTATTGCAGCTTTTTTAGCTTTTTCTCGTCATAAAGCCGATATAACTTTAGTTGAAGTGGGTATGGGTGGAAGGCTTGATGCAACAAATGTTATAGATAATCCGATTTTAACAATCATTACTTCCATTGCCCTTGATCATACAGAATATCTTGGCCCTACTGTAGAAACCATAGCAGGTGAAAAAGCTGGAATAATGAAACCTAATGTTCCTTGCGTAATAGCACCACAAGAAAAATCTGTAATGAACACGCTAGAACACCACGCAATAAATAAGAAATCTCCTCTGTATAGAGGAGGCCTTGAATGGAATTGCAAAAAACGACTATCTGTCATCCAAACTGGGACCCAGAAACAAAAAAATGAGAGGTCACGTGCTGGAGCTCAAATGATTTTTCAATCAGCTATTCAATCAATAAAATTTTCTTTGCCATCTTTAAAGGGTGATCATCAGGTGATTAATGCAGGCAATGCTATTGCAGCATGTAGTATTTTAAGTGAAAAATATGGATTTGATATTGGAGAAGAGGATATCACTTCAGGTTTACAGCGTACCTACTGGCCTGCACGACTGGAGCGTATAAAAGAGGGCAATTTAATTTCTTTATTACCAAAAAATTGGCAATTATTTTTAGATGGTGCGCACAATAATGACGTTGCTAGAGTGCTATCTCAGTGGGTAAAAGATAATTTTGCTGAAGGTATCTATGTGGTTTTTGGTGTTACCCGTAACAGAAATGTGGAAGAGTTCTTAGAGCACTTAAAGCCATATATCAAACTACTATGTGCAGTTTGTGTTAAATCTGAGCCCAAAGCAACAAATACAAATTTGATTAGGGAAAAAGCCAATAACATAGGGATAAAAGCAGTTGAATGTGAATCAATTGGCGATGCAATATCCAATCACATATTAAAAGCCTCTATCCAAAACGTCAAAACCATACTGATCTGTGGCTCATTGTTCCTAGCTAGAGACTTCGCTATGGAGAATACTAACTTTGATGATATTGACTGATCGATGGAAAAATAACTTTATAGTATTGTGTGAAGCAACCAAAATTGTCATTACAGCCTTTAGTGTATGACAGTGCTTCAACATTTAGGGTTGCAGTTTGCATGGGTCATCTGAGTAGCTCAAATCCAATTCTCCTATCATGCAAGCTCCTTTCTTGTCATCCCAGTGCGTGACACTGGTTTACTTTATGATGATGTCATGAAAGTAGCTGACACTGGGATCCAGAAGACTTAATTTCAACCAAATAATAAAGGCTAGATCCCAGTGTCTAGGCACTGGGATGACACCTGTAGCCCTACGTCATACCGCGATTCATTCGCGGTATCTCTTAACTAGATCCCGCTAACACGTAGCGGGATGACGGTTGTCGGTGAACCTAAGTTACTTTAGCTATAAACATTAAGAAATTTACCAAACGAAAAAAAAGGCAAAAGAAGCCCTGGTCATTGTCTATTTTCAGTATTTGGCGTTTTTTAAGTCTTAAACACTGCAATTTAGCTGCTTTTAAGTGCAACTAACTTAAGCTATAAATGTTTAAGAAATTTACCAGCAGAAAAAAAAGACAAAGAATCCCCGGAGTAGCTAGTTATTCCACTCTTTATTTTAAAATTTGACGTTGGGTGATGTCTTAAACGCTTTATAAGCGCTTTTCAGCTTATGTGGGTAAAAACCCAAAATTTTTATAAAGACATAGTATGCACATAGTGCAAAAATTAAACAATAGTACGCCAAATACAAGTCTTCTTGTCGTTTTAATCTGCACAGATTGGGAAGTTAAATAATATAGCTTCACTGTCATGATAAGGGGGTTGGTGGAGTTTGTCAAGTAAGTTTTTCGTTTCTATGTTGTCAGCTACTTGGATGATGCCACCTGTCAATTACAACGTTCGTACAGATGTATGCTTGACATAGGATCCAGAAAATTTAGTTATATATAGGAAAATCTGAGTTGACTACACCAACTCACGTTCAGCAAAAAAGAAAGCTATCTCCTTACGAGCATTTTCCAGACCATCCGAGCCGTGAACTCTATTTTCACTAATGTCATCAGCAAAATCACCCCTGATTGTACCTTTCTCTGCCTGCTTTGGATCGGTAGCTCCCATGATTTGTCTGTATTTACTTACTGCATTTTCACCAACTAAAACTTGAACTATCACAGGACCAGAAGTCATAAACTCTACCAATTCCCCAAAAAAAGACCTATCTTTATGAATTTCATAAAACAGCTCTGCTTGTTTTTTTGTCAGTAACATCATTTTTTGTGCTATGATTTTGAGCTCAGAGCTTTCAATGTATGAATTTATCTTGCCTGTAATATTATTTTTACTGCATCAGGTTTTAATATCGAAAGTGTTCTCTCAATTGCCATATTGTTTCCTTATATAAAATTTATAGATTTATTTTATTACGGATTTTCATTTCATCAAAGTGATTTTTGGTTTATAGTTAGAAATAAACCATTAAGGAGTGTTGTATGGGTTACTGTCGTAAAAAACTAGCAAATAACCTTAAGTCATCAATTTTTTGCGGGACAAAAGGATTTTTGACTTTCAGCTTGGCTTTTTTGAGTTATTTGGAGTATAGCGCACATCGTAATACAAAATTAAAAGAAGGCGCTGCCTTTGCAATGAAAAGGAACACTATTCCATTTTTTGAAATGGCTATCATAGTGCCATTTGTTTGTTTTGCACTGCCAGCTATGCTAGGCAGTATGAGCCTCATGCAATGCGCACTTATATGCGCTGCGTTGATGGTTGCTACATGTTTTGTTGTAAGAACTTGGCATGGGCGTGAGTGGTTACTAGAAAAAATTACTGACCACAATAGAAAAGAAATAGACGCGGAATTTAAGAAAGATACTATAAAATTTCCTATCTTTAATCAAAATAGAAAACACACCGAGTATAATTCGCCTAACTCAGGGCGACTACTGGATGAAACAAGTAGCACCTCTCTTTTCGTTAAAGTTTTACTTTTCCCTCTAAAGGTTCTTTTGAAGGTCCTGCAAAGTTGTATAATGCTATCTTTAGCTGCTGTTGAACTTCTTGAAACATTACCAAGTCTTTTTGTCGATACATTTTTCGATTGGAGCTTCACATCCACCAAGAGTAACCTGCAGAGATCAGGCCATTTATTGTATGCCAGTGTAAGAAATTTAGTGCCTATAACTAAATTTGATGAGTGTGTAGTTAATTTTATAGGCACCCCAGAAGTAACTTGTTGTAGTAGTGCGTAGGTGAAAAAGGCAGTTATCTTATTTAATCTTGGCGGGCCTGGTTCACTAAATGCGGTCCGTCCTTTTTTATTCAACCTTTTTTATGACAGGAGAATAATCAATTTACCGAATCCCTTTCGGTTTCTTTTAGCAAAGTTTATATCTGCGAAACGAGAAAATATCGCACGAAAAATATACGAAGAAATTGGAGGTAAATCGCCAATTCTGGAAAATACAAAAGCACAAGCTGATGCTTTAGAACTAAAATTAAATGAAGATGAAAATCATGTATACAAGGTATTCATTTGCATGCGCTATTGGCATCCGTTTGCTGACGAAGTTGTTAAAAGTGTAAAACAGTTCGATCCTGATGAAGTAATTTTGCTGCCACTATATCCTCAATATTCAACTACCACAACTTTGTCATCCATCGAAAATTGGCAAAAAAATGCTAAAAAGCATGGCCTAAAATGCAATACAAAAATAATTCATCATTATTATGACAATGAAAACTTTATTGAGGCTCATGCTAACTTGATAGCCAAGTACTACACATTAGCCAGCAGGATTGGTAAGCCAAGAGTCCTATTTTCAGCTCATAGCTTGCCCCTTAGCGTTATTAAAAAAGGCGACCCTTACGCTTCACAGGTAGAAAGAAGCGTAGGGTTAATAGTAGAAAAGTTAGCTATCAATAACTTAGATTGGTCAATATGTTATCAGAGTAAGATTGGTCCTGTAAAATGGCTAGAGCCAAGCACTGAAAGTGAGCTATCACGTACAAAAGCTGATGGTGTACCTGTAGTTTTATCACCTATATCTTTTGTTTCTGAGCATTCAGAAACTCTAGTTGAACTTGATATAGAATATAAAGCAATTATCAAGGATGGATATTATTTTCGCGTACTAACTCTCAGTACGGATTTTTTGTTTATAAAATGCTTGGCCGATTTGTGCATAAATCCCCCTTAAAGTCCTGATTTATAGGACTTTTCTTTAAGGATTTTATGTGATAGAATAAAAGGGAGTTATTGTTTTATTAACTATTTTATGTCAAGCAAGCCAAAAAAGAAATCGAGCACGTTCGCACAAAGTATACATGATGTTCACAATCATGATCTTAGAAAGATGTATTGTATTGCAGTAGGTTTAACAGGCATATTGTGTAAGATTTCACTACAATTTTGTTGCGAGTTTATTGACAATAACAGATCCAGTATTTCTGCTGTATCAGATATTGCCAAGTTTATGAAATTACCAACATCAACATTACTCGTTCTTCATTCTGGGCTCAAGTTAGCTGGATATAAATCTCAAAATGATAAAGATGAACCTAAAAACCTGGTACAGGTTATAGGTAGCTTAGCCTTCTTGACACACTGTATCATAGGAATATTGATGCAGACAAAAATCATTCATTTCTTAGCTGGAAACAATAAAGATATAATAAGTTATATTGGTTTAACATCAACAGTCCTATTTCTATTTTCAGAATTCATAAGCTGTTATTATACATGGAAGAAGTATCTGGATAATAAGGATCCTGAAAAGTCTGCTGAATATGGGAAGGACGTTATTTTCAGCACAATAACTTTGTCATTGGGCTTGTCAAGCTTCATATTAAAAAGAATGGAAACTGCAACCATACCAATCAACTTTGGTAATGGCATAATCTATAATTTCAATTTAAGCGTAACAGTTAGTATAATACTGAGTCTAGCATATTTAGTATCAAACATCGATAAGCTTGTCAATCAACCTAGTAATGGTACTGATCCTTCTACTGAACTTGATAATGCTGGCCATAACCATATTCAGCCCGGTAATGATGGTAATGATCTGCCCGATGGCAACGCTGTGGGAATGTAAGGGTTAGAGGTGAAAAGATTTTATTTCTACTGCCAACGCTAGTACTGCTAATTTGCCAACAATACTCCAAAGTGACAGAATTTTACCTTCCACAACCTGGCTAACATCATGAAACTCACAGTCAGTGGCATTCAAGCTAGAATATACATCTTTCCTGCTATTACATCGGTATAAGTAACATGTTGAGTATATCTCCTATATATAGTATATTAGCGGTTCTGCAGAACTGCTTTTAAATATGTCAATGGTTGGTACACCTTCTTGTATAATAACACTATTGATTGCTATTCCTTCTTTTTATCTTTTTCATTTTATGACGCTTTTTATTGAGATTTAATATTTCCTTTCCACTTGTTGCTGTTATAATGCCCATCCCATATGTGCCATTGCTTGCTTTTGATAAAAACGTAAGGTTGTGTTTTTATTTCATATTCCTCATTTTTTTGCACTAGAGATAATATTTGGTCAACTTTAGTCGCTACTGCTCCTAGTGATGAATCATCATTAAAGTCAACTCCATTACAGCTTTCTGTAAGCACAGAAATAAGCCATGGGTCCATTTTAAATTCGCCACAAAATTCGGACACTAATTTTTGATAGATTTCAAAATATTGAAATTTCTGCTACTACTGTGCCAGCCATATAATGGACTTGGCACTATCTCTTGTTTTACGTTTTCTAGCGTGTCTGGAATGTGGCTCGTCATATCACGGTTCAGTATAATAACATCAGGCACAAATCCTGAGTTGTCTTCAGCAAAGAGTTTTCTTTCACAACAGTTTCATACTGTTCTATTAAATTGTACGTTTCATTATGAAAGAGCCAATTCTAGTTTCAAAACCTGCGAGTTGCAGTACTTTCTCTATAACAAATACGTTTTCTATATACATTTTATTTCGTGTGTAATTCTCCGGTATTATAAGAGTCTTTTTATATTGTTTTGTTTCAAAATAACTTTTTATTAGTTTTGCTGCTGTTGCTCTTGATGTCTCACTTAGATTGTTGAACCCTGCAGGAAATAAATTAGCGTCCACTGGGGCAATTTTGTAGCTGGAGTTTCTAAGATCTATAGAGCTATAAAATGGCAATGTAAGGCCGTTAAATTTTGCCTCAAACCAATTATTTATACTTTTTTCCAAATCTGGGCGAATTATGTTTTGCATCTACACTTTAAATGTTATAAGGAAGGTATTATATTATAAGCTATAATTAAACATATTTAGCAAATTTGACTAAAGATTAAAGTATAATGAGATTCTTATTTAAAGTGATAGAAAAATGATTCAACACGATAACAATAAAATGTATGGAACTACTATACTGTCAATTAGAAAAGATAAAAGCGTAGTAGTAATAGGTGATGGACAGGTTTCACTGGGCCACACTGTTATAAAATCCGGAGCAAAAAAAGTTAGGCGTCTTTCCGGTGATTCTGTAATTGCCGGTTTTGCTGGAGCAACAGCCGATGCATTTACTCTCTTTGAAAGACTAGAATCTAAACTTGACAAGCACCCAGGGCAATTAATGAGAGCATGTGTTGAACTTGCAAAAAGACTGGAGAATGGATAAATATCTAAGAAAATTAGAGGCTATGATGATTGTTGCAGATAAATCTATTTCATTAGTAATTACGGGAACAGGTGATGTTCTTGAACCTGAAGATGGAATCGCAGCTATTGGCTCTGGGGGAAATTTTGCTCTATCTGCAGCAAGAGCTTTAATTGACACTAAAGGAATATCAATAGAAGAGATTGCAAAGAAGGCTATGAAGATAGCTGGCGATATATGTGTTTATACAAATCATAATGTAGTTATTGAAAAGATAGAGGAGTGATATGTCTTCCAAGCAAAAAACTTTGTGCACTAATTTTTCCAATCAGCCTATAACCCTTTCAGAAGGGCGGTCTTGTAGTAATGACACCTACGATGAAAAAGATGACCTCTATAAAGATACTAAGAGTGGTTTTGATTCAAATGACAGCGATGTTCAAGTTAATGACAGTACTCAAGTTTTGTTAGATGACCTGCCACCACAGAAGATAGTTAAAGAATTGGACAGATTCATAATCGGACAGGATGATGCAAAGCGTGCTGTTGCTATTGCGCTCAGAAATCGTTGGCGTCGCAATCAGGTTCCATTTCCATTGCGTGATGAAATCATACCTAAGAATATATTGATGATTGGTCATACAGGGGTTGGTAAAACTGAAATAGCTCGCCGCTTAGCAAAACTTGCTGGTGCACCGTTCATAAAAATTGAGGCAACGAAGTTTACTGAAATAGGATACGTTGGACGTGACGTTGATTCGATAATACGCGATTTAGTTGATGCAGCAATAGTTTTAATTAAAGAGAAAGCTCGTAAAGCCTTAGCTAACAAGGCTTTAATTTTAGCTGAGAAAACAATAGTAAACTCTATGGTAGGCGAAGATGCAACCGAAGAGAGTAAAAAAATTTTTAGAGAAAGGTTGAGGAATAAAGAGTTTGAGAACGGAGAAGTTTCTATTAACGTCAGAGAGAGCAAGAGTATGTTACCTACTTTCGATATACCAGGCATGCCAGGTGGGCAAGTTGGTGTGATGAATGTAACAGAAATAATGGGCAAGATGTTTAACGGGAGCAAAAAAACAAAAACTATTACGGTGAAGGTAAAAGAAGCGCGTGAAATATTAATTAATGAAGAAAGTGAAAGACTAATGGATGAAGATAAGATAATCAAAGAAGCCATTGATCTTGTTAGTAATGACGGTATAGTATTTTTGGATGAAATAGACAAAATTGCAGCACGTACAGAAGTAAAAGGTGAAGTAAACAGAGAAGGAGTGCAACGCGATCTGTTACCATTACTTGAAGGAACAACTGTTACAACTAAGTATGGCCATGTAAAAACAGACTATATATTATTTATTGCATCTGGTGCTTTTTATCAGTCTAAACCATCTGACCTCTTACCGGAATTGCAGGGCAGATTACCGATCAGGGTAGAACTTAAGGCACTTACTCAAGAGGATTTAATAAGAATATTAAAGGAACCAGAATCTAGTTTGTTAAAGCAGTACATAGCTTTAATGAAAACAGAAAATGTGACGCTTGAGTTCACTGATGATGGTATAAAAACCATAGCTGAAATAGCGTTTACAGTTAATAGGCAAGTGGAAAATATAGGCGCAAGAAGGCTTCACACTATCATGGAGAAGCTTTTAGATGAAATAAGTTTCATTGCTTCTGAGAAAAATAGCGAAAAATTCATTATAGACAGCAAGTATGTAAAAGATAAACTTGAGTCAATTTCGAAGCAGCTTGATTTATCTAAGTTTATACTTTAGGAAAAACAAAAAGCCTACTTTAAGTAGTATAGAGAGTGTTCAGAAGGTCAGCCAGTAAGCCTAAAATTTTCAGCTATATTCTTTAGGCTGTTTTTCAACAGTAGAATGGTGTACTGCGACCTCTTGCTTAATATCTAAGCTTAAGTCAATTATTGAGATATTTTCTTCATCATAATCTATGTCTTTTATTAACATATCGTCAGTAATAGTCAAAAGGTCAGGCGGAGAAAGAATAGTTCTTTTATTACCAGCTCTCATTCCCACAACTCCAAGCTCTATAGCAAGTGGTATTTTTTTATCGCCAACCCTAAATTGCACTGTTTGATCTTTGACTATATATTCCCCATTATGCTCCTTTACGCTATATTTAACTGATATCTCATCACCGCACCTTACTTGTTTTCCAGTCTTGTTAATTAAGTCATTAAAAACCATCAGATTATTCACTGAGTCGGGATATTTATCCTTTACTTCGATCAGTTTGACGTAATAAGAATTAAAATTCACTTTGTTATCATTGGCAATAGTAACTACACGCTCTCCGCCTTCTTTCATACCTATCACCCCTAAACCCACTTCTTTTAGGTCATCTTGACCTATTTTCAAAGTAACATCAGAAACTTTGCTAGGGAGTGTTGTTAAGTTATTATTAGAAATTTTATATATTTGCAGTAGGACTTCCAGGCCGCAGAAAGCCTTGCTGCCACTGCCTTCAGTAATTTCATAAAAATTTATCGAATCTTCTTCCTTTTGCTGCGTCATTTCTTCTAAATATTCTGTTAGCCCATGCTTTTCAATATAGCGGTCGAGTGCTGATTCAAGTATTGGCTTCACTAGATAATGTGCTATTGTCTGTATCAAACCACCATGCGTGGCACTTATCTCATAAAGCTTGTCCTTTTTTTCCGGTTTACCTTTGTTTATATAGACAATAGTAAACATAAAAGCAGAGGTTAAAGTGAGAATCATTACTATGGAAATAAGCATTTGTAATATAATTTTTCTAACCATCTTTCCTTACTTGATTCAATAAATCATATAAATAATTAGTATCCCCTGAAAGCGCACTCAAATTATCCAAGCCTTGTTTAAAGAGGGCGTCTATATAGTCCTCTACTTCACTTTTACCAAGTACAGACATTAGATTATTTGTTTTATCTTGTTCGTAATCTTCAATATCATCCTTAGCTTGAAAGATAAGCCCTAGGTTTATCCCGTAGTTATATAACGCTTTACGTTGCTTATCTGTAGCATTCCCTATTATAGCACCTATTTCACATGAAGCTGCAAATAGTTTTGCGGTTTTCATCAAATGAATTTCTTTTATTTTGTTAAAATCTGCACCAATATCTAAAACCTGTCCTCCTACCATTCCCCTAATTCCTATTGCTTGAGAGAGCACTTTTATGATCTCACAGCGCGTTTCTCATTTAACGAAGATAATACCTCAAAAGCCAGAGTAAGTAGTCCATCTCCGGCAAGCACTGCTGTTGCTTCATCAAATTTTTTATGGCAGCTTAGCTGGCTTCTGCGAGTATCACTGTTGTCCATGCACGGTAAATCATCGTGAATTAGAGAGTAAGCATGAACAAATTCAATTGCTGCAGCAACTGATATTACTTTTTTAGCTTCCGTGTTAAACACTCGCGATGAAGCTACGACTAAAAAGGAGCGTACATGTTTTGCAGGAGCAAGGAGTATATAACGCATAGCTGATATAAGCTTATTCTCGCTATTTTCTGGTAAAAGTTTATTTACTTCTACAATAAGCAAATTTTTTGTTGTTTCGTCTAGCATTTTTGAATTGTTAATTGTTTAGCACGTAACGCTAGCCAGCTAGGGCAGTAGAAAACTTTGCTGTAGTTTACCAGTTATAAAAGATATTGCAAACATAAAAATTTTTTATAACATCAAAGAATAGGTTATTTTTTTGGTAAGAAATGTGAATAGCGAACTAGCAAAGAGCACTAGAGAAGACATAGAAGAGAAAGTGAAAAAGATTATACTAGAGCACATTAGTAAGGATGTAGAGAAATTCAATAGCTCTTCAAAGCTTTCGGAGCATGGTGCAGACAGTTTAGATGCAGTTGAAATCATCATGGCAGCAGAAGAAGAGTTCGGAATAGAAATTCCAGATGAAGACGCACAAAAAATGGAAACTATGGAGCAAATAGTTGAGTACATTAATAGTAAAAAAGGCTAATAGTTAGTGTTAAATGAGCAGAAGAGTAGTAGTCACTGGTGTCGGGTTAATCACTCCACTAGCGGCAGATGTTGATAACACTTGGTCAAGGCTAATAAAAAGTGAGTCTGGCATAAAAGCAATCAATGCAGATAGATTTGACTCTTCTGATCTTGCTTGTAAGGTTGCAGGGCAGGTGCCTGTGCAATCCGATAACATTGAGAATTACTTTAATCCTGTAGGTTATATTTCTGAAAAAGACTCAAAAAGGATAGATCGTTTTATCCATTATGGTATTGCAGCAGCTATTCAGGCAGTAGATGATTCATTAATTTTGGAAAGCCAAAATATCAATCGGGAGCGTATTGGTGTGACTATTGGCTCTGGTATAGGTGGTCTACCATCAATTCAGGAAAATGTTATTACCATGCAGGAAAAAGGGCCCAGACGTGTCAGTCCATTTTTTGTCCCTGCAAGTCTAATAAATTTGATATCTGGCCATATTTCTATTAAATATGAATTTACAGGTCCAAACGATTCAGTAGTAACCGCATGTGCAACAGGTGCGCATGCAATCATAAATTCAGCAAGAACTATAAAACTTGGTGAAGCGGATATTATGATTGCAGGTGGAGCAGAAAGTGCACTGTGTAGAGTTGGAATTGCAGGTTTTGCGTCTATGAAGGCATTATCAACTAAATTCAATGATAAACCGGAAGAAGCTTCAAGGCCATGGGATGCAGAACGCGATGGTTTTGTTATGGGTGAAGGAGCAGGTATATTGGTGCTGGAGGAATACGAACATGCAAAAAAAAGGGGGGCAAAAATACATGCTGAACTGGTTGGGTACGGACTCACAGGAGATGCGCACCACATTACAGCACCACATCCAGAAGGAAGAGGCGCATTTAAGGCAATGCAGCTTGCCTTAAAAAGTGCGCAAATTAATCCAAATCAAGTAGGATATATCAATGCACATGGAACTTCAACGCCACTTGGAGATAAAATTGAAGTAATAGCAATGAAACAGTTATTTGGTTACTACGTTTATAAAATACCTGTTTCTTCAACTAAATCTTCTATAGGACATTTACTTGGTGCTGCAGGGAGCGTTGAAGCAATATTCAGTATTCTTGCGTTAAATAATGGAATTATTCCGCCAACCTTAAATTTACATAAACCTTCAGAAGGATGTGATTTAAATTTTGTACCGTTTAAAGCTCAGGAGCATAAAATTCGATATGCACTTTCTAATTCGTTTGGTTTTGGTGGCACTAATGCATCGCTCATCTTTGGACAAGTGTAATCAATTTTGCTGCTGAATAGCTAAAATGTACGAACATTATGATCTGTGATAGCTATATTATCTGTAATTTGCCTTTTACTGTCGATTTACTATACTTATTTGGTAAGATCTAGCTTAATTAAATGCACAAAATATTAGTAAGTAGTAACCATAAACCTCTGGTCGGAAAAATCAAGATTAATGGCTCAAAAAATGCTGTTTTACCAATAATGGCAGCAAGTCTATTGAGTAGCTTCTCGGTAATTTTGCATAATGTACCTGATTTAATTGACGTGCATCTAATGTCTAAGCTGCTTGAGAGTCTTGGAGCGAAAGTGAATTTTACACGCAATAAAGATTATAAAGCAAATCATACTTTGGAAATTGACTGCAGTAATATCAACAATCACGTAATGTCACACGAAACTGCAAGTAAGCTGCGAGCATCTCTTTTTATGCTAGGTCCAATTCTCAGTAGATTTGGTAAAATCATAACAGTCTTTCCTGGTGGATGCAATATTGGAAAGCGTCCTGTTGATATGCATATCAAAGCATTAGAAGAAATGGGAGCTAAAATTGAAGTTGAAGGCTGTAATATAATTGCAACAGTGAAAGGAAAGCTACAAGGAAAAGAAGTTATACTTGAGAAAATAAGCGTTGGTGCAACAGAAAATGTAATAATGGCAGCAACACTTGCAGAAGGAGTGACAATAATAAACAATGCTGCAACGGAGCCGGAAGTTCTTGATTTAATAGAGTTCCTAAAGAAAATGGGTGCTAATATTGAGATTAGTGATACAAGGATCACAATAACAGGAGTTGAAGAATTAAATGGATGTGTTCATAAAATAATACCAGATCGCATAGAAGCAGGCACCTATGCACTAGCTGCTATAATAACCGGTGGTAAGTTGGAGTTAGAAGGAATAAGTCTATCTGATATAAGATGCATTGTGAATGAATTGAAGGCTATAGGGGCTAATGTTGAAATATATAATGAGGGGGTTATGATTTCCAGAAAAAATTGCTCTATTAGGTCTGCTAACATTGCAACAGATCCATACCCCAACTTTCCCAGTGATATGCAACCACAACTGATGTCTGCAATGTGCATCGCTGATGGGATATCAGTAATTGAAGAGAACATTTTTGAAAACAGATTTGCACATGTAGATGAATTGAGAAAGTTAGGTGCTAATATCAGCATAGAGAAAAATAAAGCCACTGTAAATGGAATAAAAAGCTTATCTGGAGCTAATCTGTGTGCCACTGATTTAAGGTCAACAGCAGCTTTGGTACTTGCTTCTTTGGTAGCTGGTGGAGAAACTACAATAAATAATTCGCATCATTTATGGAGAGGATATGAAGCAATGCATGAAAAACTTAATTCATGTGGAGCTGATATCTCTATTTCATCTTGAGGACATACTATGAATGAAACAACTAAACGAGTCACAGTGAAAGAAATAGATGAAATCTTATATGAAGAACATAAGGTATTAGACCATGGATTTATTCGAGTAGTGGATTATATGGGCTCTGATAGCGCTATAGTTCAAGCTGCTCGTGTTTCTTATGGCAAAGGAACAAAACAGATAAGTCAGGATGAAGCACTTATAAAGTATTTAATGAGACATCATCATACAACTCCATTTGAAATGTGTGAAATTAAGTTTCACGTGAAACTTCCAATCTTTGTTGCAAGGCAATGGATAAGGCATAGAACTGCAAATGTGAATGAGTATTCAGCAAGGTATTCAATACTTGATAATGAATTTTATATACCAAAACCAGAACAGGTTGCAAAACAATCTGATAATAATAAACAAGGTAGCGGGGAAGCTTTTGATTCGGGCATTTCAAAGGAAATAATGGATTCTCTAACAAATGACTCTAATTTAGTATATTCTCATTATGAGAAATTTATTGAGCAGGGGCTTGCAAGAGAAATTGCCCGAACCAACCTAACGCTTAATTACTACACGCAATTTTATTGGAAGATAGATCTGCATAACCTTCTTCATTTTTTGAAGCTCAGAGCTGACAAGCATGCTCAGTATGAAATTAGAGTCTATGCAGAAGTTATGCTGGATATAATAAAAAAATGGGTTCCACTGGCCTACAATGCCTTTGTTGAATATTGCTTAGAATCAGCTTGTATTTCAAGAACTGGTCTAGAAATAATTCGCAAATTAATTAAAGGAGAAAATGTTACTAGAGAAGAAAGCGGAATTGGTAAAAGGGAATGGGACGAGCTGATGTTTATACTCGATAAGAAACCTTAAAGGTAAAAATATGCATCAGCTTTCTTTATCAGTTAATTCTCGTCCGCCAAGTTGAATCTAGCCCTTCACATCATACGAACTCATCACTTTATATAAAACATTTCATTGAAATCATGCAAAGTTCCAAAATCTCTATCCTGAATAAACAGGTGACCATCTGCAACATATGCTTCAGGAAGAAGCATCAGCTTTCCATCGTGACTAGAATCTCGTGCATAAACTTTATTATATAGAACCGTCATTTGATCATAACTGTATTTCCCAGTGGTATACTGACTACTTAAGTTTTGATAAAAATTATTTATGTCTTCGCCTGTAGCTTGCAGCTCCACTTTATATTTTCCTGTTTCAAGAAGCTCACCTTTGTTTATTTTTAAGGGGTGTTGCAGGTGATCCTCTTCCTTATTATCTTTCATACTGTTTATAACACTTGTTATAACAGCTTCTTGTTCATTTTCTGTTGGCTTCTCTCGCTCTTCAGTCTTATTACTTTGATTTTCAGTTTTTGTAGCTAACTTTCTTGTTTCCATATCTTGTTTAGCTCTCTGATTATTTTGTTCATGCATTTTGTCTTTATATAATGGCTCCTGTAGAGTTTTTTCCATATCATCACGCAAAGCTGGTTGATCTTCAACATAACTACTACCATCATCTGCTTGCATTTGATCTATATAATTAGATTCTTCTTCCTGTATAGTATTTTTTGCGTTATCCTCACCAACCGTTCCTTTCTCCCCAGATTTGGCTTCACTCTCTACCACAACTTCTTCGTCTACTTGCTCATCATCAATTGTAAATTCAGTACCTATCTGATTGCTATCTTCCTCCAACTCATTAGATAATTTTTCAGATAGCTGATCACCACTCAAATATGGTTCTTTTGAATATTTAGCGTAATTATAGGGATCAGTGCTGTCTGCTGAATAAAACCCACTTTCAAAACCAGAGTAAGAGCTTTGATTGAGCACAAAAAATAAGTTTTCATAATCAACCAGCATATCATCTCTAGGGCCAACAAAATGCAAGTATTCATTGCCTTCCCATTCTGGGTGGTGTTTATATTCTGCTATGTAGTATTTTTTTGAATCAAGGACTATCTCCTCATCAAGTTGTAAAATTACTGCTGAACGCCCATTACCTATATCATGACCTTTTATCACTTGAAATATTTTAATCTCATCCTTTTCTATAAGTTCTTTTAATTCCTCGTTCTTTTCATTTAACTCTTCCTCCCTTTGTCTTTCTTCTTCTCTTTCTCTTGCCAATCTTTCTGCTTCTTCATCAGCTTTCTTCTGCAGCTGTGAGAATACGTTTTGTAATACATCTTGTGTAGTTAAGTTGTTTGCATTGCTTAGCAATTTATTTAGTATGTTCGATACAGTTGGTAATAATTTACCATGGTCATCGAATTCTTTTTCCTTTGCTTTATCATTTGGGTTATAGATTGCACGTAGAGGATAAAAACCATAATCTGCGCTTGATACATCATTAGATGATAGTTCCATTGAGAATCCGTAGTGATTAAGCGGAAGGTTGGAGGTTAAATGTCTACTGTTGTCATCCCTAACGGTTAGCTCATTTCTGCCACCATATTGGTTATAAGAGATATAAAAATTTTCAGGGTTGAGATTGAAGTGGTCATCTAAGTTATCAAATTGAACTGTACTGCCGTTGCTCACGCAAAAAATTTTTGCTTTCGTTTGTAAGCTTTATACGCGCAGAAAAGTAATATGGTTCTATAAACTCGCCTTTTTCTATCTCAAAATTCAAAATAATAGTATTGGTAACCATTAGCAGCCTCCAAACATTATGTAAATCTATTCATTATTTTATTTATCAATCATACGGTGTGTACTATGAAAAATGTGTTAAGTATTAAGATTTTTTTTTGTATCTAGATAAGGTAACAGTAATCTGTCATTTCATCGCGTGAAGCTGGAATCCAGCTTTTTAAATCATGAGAGCTACGAAAAATTACTTGACAAACCTTGCCAGCCCCCTTATCATGAAACTGAAGCTAATTATTTATCTTCGCAATCTCTGTAGTGGATTAATGACAAAAAAACTTAATGTATTTGGCGTAAATCATGCTTAATTTTTCGCACTATGTGCACCTCATGTCTTTATAAAACTTTTAGGTTTCTACCTATACAAGTCGAAACGCGCTTATAAAGCGTTTAAGACAGCAAAAGATGTCAAATAGACAAGGGAGAATTTGAATACTAGCTACCCTAGGGTTTCTTTGCCTTTTTTTTCACTTAGTAAATTTCTTAATGTTTATAATTTAGGTTAGTCGCATTTAAAAGCGGCTGAATCGCGGTTATTAAGCGTTTAGAATAAAAAAACGCCAATATTTTGAAGTACATATAAATAACTAGTTAACCATGGGGCTTCTTTTGCCTTTTTTTTCGTTTGGTAGATTTCTTAATATTTATAGCTAAACGACAATCGTCATCCCGCTACGTGTTAGCGGGATCTCTTGTTAGCGGCTGAGATACCACGAATGAATCGCGGTATGACGGTTCGTGGCGGTATATTCGTCATCCCGCTACGTGTTAGCGGGATCTATGTTAAGAGATACCGCGGCGGTATGACGTAGGGCTACAGGTGTCATTCCAGTGCTCCTTTTTTTGTCATCCCAGTGCCCAGACACTGGGATCCAGCTAAGTTAGTGAGTGTAAAAGTAGCCAACCTTACGTTAAAACACAACGTTCTTGATGAGATTGCATAAAAACTGGATTCCTTACATCATAGAGGCACTGCCATTATAGAGTGAACCAGTGTCTGGGCACTGGGATGACAAAAAAGGGGCTACTCGGATGACACAAATGGGTAACTTGGATGATATTCCACACTGTGTCATTCAAGTAGCTGACACTGGCATCTAGAAAAAAAGAACCAATGTCTAGGAACTGCCGTCGTAAAGGAACCAGCATCAGCTACTTGAATTACAAAAGAAGAGATACTAACCTCTTGCATTCAAACTCACATAAATCATGAATTATGCACGTTTCACACGAAGGCTTTTGCGCTTTGCAAACATATCTACCATGCAAAACTAGCCAGTGATGAGCATAAAGTAGGTATTTTTTTGGAACCACATTCAAAAGAGATTGCTCTGTTTTAAATACATCTTTTTCTTTCACAAGCCCAACTCTATTGCTTACTCTAAAAACATGAGTATCAACTGCTAATGTTGGAACACCAAGTCCTGAATTTAAGAACACATTAGCGCTCTTTTCCCAACCCCTGGTAAAGATACCAAATCATCGAAATCAGTAGGCACTTTGCTATTGTACTGCTCAATCAATATTTTGCTGAGCCCGATTATGTTTTTTGCTTTGGAATTATATAAACCAATACTGCTTATACGTTTCCTCAGCTCGTTCTGCCCCAATTCTAGCATCTTTTCTGGCGTATCGGTGATGCTAAATAGTTCTTTTGTAATTTTATTAACGCTTACATCGGTTGTCCGCGCTGACAAAACTATCGCAACCAGCAACGTAAAATGATTGGTGTAATTTAGCTCTATTTTTGGCGCAGGATTTGATTGTTGAAACTTTTCAAACATCAATTCTACTTTTTTTGAGTCCATTTCATTTATCACACCTCTTTTAAAGAATTAAGAAAAGAAACCCTCTTTCCCATCATACAAATACAACTTATCCATTCTCACCACGTCAAAGCTATTTTCTTCGAGTTTGATTAGCAAGTTATTTACATCACTATTTGTAATAGCTTGCTTTTCATTATTTGCGATAAACCTACAGGTTATTTGATCGCTTGAAGATTTTGAGCTTCTTGGCCAAATTGCCAGTCCTTTTGAGTATATTGCTATCATTTGCAGATTATTTAATCCTACTATTTGATCAAAATTGCTGGATTTGTCCCAAGCAAGCGTTATATCACTACCAACCAGCTTTCTAACTTTGTAGTCCTGTTCGTAGCTATTTTGCATTTCACTCATTTTGCTACTTGCACCACTGTCAATTATAAGCTCAGATAACGTTGTGGGTTTTTTCCCTAGATTATCTATAACAGCTTTTGCAAATTCTTTGGTACCAACTTTCTGCTTACTCCTTTTCTTCTTATATAAATCGGCAGTGTGTATTCCATCCTCCAAAGTCTTCAGCCACGCATCGTAAATTAGTTTTGCAGTATCTACTTGACCCATGTAAATTAGCATATGCACTGCAGCATTTAAAAGCCCTGAAGGATTAGCCATGTTTTTTCCTGCAATATCAGGAGCAGAACCGTGCACTGCTTCAAACATCGCATATTCATTACCTATATTGCTACTTCCTGCAAGCCCTACAGAACCTGAGGTTTGTGCCACTATGTCTGATAATATGTCGCCATATAGATTTTCAGTTACTATAACATCGAAATTCTCCGGTTCTGTGGCAACACGTGCCATTCCAATATCAACTATATAATGTTCTGCCTTTATGTCCTGATATTCTTTTGCAATGCGATCAAACGCTGCATGAAAAGTTCCGTCGGTCATTTTCATTATGTTATCTTTAGTTAGGCAAGTTACTTTTTTTCTGTTGTGTTTTTTCGCGTATTCAAAAGCATACCTGCATATCTTCTCTGAGCCAGATCTAGTAATAATTTTAGTGCATTGGTAAGAGTCACCAGTAAGCCTATGCTCTATTCCGGTGTAAACGTCCTCTTCATTTTCACGTATTACTACGATATCAAACTTATCGAATTTATTTTCTATAACAGGATGATATGAAATACACGGCCTGATGTTTGCATATAACCCTAGATTTTTTCTGAGTGCAACGTTCAAGCTTTTGTGTCCTTTACCTTGAGGAGTGGTTGTCGGAGATTTGAGTAATATCTTTGTCCTTTCGATAGATTCCCAACCACTTGGAGAAATTCCGTGAGACCATTCCTTACTATAAACACGCTCACCTATTTCAATAATATCCATTGAGATCTTCGCTTCCGCTTCGCGTAATATCGACAGCACCGCTTCCATAATTTCCGGCCCGATACCATCACCATATGCAACTGTGATTGGTGTTGACATAACTTCCCTAACTGTAAATGATTTAATGTTAATTTAAATAATAGAGTAGGTCAATATTATCCAAATTTACGGTTATTTAATAACGTATCTTTATATTAGTTGGTAACATAAAATATTAGGTGGGGTATATATGAATACTGAAACGAGTGTTAAAGTAAATTATGTAGGGTTTACAAGGCGTATTGTAGCAGAAATACTTGACCTCATCATATTTTTCCCTGATTTTATCTTTGCTTTTATCTATGGTGTATTCATCGCATCATTAGAAGATCAAGACTTTTTTCAGGAACTTGAACAACTAGCAACAAAAATACCATTTGTAGTTTTTACAGTGGTCGCAACATTAACACTAACAATATCCAAAATATTAATGGTAACAAAACTTGGTGGTACCCCAGGAAAACTATTGTGTGGTATGCATATTAAAGATGCTAATACATTTACAAATGCTACCCTAATACAAGCAACAATAAGATGTATTTCTAAGGGAAGCATCTGGATTATCTTTCGCTTTTTGCTTCATCTGCATTATTATGGTTATACTTTTCTATATCTTTTAATTGTGCTAATTTTATTTTTGTTTGCAGTATTTGATCAACGTAAACAAGCATTCTATGACAGGTTTGCAAAAACAGTAGTAATAGACTATAAACCTAGTTGATATTTTTCTTTATAGGCAGTGTATGGATAAAAACGTAAACTACTCAACAATGACAAGGCGTATTCTAGCATTTATAGTTGATTGTATTTTATTTATCGCAATACCATTTGCTTTAATAGCGGTAGGTTTCTCACTTACACACGTAATACAAGGGATCATGGGTGCAATAATTGTAATCACCACGATTGTATTTTCTTTGTTTTTAATGATACCATGTATATTTCATATATTCATGCTAGTAAAATTTGGCGGCACTCTAGGGCACTTGTTCCCAGTGCTTGACACTGGGATCTAGCAATAAAAAAAAGCTTTTTTCAAATTTAGATTTCAGACTGGATATGACAGGAAGAGGTGTTGAGATTCCAGTTTCAGCTACTTGAGTGACACCCTTTCTAGCAGAAACTGCTCCTCAAATCACAACGTTCGTACAAGATTAGGCACTAATGCATTACTTCCAATACCTTCTTACCAATCACTGCAGGGGTTTCAGCAATTGCAATCCCGGCGCTCCGCATAACTTCTAGTTTTGCACCAGCACTTCCACCACTGGAAGAGATGATTGCTCCAGCGTGACATACGTCTTCCTGGAAAAAACTTAATGTATACTTGAGTGACACCCTTTCTAGCAGAAACTGCTCCTCAAATCACAACGTTCGTACAGCTGCGTTTTAGATTAGGCACTAATGCATTACTTCCAATACCTTCTTACCAATCACTGCAGGGGTTTCAGCAATTGCAATCCCGGCGCTCCGCAAAAACCAACGATTGGCTTTTGTTTTTCTGTTTTTCCACCACAAAATGTCCCATACGTCTTCCTGGAGGTGCTGTTTGACCCAAAATGTGATACATCTTCTTCGTTTCCACCTATTTCACCAATAACTACAATACCATGAGTATCGTCATCTTTTAAAAAGAGCTCCATACAGTCGACAAATGTCATACCATGAACTGGATCCCCCCCAATTCCGATACACGTGGATTGACCAAGACCAACAGCGGTTGTTTGTGCTACTGCCTCGTAAGTTAAAGTTCCGGAGCGAGACATAATTCCTATGTGTCCACGCTTATGGATATGGCCAGGCATAATTCCTATTTTGCACTCTTCAGGCATAATAATTCCCGGGCAGTTGGGACCAACTAATCGACTTTTTGAATCAACAAGCGCGCGCTTAACTTTCACCATATCAAGTATAGGAATGCCCTCTGTAATACAAACTATCAATTCTATTTTTGCATCTATTGCTTCAAGTATTGCAGCAGCAGCAAATTTAGCAGGTACATATATTACCGTGGCATTCGCATCAGTTTTTTCTCTAGCTTCTGCTACAGTATTAAAAACCGGTAAATTAAGGTGAGTGCTACCACCCTTTCCAGGAGTTACACCGCCAACCATTTTCGTCCCGTAGTCAATAGCTTGCTCTGAATGAAACGTACCTTGTGCACCAGTAAAACCCTGGCATATTAATCTTGTATCTTTATTTACTAAAACGGACATGCTTTATTTTACCTCTTTTACTATCTTTTGCGCAGCATCACCCAGTTCATCTGCAGCAATAATATTTAATCCTGACTCTTCTAAGATTTTTTTTCCTTCCTCAAAATTAGTACCTGATAACCTAACCACTAAAGGAACTTTAATGCTCATTTCTTTTGCAGCAGCAACAATTCCACTTGCGATAATATCGCAACGCATTATACCACCAAATATGTTAACCAAAATTCCTCTTACGTTGCTATCAGACAATATGATTTTAAATGCTTCAGTTACAGTTTCTTTACTCGCTCCACCACCAACATCCAAAAAGTTAGCAGGCTCTGCTCCGTAGTATTTTATTATATCCATTGTTGCCATAGCAAGACCTGCACCATTTACCATGCAACCAATACTGCCATCCATTTTGATGTAACTGAGCCCATACTTTGAAGCCTCTATCTCTTCTTTCACTCCTTCATCATAATCACGAAGTTCCATAACTTCTGGGTGACGATATAAAGCATTATCATCGAAATTGATTTTAGCATCGAGTGCAATAAAATCTCCAGAATTTGTTTCAACTAGTGGGTTGATTTCAATTTGGCTCGCATCAGTTGCAATAAACGCATCATATATATTTTTTGCAACATTTGTTATTTTTTCTATTTGTTCTGAACTCAAATTAAAACTGCTGCTTAACTTGCTGCTATCAAAACTTGTAGCAAGATCAATATCAAATTTCACAATTTTTGCGGGAGAATTTTTCGCCACTTCTTCGATGTCCATCCCACCTTCTGAGGAAAATATGAATATTGGCCTACTGAGCTTCGGGTCAATTACCAGGCTTAAGTAATACTCTTTCTTAATACTTGAGCCTTCTTCAATGTATACTCTTCTTACTTGCTGCCCGCTTGGCCCTGTTTGATGAGTAACTAAAGTCATACCAATCATGTCTTTTACAAACTGTTGAGCTTCTTCATCTGACTTTGCTAGCTTTACGCCACCGGCTTTACCCCTACCACCTGCATGAATTTGAGCTTTAACCACAAACACATCAGATTTTAATTGACTTACTTGAGTCTTTACTCCTTCTGCAGACATAGTGACAAAACCTTTTGGCACCGGGACATTAAATTTATGCAAAATCCCTTTTGCTTGATATTCGTGAATATTCATAAAACAACCAATGATAAACTATTAAAAAATTACCAACCGTAACGCTGCCTTCTGCATTCTTGCTGATGCCTCTTTTTTCTCGCTTCAGCTTTCTTTTTAGCTCTTTTTTCTGATTTTTTTTCATGATATTGTTTTTTCATTTTCAACCCTCTTCCTTCCTTTTGAATTGTTTTTTTCAATACTGGAAGAGCTCTGTCTACATCACCATAATGGACTGATACTTCAATCAAACTCTATACCTCCTTCGGTAATCACTTCAAAATTTATTTATAAATTAGAAAATTAACATTGTCAATTATTTTATAAACTTGAGCGTTAAACTGCAATATGAACGAAATGCCTTTAAAAGCTCTAACTATTAAAAGCGTTAAAACTTCTGCTAGCATCGGGGCGGAGAGATTTGAACTCCCGACCCTTTGGTCCCAAACCAAATGCGCTACCAGGCTGCGCTACGCCCCGACTTCTTTACTCAGAGTATCAATAACTCAGGCAAAATGCAAGATTCATTTGTTTATTTTAGAAAAAATATAATATAAGATTTAATATTATTTTAGAATATGTTTTTTATTAGCTCCTCTTTAGTAGCAAACTGCTTCGCAGGCGGCCTATAGAGTTTGTACAGTTAGCGCGTGCAACACTGAATCAGATTTCTCTATGGCCCAAACCTTAGCCATATTTAAAAATCTAGCTACACCAATTGGTGAAAGTTAGTGCAGCAACCACAGCAGTATCGACCCTTAAAATTCTTTTTCCTAGACTCAATTTTTGACAAAACTTATCGGCAAGATCAAGTTCATAAGATGAAAAACCACCTTCAGGGCCAACAATAATAGCAACATTTTTCTTACCTTTCAGCACTTTATCAGCTTT
Organism: Crematogaster levior; assembly: GCA_901521435.1. Classification (NCBI taxonomy): domain Eukaryota; kingdom Metazoa; phylum Arthropoda; class Insecta; order Hymenoptera; family Formicidae; genus Crematogaster; species Crematogaster levior. Next base: position 203,520 of record CABEGB010000760.1, read on the forward strand.
ACCTGTTTCATCACATAAAACAAAATTTTTACTCTGGGAATCAGGTAACTCACAAAAGTTAATAGGAGGCAAAATCTCTGGTATACTCATCCTACCGGATTGTTCTGCAGCTTCGATTGCCTGTAATTTTGCTCTACTTAGGTTAATGTTTTTTACTACTGTACGTTCCGTTGAAATAAATTGAATGCAGGTTACTCCCATTTCAGTTGCCTGTCTTACTATGTTGCCTAAAGCACCACTTTTTACCATGGCACAATATAAGTATAAATTTTCCTCATATTGCTGTTGTTTAGTGCATTCTTTGAGTGTAACTTTTGTTAATTTACGCGATATATTAACTACTTCTCCTAACCATTCTCCATCCTTTCCATTAAAAAGAGAGAGACTATCATACTTCTTAAGCCGCATTACATTGCAAATATAGTGACTTTGTTGTGGATTAAGTGCTAAACTCACGCCTTGTGATAAAGCTTCTTCAAAATAAAGCCTAATTTTTCCCATTCAAAACTTTAATTATATTCTACTTGAGTGACTCTTACGGGATTTGAACCCGTGTTACCACCGTGAAAGGGTGGTGTCCTAACCACTAGACGAAAGAGTCAATGCGAATTAACTCAAGTTATATTGATTATGCACATAAAGTCAATTATTTTATGGCGCAAACGTCTTTCTCTATTCCATATTTAATATTCACTGAATTTATTTCAGATTTAAGAGTTTTAGATCCTAATTCTAATTGTTGTTCAACTTTTGTATCGGAATCATAGCCAGAATCGTAGCCAGAATTTCTACGCTCATATTTCTGCTTTATTTCTTCTACACTAAAGCCAGCCTTGGTCTTAATTTTTTGATCATTAGTCTGTTGCTGACTTATCGGCTTATTAGCACTTAGCTTCACTTGCTCTTGCCAATCATTCACTTTATCCTGCACTAACCCATGGTAAGTTCCAGAATTGGCTTTTACATCTTTTGCCTTCTTTTCTGCTCTTTTCTTGGACAAATCTACCCTAGCATAAATAGGTTCTGACGATTGTTCTGGCTCTTTCTGTTTTAGGCTAGCAGGCTTTTTTTGTTCTGAAAGATCATCTATAGTGCAATAAATAGGTTCTTCTGATATACTCAAATAACCACTATCGTCCAATGATGAATTTTCAGTAGATTTTTTATGTGAATCATATATTTCAGCATAAATAGATTTTTCTGATACGTTCAACTCCCCTAATGAGTTACTAACCTTAGTGTCATACACCTCAGCGTAAATAGACTCTTTTAAAAGAAAATTACCATTGCCAGTACTCTTTGACTCATACTCAAAAGTTCTAGGGGGTTTTTTAGGTGGTATCATGTTACCAACCGAGTTAGCCTCAAATTTCAGCTTCACTACTTCTTTAAACTCATCAAAACCTTCTCTTTCTTTGAAAATGTTCAATATTTTTTCCTTTTCTTCAACATTTCGAGGCATTGCACCATTTATTACTAACTCACCAAGTATAAAACAACATTTTCCTTATAGTCTTTGAGATCATAGTGCATAACCCTTTTCTCATGAGCAAGCGCTCTCTCATATTTATAAATTACACTTCCTATACTGTTGATGCCTATTGCATTAACGTTGGCGCCAGCATTAATAAGTAATTCCATTACATCATAATCAAGACTTTTTACTGCATATCCTAAAGCCTGATTTAAAGCTTGATTATTATTTATATCAAATAATCCTGTATTCTTGAAAAACATAGTCTTTGAAAAGAATTTTCTAAAACTATTTAGTGCATTGTAGAGACTTAGAGTCAGTTTAACACCTTTTATGTCATTGTTTTTGACAGATTTAATTAAAAAATTATCTATTATACCCATGATTATACCCCCTATATAAAAGTTCACTATCATGGTACAATTTTAAACTATGATGATTTATTTTCTGCTAATAGCAGCTCTCTATAACCACTTAACAAGTGGTGGCATTGACATCATAATTGCATCTGGATTGCCGTCAGTCATTAAACCAAACCTTGTGCCACGATCGTATAACAGATTGAATTCTACATATCTGCCACGTTTTATTAATTGATTTTCTCGTTGTTCTTTTGTCCAAGATTTTTGTATATGTTTACGTATGATGTGCAAATAAATTTCCAAAAAGGCTTCACCTACTGCTTTTGTGAACTCAAAATCATTTCTCCAATTGCCAGAACTCAGATTATCATAGAAAATACCACCAATGCCACGCGGCTCTTTTCTGTGTTGTAAGAAAAAATAGTTGTCACATTGCTCTTTAAATTTTGGATAATATCCGGTGTCAAATCTATCACATGTCATTTTGATTGATTCATGGATATACTTGCAATCTTCTTCATTTTTATATATTGGCGTAAAATCCATCCCTCCACCAAACCATTGTTTTGAAGTATATATCAGCCTTGTGTTCATATGTGCTGCAGGGATAAGGGGCGATTGCATATGAGACACCAAAGATATACCGCTTGCCCAAAACTCTCCGTTACTTTCACTTGCACCAGGAATTTCATTAATGGCTGAATCTGCAAATTTTCCGTGTACTTTTGAAACGTTTACTCCAACTTTTTCAAAAACATTGCCAAAAATAATTGTAGATTCACCACCTCCACCACCTGGGCGATCCCACTTTCTTTTTTCGATCTTTGGCTCTGCGGATGATTGTTTTTCAATTAATAAGAAAGATTCTATGATCTTATCTCTTAGTGCACAGAACCACTCAAATGCTTGTGTTCTTTGTTTTTCCATAATATCCCCTCGCTAGCTTATTAACATTGTTATATCTGATATTTAAGGAACTTAATTAGATTTGGATGATAATTATCTATCAAAGACGTTAATAAATCTATAATAATTAAATCAATATAATAAAACATTTTCGTATGTACAACGATGCCAAGTAACAATAATGAGTAAAAGATACATAGATAACAAAAAAGAGAACAGGGTTGACTTCATACTAAGAAATTATGGAATGTCAATTGTTGTGATGGCAGTTATTATGCTCTTACCTCCAGTAGCAATATCGATACTCTACTTTTTTGATATATATAGTCAGCATATTAATATAGAGATTAATTTATTAGTTAGCATTCTAACAACTCTCTTTATGATATATAATGTAAAACGCTACAGACACCTACTTAATACTATAGAATTTCAAAATGCAATATTTGCAAATGCACTAAATCATAATACAGAATTTTGCCTTATTTTACATAGAGATGAGGGTATTATTTATGCTGATGCAAGGTTCTACGAAAGGTTTAAAGATCATATAGATGATGACATTACGTTAGGCAAGATTTTTGAAATAGGAGATGTTTCAGAAAAAGACAAAAAAGTACTCTATCATGCACTAAAAAATAACTCTTCTGTACAAGTATGCATTTCCTTAAACAAGAAGAATAGAGTATCTAACTTTCTTTTGCTCTTTGAGCCGATACCAGATAATCCCCAAATTGCTATAAATAGTAATAAGATTTTAAATTTATCATTAGTGCCAATAGCAAGGCCAGATGGGTATTTTGTGTTAAAAGCAACACAGATAAACAAGGAGCAGATATATGAAGAGTTAATAGAAAAACACAGTATAGGAACTTACATTGCAAATGCCAAAGGGGTGATTTTATCTGTAAATAAAAGATTTTTAGATATATTTGAACTGAAAAAACTGGAAAAAGGTAGCTCAATCAGTGATTTTATATCTCAATCTAAATATAACAATACAACAACCGATAATGAAATTTTGTTTTTTACTATAAGTGGTATTCCATTCAAGGCTTATATGAGCACTGCTATATTTTGTGATAAATACAACCATAGCTATATATATGGCTTTATAACACCAACCGAATCAAATATTGTTGATTATCAATTACACCCTTGTTTTGCAAATTCATCAATTGCTATTGCACAATGTGACATAAACGGCAACTTTGTAAAGAAAAATACGGCACTAATAAAGCTTGCAGGGTCAGATAATAATTCAATCTTTACATTGATATTAGATAGTTATCATGTGAAAATACGTGAATATTTTTCGAGTAATAGAATAAATAATGCGTCCTTTGATGTACAGCTCAACGGCGATAATAACATAAAAATATATTTCAATAAGTTTCTTCATAATAAAATGATCTTCATACTTTGTTATTTTATTGACAATACTGAACACAAAAACCTAGAGATAAAGCTTGAGCATTATCAAAAGATGCAAGCTATAGGGCAGTTAGCAGGCGGTATTGCGCATGATTTCAACAATATATTGACTGGGATAATAGGATTTTGCGATTTGCTTTTACTCCAACATTCAGCTGGTGATCCATCTTTTGGAGATATAATACAGATACAGCAAAATGCAAAGCGTGGATCAAATTTAGTAAGACAATTGCTTGCTTTTTCAAGAAGACAGACCTTGCAGCCAAAAATTATTGATGTAAATAGTACTATAGCTAATCTTTATGAAATGATAAAAAGATTAATAGGTGAAAATATAAAGTTTAATATTTATTATGGTAGAGACTTGGGTGCTGTTAGGGCTGATCAAGGGCAATTAGAGCAAGTTATACTTAACTTAGCAGTCAATGCTAGTGCTGCCATGGAAAAGGGCGGAGAATTAACTATACGAACCTTTAATCAAAAGATTGACTCATTAAATTCTACATCTCAGGACATGTTTTCTCCAGACAAGGAAACGATCGAACATGGAAATTATGTTGTGATTGAAGTAATTGATACTGGATGTGGAATGACAAGTGATACAATTGAAAAGGCATTTGACCCATTTTTTTCTACCAAAGATATTACCTCTGGTACAGGTCTTGGCCTCTCTACTGTATATGGCATTATTAAACAAACTGAAGGATACATCTATGTTGCTAGCAAAGTAAATCATGGAACTAAATTTAGCATATTTTTGCCCATGGTTTACATATCAGATGAAAATCTGATAGAGGAAGATAGTGAAGAAATAGAAAGACCGGTAGTAAGTGAAATTAAAGGTAATGGTATAATTTTATTGATTGAAGATGAAAATTCAGTAAGGGAATTCATCTCTAAAGCACTCAAAAGAAAAGGATTTGATGTAATAGAAGCGAGCATAGGCAGCGAGGCGCTAGAAATAATCAGTAAAAAAAATCAACACATAGATCTAATAATCACTGATGTAATCATGCCAGAGGTGAGTGGTCCAGAAATAGTTAAAGAAGCATTGATCCATAGGCCAAATATCAACGTTATTTTTATTTCTGGGTATGCAGAAGATGCTTTTTTAAAGAGTGATGACATCAATATAGAAGATTTTCACTTTTTGCCAAAACCATTCACTCTGAATGAATTAGGAAACAAGGTTCAAAGTGTGTTACACAAAGCAAAAAAGACAGTCTAATTTTAGTGTGATTAGCAACAAAAAAATTTTCTAATGCAAAAGTTTCTTGCATATATACAATAGAATTATTTTATACATAAGATAAAAGGCGTGAGCAAGATTATTGCAATAGTAAATCAAAAGGGTGGAGTTGGCAAAACCACAACTAGTATAAATTTATCGACAGCCTTTGCTGCTGTGGGAAAAAGCACTTTATTGGTAGATCTTGATCCTCAAGGAAATGCTAGCACCGGACTCGGGATTTCTTATCGTAGTAGGGAAGAAAAAAATATATACAAAATACTACTGAGCAGCGAAAATAAATTGATAGAATCGGCAGTTTTCAATATAAAGGAAATTCCAAATTTATCACTAATTTCGTCAGTAGTTGATCTGTCAGCTGCAGAAATTGAATTATCGCAACTTGAGCGAGGAAAATTTGTGCTAAAAAGCGCATTAGAGAAGATACGCGATAATTATGAATATATAATCATCGATTGCCCTCCATCTCTTGGGCTTCTAACCATAAATGCTTTGACTGCTGCTAATTCTATTATTGTTCCTCTTCAGTGTGAGTTTTTTGCTCTGGAAGGATTAAGCCATTTAGTTAAAACTGTAGAACTGATAAAAAGGAATAACCTAAACCCTTTTTTGGCAATAGAAGGGATCGTGTTAACAATGTATGACAGGCGCAACAAACTCAGTGAACAGATTAAAAACGATATTTGCCAGTATTTAAATGATAAAGTATACAAAACTATCATCCCATTGTATGAGACTGTTATTCCACGTAACGTACGGTTATCAGAAGCGCCTTCTCATGGAAAACCTGCTATTGTATATGATCTTAAGTGTCCTGGTGCACAAGCATATATAAGTTTGGCAAGGGAAATTTTAAAAAAGCACGCGAGCAGTTGTAAGGAGAAGAAGCTAGTGAGTGAGGGCGTGGTATGAAGGATGATAGACGCCTCGGCAGAGGTCTTGCTGGTCTCATAGGCGATAATTATGATAATAAAGAAGATCGACAAGAGTATCTGCCTATTTCATTACTGCACCCAAGCAAATTTCAACCGAGGAAACATTTTGACGAGGAGTCATTAAGAGAACTTGCAAATTCGATAAAGAAAAGTGGCATTATACAGCCTATCGTGGTACGCAAAGATTCAAATGATGATGGTTACGAAATAATAGCTGGGGAACGTCGTTGGCGAGCAAGCAAGATTGCAAATCTTGATAGTGCACCCGTTATCATAAAAGATCTGAGCGATAAGGAATGCTTGGAAGTATCCATTATTGAGAATATACAAAGGCAAGATATTAATCCAATAGAAGAAGGTGAAGCGTATAAGAGACTGATAGATGAGTTTTCCTATACACATGAAGAATTAGCTTCAACTATAGGCAAAAGCCGCAGTCACATAACTAATATGATTCGGATGTTGTCACTTCCTGATGGAGTAAAAACAATAATCAACGAAAAAAAACTATCTATGGGCCATGCAAGAGCGTTGATTAATGTTGAAAATGCAGAAAGTATTGCAGAAAGAATAGTTTCTCAGGGTCTGAGCGTTAGACAAACTGAAAAATTGATAAAAGACTTACAACAAAATAATGATCAAAAAGAGCATAAGTGTACTAAAAATCAAGATATGGCAGCACTAGAAGGTGCTATATCTTCTCAACTTGGTTTAAAGATCAAAATTAATGACAGTAATTCTAAGGGTAAAGTTATGATACGATATAATAATCCAAATGAATTGAATTTAATATTAAAAATTTTAAATAGGAAACTTGAGTGCTAGTAGAGCAAAAAGATAATATAAAATACAACTGTTGGTGTCACCCAGGTAGCCCGCAGAAACGAAAAACTTACTTGACAAACCTTGCCAGCCCCCTTATCATGAAAGTGAAGCTATTTATTTATCTTCGCAATCTCTGCAGTGGATTAATGACAAAAAACTTAATGTATTTGGCGTAAATCATGCTTAATTTTTTGCACTATGTGCACCTCATGTCTTTATAAAACTTCTAGGTTTCTACCTATATAAGCTGAAACGCGCTTATAAAGCGTTTAAGACAGTAAAAGACGTCAAATAGACAAGGGAGAATTTGAATACTAGCTACCCTAGGGTTTCTTTGCCTTTTTTTCCGCTCAGTAAATTTCTTAACGTTTATAATTTAGGTTAGTTGCATTTAAAAGCGGCTGAATCGTAGCGTTTAGAATAAAAAACGCCAATATTTTGAAGTACATATAAATAACTAGTCACCAACGGGGCTTCTTTTGCCTTTTTTTCATTTGGTAAATTTCTTAATGTTTATAGCTAAACGACAACCGTCATCCCGCTACTTGTTAGCTGGATCTATGTTAAGAGATACCGCGGCGGTATGACGGTTCGCGGTGGCATGACGATAAGCCTTGTCATTCTAGCGCGTGACGCTGGAATCCAGACTTTAACTGATATGATTACAGAAAGAGAATTTATTAGGTAGTCATAGACACTGAAAGTGGTAAAACTTACCACTTTCAAGTAAAGAAAACTATGTTTTGTGCCTCCAATAATTTCTATGGATGAGTCACTACTGCACCGTCTTTACAAATCACACCGCCTGGTGTTATTTTTGAAACAACTACAGGAGCACCAAAAAACACAGCAGTAAATGCACCGAGTGCAAAAAGCGCTGGCCACGGCATTCTGCCGAATATTGCAAGCAACGCTGCACCTATTATCACTATTGTGATCATTGGTCCACCTATGCCATGAGTATAGCCTATTATCTTGCATATCACTGATGATGTTGTATCATTTGTATCAACAAAAGTAGTAGCAGTAGTAGCAGCATTTGCATCAAACGCAAAGGAGAAAATTATAGCCATAAGTAGAAGAAAATTTTTCATTACGCCTCCGATAATTTCTATTTAATGCTGGATTATCCTTCACTTTGATTAAATTTAAGTAAATGGTGAGGATTTTTTTGCTTAAAAGTATCCTTTATTTCATTTAGAATACTTTTCTTGGTTCGTTTATATTACAGTGCTACAGAAATTTTACAGCATCGTTTATTGCCTTTATCGTGCTTTGATTGACACAATTTATAATGATGGAGTGGAGCACGCGGGGTATCTATCATTTTTAATTCTGTTATCAATATTTCCTTTTCTCATCGTTTTAATGGCTGTGGCGTCAACATTCGCAAGTTTCTTAGACCAGTATAACGTCGGCTGGGCATTTATTGTTGATAACATGCCACAGGATATCTTAGCATCTTTGATGCCGCGCATTAGGGAGATAATATCAGGCCCGCCGCAAAGCTTACTAACTTTAGCAATTGTAGGCGCTGTTTGGACCGCCTCGTCAACAATTGAAGGGCTAAGAACAATATTGAACAAAGCTTATAAAGTTCCGGTTTCGCCACCTTATATATTAAGAAGATTGCTCAGTATACTACAATTTTTAGTGATCACGCTTATTATAACTCTAACTATAGTGTTCTCTACATTAGTGCCAATGCTAATTGATTTTTCCTATCAGGGGATTAGTTATACTAAATATCTCCTCATTGAACTTGTACTTTTCACAGTAGTCTCTTGGCTATATTTTATGTTGCCAAACATAAAACAAAATTTATTAGACGTCTTTCCTGGATCTTGTGTGGCTGTTATTCTTTGGACAATTTCCGCTTCAGCTTTCAAGCAATATTTAAAAGCTTCCTTTGACCAACTGAATTTGATATATGGAAGTTTAGGTGGTATGGTAGTGTCATTACTATTTTTTTATATGCTAAGTTTGATTTTATATATGGAGCAAAATTTAATTTTCAGCTAAAATATTTCAATGAATCTCAATCATAGGAGAAAAGAAATGGGTAAGTTAGAAGGTAAAGTAGCTTTAATCACCGGAGCTTCAGGTAAAATAGGCTCTGCTGTTGCAAAAAGGTTTGTAAGAGAAGGTGCATATGTGATTCTGATTTCAAGGTCTATCGATCACCTCAAGCCACTATATAATGAAATTGAAGAGCTTGAAGAATTTAAAGAAGGCTCTGTGAAACTAATTCAGCTTGATCTTTTAGACTTTGAGAATGCAAAAATACTGACAAACATGATAGAAAGCCTGAAATTATCAGAATCTGGAGCACTTGATATATTAGTTGCGTGTACTGGAATTTCAGGCAAACTGAACCCTATTCACGACTGTGAGATTGAAGAGCTACAGAACGTAATGAATACAAATTTTATTGCCAATTGGTACTTACTAAAAAATTTAGATCCAATGCTAAAGAAGTCTAATGCTGGAAGAGTGATATTCATGACCTCAGAGGTGACACTTTCTCCTTCCTCTTATCCATATTGGATGCCGTATGCTGCAAGTAAAGTTGCACTAGAAATAATGGTGCAGATATATGCATCTGAGACAAAACATACAAAATTATGTGTAAATGCTGTATACACGAAAGGACCTGTGGGTAGTGAGCAGGCATTTCCTGGATCTGAATTGGTGTTACCTGATAAACTAACAGACAAATTTGTGGAGCTCGCTTCTAACGATTGCAGCGTATCAGGAGAAATCTTACCGCTTAGCAAATCTCCCGAATAAATTACATATAGCTAACGACGATTTGAGAAACCCAACTGTATGAACATTGTGATTTGAGAGTAATCTCCACTAGGAAGGAGGAGAGTAGACCAGCGGAACTTCCCCACCAGTCTCTCGCAGAACTGTACGGAAACCTCTCGGTTTATACAGCTCCCATTATTTAGCCCTTTGATCCTAACCCAAGTGTCCAATGATAGAAAATATTTGGAGACCTCTTTCTCACTTTTCCTAGGCTCTGTGGACTTAGAAGCCGTCATAATCGACGGTACGATCATTAGAGCCCATCCATGTTCGGCTGGATATACAAAAGATTCAAAGGATCAAGAGGCTTTAGGGCGAAGTAAAGGTGGCTTTACGACTAAAATTCATGCACTTGTTGATGCATTGGGAAATCCTTTAGAATTTATACTTACTCAGGAATGAAATTACACAAGCTGAAGTATTAACAAAAAATGTCTATAACTCCATTGTAGTAGCTGATAAGGGTTATGACAGCAATGCTTTTGTGGTCAGCCTTGAAAACAGGAAATGTGAAATCGTAATTCCATCAAAAAGGAATCGAAAAGTGCAAAGATACTATGATGAGCATATTTATAAAGAACGTCATTTGATTGAGTGCTTTTTCGGTAAAATTAAAAATTTTAGGCGCATTTTTTCCAGATTTGACAAGACCGCAGAGGTTTACATGGGATTTCTAAATTTTGTTGGAGCTCTCATATGGCTTCTCTAAAATTTTGTCCACAGAGCCTAGAAATTGCTTTGCTAGTCTTCCATGATCTCGAAGTTTCTTATATTTGGTTCTGACCCATCTTATGAGGTATCTCTCTATATTTCTGAGAGATGTATACATCTCCGATTTATAAAACCTGCCATAGTACTGAAACCAGCCTCTGACTATTGGATCTATTTCTTCGATATTTCCTCTAATGTGGTCCACGTAATCCGATGTATTCTCCATGACTTTATGGTTTTCTTGATCTTCTTCTTGGCTTTGTTGCTGATTGCAGGTAGAAATGAAACATAACAGTCCCCCTTCTTATTCTTTGCTCCTCTAGCTCTAAAGGTATAGCCCAAGAAATCAAAGTTTTGTGTAGGAAACTCATCTCTCCTATTACCATCCTTACAGTACACTATCTGTGTCTTTTCAGGATGTAACCTCAATTTACACTTAGCCAATCTTTCTTCGATCATTACTTTCATAAATTCTGCCTGTCTCTTAGTTCTGCAGTGCACTATCGCATCATCCACATACCTCTCAAATGGTACTGTCGGGTAGTTCTTTTTCATCCATATATCAAACACATGATGCATGAATATATTAGAGATGATTGGGCTAACTGAACCTCCTTGCGGAACTCCTTTATCCCTAACTACCTTACTGCCATCTGCTTGCTGAATGGGGCTTTCATCCACCTCTCAACATACAGTATGACCCATTTGCAGTCTGTGTGTTTCTTGATAGCCTGCAGTGCTAAATCGTGGTCCAGATTGTCGAAAAATCCAGATATATCAAGATCTACTGTCCAATCATTTTTCCAACATCTCTTCCGTGCTGTATATACCGCATCCAATGCAGACTTATTTGGTCTATAACCATATGAATCCTCGTGAAATTTCGGCTCTACTATCGGTTCAAGATACATAGTAGCGGCTGTTTGTGCTACCCTGTCGGACACTGAAGGAACACATAAAGTTCTTTGTCCTCCCGTATCTTTCGGTATTGCAACAGCTTTTACTGGCTCGGGAAAATAACTTCCGGATGACATCCGATTCCATAGTTTGTACAAATTATCTTTTAGATTTTCCTCAAACTTTGTTATCGAGACCTCATCTACACCTGCAGCACCTTTATTTTTCGATACTTGTTTATAAGCTCTCCAAATAAGTTGCTTCGGTATATCAAAAGACTTTGTTTTATTCATTAATTCCTCCCATTACGGTTGACAAAATAATTAAAACTAAATAACTCAGCTCCTTCGCTCCATTTCCATTACAGAAACTTCTTCACTACTATGAGCTGATCCGCCCCTGTTTTTCGCATCGGTACTCTCATCCTCAGAGATCGGCTCTTTGGACTTCTTCCTTATCATCGAAACGACAGGTTCCCGTAGTTCCATGCAATAGCCTAAAATAGATTCACGCCACTTTTATGCCGGACGCCACCCACCCAGTAAACAAGCTCCCGGTAGATTTATCCCAGATTAACGACTACCCCCTGGTTTTGACGTCGTCTCTACGCTTTCGACACTTCATCAGTGGTTCACTTGCGTTCGTCTCTCTATTTCACACATGACACATAATTGTGCCTTTTCCATAACGCTCACTACCTTAGCTCTTTACCAAAGCAGCTTATGGCTGTTTGAAGCCTGCTCTTGCACACCGGCTCCGAGGGGCCCTCCTCTATTGCACAGCTTCAACACTTCCCGTGTTTCTACGGCGCACTGTCATCCCAGTGCTTGACACTGGGATCTAGTCTTTATCATGCAGCCACTTATTTAAAGTTAAGTTTTCTGGATTCCAGTGTCTGGGCACTGGAATGACACCTGTAGCCCTACGTCATACCGCCGCGGTATCTCTTAACATAGATCCCGCTAACAGTACTTGAATGACATCATTTGCTGTGCAATTTACCTTCAAAAATGAATGTTTGTACAGCTGTGTGTTCAAGGCACTGAATCTGCCACGCAAATTATTGCACAGTTATGCGCGTTTTAAAAGTAATTAGCTAATAGGTTTAATAAAAATTCACATATACAGGAAAGATATTACTTGAATAGAGACCGTTATTGTAATTATATTAGTAATAGAGCAGGCCCAATAGTTATAGGTCAGGCATGCGAGTTTGATTATTCCGGAACGCAAAGCTGTAAAGTATTAAAAAGTGAAGGTTATAAAGTCATTTTGGTTAACTCCAATCCTGCAACTATAATGACAGATCCTGAATTCTCTGATGCAACTTATATTGAGCCGGTACTGCCTGAAATCATAGAGAAAATTATAATTAAGGAGATGCCAAATGCAATATTGCCAACAATGGGGGCAAACAGCACTTAATTGTGCAAAAACTTGCAGATGATGGAGTGTTAGACAAATACAATGTAGAATTAATAGGGGTAAATAGAGAAGCAATAAAAAAAGCAGAGGATAGAGAGTTATTCCGCCAATCCATGGATAGAATAGGACTGAAATACCCCAAAAGTATCATTATAAAAAATCAAGAACAAATAAGAAAGGCTTTGGATTACATTGGATTACCAGCAATCATCCGCTCATCATTCACCCTTGGTGGTGCAGGTAGCGGCATAGCATACAATAAAGAGGAGTTTTTCAATATTGCAGAAAGTGCTCTCAAAATTTCGCCAATAAATGAAGTTCAGATAGATGAATCAATTATCGGCTGGAAAGAATATGAAATGGAAGTTATCCGTGATTGTAAAGATAACTGCATAATAGTCTGTTCGATAGAAAATATTGATCCAATGGGAGTGCACACTGGGGATAGTATCACGGTTGCTCCTGCTTTGACTCTGCGTGACGTAGAATACCAACAGATGAGAAATGCATCTATAGCAGTGCTAAGAGAAATTGATGTTAGTGCCGGTGGTGCAAATGTGCAGTTTGCAGTGAATCCTAAAGAAGATGGAAGCCTCGTTGTGATTGAAATGAATCCAAGGGTTTCTCGCTCTTCTGCACTTGCTTCAAAAGCAACAGGTTATCCTATTGCAAAAGTTGTAACTAAACTTGCTATCGGCTATTCACTCGATGAGATACGTAATGATTGCGCTCCAGTTATACCTGCTGCATTTGAACCAGTGATTGATTATATCGTCACTAAAATTTCTCGTTTTGAATTTGAGAAGTTTAAGGGGACGAATTGTGAACTATCAACTTCCATGAAATCAGTGGGGGAAGTGATGTCTATAGGCCGTACTTTTAATGAGTCACTACAGAAAGCTTTCCGTTCACTTGAAACTGGTCTTACAGGACTTGATGAAGTGTTTTCTGAAGACACAGATGTTAAATCTCAATTAGCAAAATTGCTGCCAAACAGATTACTGATTGCTGCTGACGCAATGCGTCATGGAATAAGCATAGAAGAAATAAATTCGATTACAGGATATGACTTATGGTTTTTGCAGAATATACAGCAAATTATATTAGCTGAACAAAAAATCAAGGAAAATGGCCTTCCTGAAACTGCATATGAAATGTTAGAGCTGAAAAAAATGGGGTTTTCAGATGCAAGATTGGCAAAATTAAGCAATAAGAAAGTAGAGCAAATTGAAGAAATAAGAAAAAAATTTGGCATTAATCCAGTTTATAAACGCGTAGACACCTGTGCAGCTGAATTTGAATCGAGCACTGCTTATATGTATGGCTGCTATGAGGGTGATGTTGAAAATAAAACGGAATGTGAGGCGAATATTTCGGATCGAAAAAAAGTTGTCATTTTAGGAAGTGGTCCAAACCGCATTGGTCAGGGTATTGAGTTTGATTATGCATGCGTACATGCAGCTTCTGCCGCCAAAGAAATGGGGTATGAAACAATAATGATTAACTGTAATCCAGAAACCGTTTCAACTGATTATGATACCGCTGATCGTTTATATTTCGCGCCACTCATTGCAGAGGATGTGCTTGAAATACTAAGCAAAGAGCAAGAAAATGGCACACTGGTTGGTGTAATAGTTCAAATCGGCGGGCAAACGCCTTTAAAGTTAGCCAAAGTGCTTAACGAGAGAGGTTTCAAAATTCTGGGAACTTCGTTTGATTCTATTGACCTTGCAGAAGATCGCATGAGATTTAAAAACCTTGCTTTGCAACTTAATTTAAAACAACCTGAAAGTTCTACCTGCCATTCAGTAAAAGAAGCGTTAACCAACGCAGAAAAGGTGGGGTTTCCACTAGTAGTCAGGCCATCATATGTCCTCGGCGGTCAGTCTATGTCGATTAGACACGATACTCAGAGCTTTAAAGAGTATGTCTTGAACCAAACCAAAATTTTTGAACACGGGTCACTGCTTCTTGATAAATTTTTAGTCAATGCAGTTGAGGTTGACGTTGATGCTGTATGTGATGGGAAAAAAGTTTTCATTGCAGCGGTCATGGAGCACATTGAAGAAGCTGGTATCCACTCTGGCGATTCAACATGCTCAATACCGACAAATACATTGAGTGACGAAGTAATAAAAGAGATCGAGCTCCAAACTGAAAGAATAGCATTAGCATTAAAAGTGAAAGGTCTGATAAACATTCAGTTTGCTGTTCAAGAGAGTGATGTATACATACTTGAAGTGAATTTAAGGGCTAGCTGTACAGTTCCTTTCATTTCCAAGGTAATCAACATTCCTGTTGCAAAGCTTGCCCTCAGGTTATTTTGGGTAAAAATTTGAATCAGGAAAACAAGCCTTTCAATCATTTTGCAGTTAAAGCTGCTGTTTTTCCATTTACCCGCTTTGCAGGAGTTGATACTTTACTTGGTCCTGAAATGAAATCAACAGGAGAAGTGATGGGAATTGACTTATCTTTCGAAGCTGCACTTGCAAAAGTGCACATGGCTGCAGGATACAAGTTACCAACAGAAGGAACAGCTCTGGTTTCAGTAAAGATGATGATAAAGAGTATATATTGCCTGTTGTACGAATGTTGAAAGAACTGAGTTTTGAAATATATGCCACCAAAGGCACAGCTTTGTATCTGAACAATAACGGCATTGCTGCAAAGCTGTAAATAAAGTGAGAGAAGGCAGACCCCACATAGTTGATATGCTCAAAGATGGAAAAATAAATCTAGTAATCAATACTTCAAAAGGCGTGAAATCAGCCTCAGATAGCAAAGACATCAGGAGAACTGCTATTTTGCAAAATATAGCTTATAGCACCACAGCTTCTGGGAGTAAAGCGTTAGTGCTTGCAATTCAATATGTAAAGAATAGCAAATTGGAAGTGAAATCATTACAGCAGATACAAAACGTTTAAATATCAAAACTAAAATAATTCATTCCTCTATCTCGAAATCGTGGTAGAGGAATGTAAGTCAAATTTCTTTACTGACTTGCCTATGTATTATAGTATTTGTCAAAGAATTAATGGGTAATGGTTATATAACATGACTTGTGAGATAAAAAAGCAACAAACAATAGATCAACAAAGTTTTGGAAGTAATATAAAAGATCCGATGGAGTTCTCTTGCAGTGATTTGTCAAACAAAACAGATGAACACGAAAGTGATAATCAACTACAGAACTCTAGTGATCATGATTCAGATGATAGTTCCGCTGATGGTAATCAGACGCCTTATACTGAATCAAGTGATTGGGACTCAAATTCGAGCTGTAGTTCAGATTATTCTTGTTTTTTGGAAGGTGGCTCACTTTTAATGGATCTAGAAATACCATTAACTAAAAATGAAGAGAAGCTGATTGATGAATTTTGTAAGGAAATAAAAGGCAAAATAAAAGAAAATGAACGAGAGTATAAAACAAAGATATCTAAGCAGGAAAGTATAGAAAATTGGACAGAGGGGTGCTTTAGAACGTATTAAAAGCGTAGTAGATAAATACTTAGGAAAAGGGATAAAGTTAAATTCACGTTGTAATAGCAGTGAAGAAACTGTAGTAAACTTAATATTTAATGAAATAGTAGGTGTTCTTGAAAGTACCACAAATACAACCTCTGGTGGTAGATCATCTAGGTTTGACCCTATAGACCTTCTAGATTATAGTAAGGATGAAGATGAAGCAACAAAAGATGAAAATATAAGCATTATACAAAGCATTGTTCGTGATTTATTGTTAAAGGGCGGGAGGGTAAAACGACATCTCTTCCATCATGATAGGATAGGACATGCAACTACTGCATTTGTAGATAATTCTTCTCTTCAGTTTGACGAGCATCTCTTTGCGGAATGTAAGGAAATTGAAAACGATCTAAAAAATGTAGCATATGAAAGTATTGTAAACAAAAATGAGCAAGCTCAAAAGGACAAATTAGAATTAAAAGTAGAGATAGATAATGAGTGCTTTTGTATAAAATATCCACAAGATAGTACTGTTGAAGTTGCAAAAATCCTAAGCAATGAAAAGAATAAAGGTTTCTGGATGTTTGTAAGCAAGGTGTAACATTATCTTTTGATAGTAAAGCAGAAAAAATCAGTATTCATCTAAATCCTAAGGAAAATAGTAATGAAATAGAAGTAAAGCTTGATGAAAGTAGTGAAGAAGTGTTTGAAAAATTAAAAAAAAGTGGATTAAGTTTAGGAGGAAAAAGCGTTCTGGAAGCTATACAAGATGGAAATTTTGAAAGAAATAGAAATATAGCAACTAGCGTAATTGAACAGCCAAATGCTGCAACGAATACTCCACAATCTTACCTAGAGAACATTTTCCTGAACGGACACAATGACAGAACTAAACGTATTGATTCAAGGCATGGCTAATGTGCAAATATTGAAGCAAAAGTGATCAGTGCTTGACACTGCTCTCCTTTGTCATCCCAGTGCCTTGACTACTTGGATCCAGGAATTTTATTAAGTTGGTGAGCATAAAAATAGCTGTTTTACATTAAAATACAATGTTTTTGATAATTATGGAAAGGCTGGATTCCAGTGTCAAGCACTGACCATTTGTTGCAAACTTACTTTTTTCTTGATTTTTTGGTTTATCTCGCCTACCTATTTTGCCACTTTGCTGAACGGATACAACTAAACAATAGGTCTATCTACTTCATTCTGATGTGATTTCAGTTTTTTTTACATGCAAACTCTCTAATCCCACCTTATAGTTAGGATAAATTAGAGAGACATTAAGATCTTTTTTAATTTTAACATTACTTACTTTTTTTGATCCTAAATAAAAACTCTGTGCATAATCTGGTAACTCAATTGGCTCTGGAGGACTAACATTGAGAAGTTTGGCTGCACACATTATCACTTCAGATTGTGTAGTGGGTAAATCATCTGCACAATTGTATATTTCACCAGGTTTTATGTTTTGCATGGAAGAAAATAGAATATTCGATATATCTTCAACGTGAATACGAGAAAAAAAATGCCCTTCTTTTTTCACATTTTTTGCTTTGCCAAGCTGCAAGTCAATTAACACGTTCCTACCAGGACCGTATATTCCAGCTAAACGAAAAATATGTACAGGCAGTTTGCTATTCAGCCACTTCTTTTCAGATCTAAGGCGCTTTTCTCCTCTGATTTCTATAGGTTTTGTTTCAGATTCCTCATTCACCCAATTACCAGAGTAATCACCATAAACGCTAGTTGCAGACAAATAACCAAACCATTTAACATTTTGCAGGCAATCACCATATCTCTCCATAACATCATCACCATCTGGAGGAATAGAAATTAAAACGTGCGTTGCGCTTTTAAGCAGATCTTGGTTGACTTTCTCGTAATCAAAAAGGGTTACATTTTGTATATTTTTACTTCTTGATGTGCCACCGACTTTCCAACCTAAGTTCAGCAGTTTTTTCGATAAAAATTTAGCCACATATCCATAACCAAAGCAAAACAAGTGCATGAAAATTAATTTTTAAAATTCTTCTTGATAAATTCTACTCCTAATTTTATCCCCTCTTCATTAATAATATGCCCTAATCCATGAATTTGGTGCCCTTCAACATTTATTCCATTTTCTTTCAGAGCTTTAACCGCTAAGTCGAGAGACGAAAAAGGTACCACGTCGTCAGCATCACCATGGATAACACATATGTTAGGTTTTGACTTGATCTCTGGTGCAGTTTTTGAAGGTGAAAGAAACCTACCAGAGTATGCAACAACTGATGCACAGGATTGAGAGCGGGTGAGAGCTGTATGTATTGCAAGCATTGCTCCTTGAGAAAATCCAACCAAAGAAAGTTGCGTATCTTTTAAATTAAGCTCCTTTAATTTTGTATCAATGAAATGATTTACAATTGATGTAGCATTTTTTACTCCATTATATAGCGCTTCCTCACTACGATCTTCCAAGCTGAACCACTGATAACCATCACCTATTTCTCTTTCAAACGGAGCATTGGGTGCTACAAAATATGACTCGGGTAAAAACTTGCTCATAACTTTAGCAAGGTGAATGAAATTATCGCCACTTGAGCCCCAACCATGTAAAAAAATAATCAAATTTTTCTTATTTCCGCCTGCACAAATTTCTTGGCCTTTAAGTTCAATCATTTCTTTTCCTTTTGCATTTATATTTTTATTTAACACTAATTTTCAAATTTGTAAAAACATACTGTGATTGCTGTTGAATGATGGAGAGACATACTCTATTATTTTATACCTATAGCTAACTGAAAAAAAGGTTACCTCAGAAGGGATAAAAAGGTATAAAATGGCTTTGGATAAGGTAGAATGATGATGATCCTAAATATTTAATAAATTTGACTACTGAGGAATTTCAAAAATCTCAATTTTTTATTAATTGTGAGATGTGGTACATTCTATCTTCATATAGCTTTCCTCTTCATACCTCAACTAATGAAATTAGAAGCATCAACTCCCTTCTGCAAGCAAGCAGCAATGACAGTGTTCATCATTAGAAATGCAATTGTCATTGGGCCAACGCCCCCGGGTACTGGGGTCATAGCTTTGGCTCTCCCTTTTATTCCCTCAAAGTCAACATCACCTACAAGCTCTCCTATATTAACACTATTTATGCCAACATCGATCACTATTGCCCCTTTCTTTATCCAGTCTGCTTGAACAAAATTTGGCTTTCCGACTGCTGCAACTACTATATCCGCTTTAGAGCAATATTCAGCTAAATCTTTACTCTGTGAGTGCAAGATGGTAGCAGTGCAATTTTCCTGCAGCAATAGGTGAAACATTGGCTTGCCCACGATATTTGACCTACCAATCACCACTGCGTTTTTACCGGAAAGGTTCTCTTCAATTGATTTAATTAAATGCAAAGAACCTTTAGGAGTGCAAGGTATAAGGCAGTTTTTTTCACCTTTAACTAATCTACCAACGTTTTCATCGTGGAAGCCATCTACATCTTTTTCAATACTTATGCGTTAATTTTGCTTGCACTAATATGATTTGGTAAAGGCAACTGTACTAAAATGCCATGCACAGATCGATCTTCATTTAACTCATTGATTTTTTCAATCAATTCATCTTCTGAAATATTATTAGGCAAAACAATGGTCTCAGAACTTATGCCTATTGATTCTGCTTTTTTCTGTTTGTTGCGGACATAAACCTGACTTGCTGGATTGCTGCCCACGAGAATTACTTTCAGGCAAGGAAAAATGTTATACTCTCTCTTTAAAATATCAATTTTTTGTGATAGCCTCTCACATAGGTCGTTTGCTATTTTTTTACCATCAATAATAATTGTCACTTCCTTGCCACTCCTTAAAGTCAGGTAATTTGATATCAAATAAATCCAATACTTTGCCAACAGAATGATTAATAATATCATCCAACGATTTCGGTTTAATATAAAAAGCTGGCACTGGTGGAGCAATTATTGCTCCCATCTCCGTTAATTTTAACATATTTTGTAAATGCCCAAGATGTAGTGGTGACTCTCGCACCATAAGAATTAATTTTCTTCTTTCTTTTAGCGTTACATCTGCAGCCCTTGTCAATAGATTGGAAGTAACACCTGATGCAATTTCAGACATTGTCTTCATAGAGCATGGTGCTACAATCATTCCTGAGGTTTTAAATGAGCCACTTGCTATTTTTTCTCCTATTTTTTCTTCAGAATAGTAAAAATCTGCAAGTGATGTAATATCTTCAAGTTTTTCTTTAATCTCATGAGCTAGAGTTATTTTTCCAGCACGACTTATCACTAAATGAGTTTCATAACCAAATTTGCAGCGCGTGACGCTGGAATCTATATTTCTTTTTCCCTGGATCCCAGTGTCAGCTACTCGGATGACAGGGATAAGAGATCTATTAATATTTCTTAACACCTCTAAAATACGTACACCGTAAATAGAACCAGATGCTCCACTTATTCCGATTACAATTCTGCTATTCACTTAACTCTTCTTCGTAGCTCATTCCCAATGCACGTTTATAGGTATCAAGCAATATTTCCTGTTCCTCTCTGTCATCATCATCCATCTTCCTCAGCCTAATAATTTGTTTCATTACTTTTATATCCCAACCTTCATCTGCGGCTTTTACATATACATCACGAATGTGATCTTGCACATCCCTCTTTTCTTGTTCAAGTTTTTCGATTCTCTCTATGTAACCCTTCAACTCTTCAGCCGTTATTTTTACTGTATCTTCCATGAAACTCCACTAATTAATTGCTGCTACTAGTATTACCAGTTTTTACTTGCACTTCAACAACAGTAATAATATTTTTATCTTTTTTTAAAATCTTAAAGCGAAAACCATACATGGAAAACTCCTCGCCTTCGTCAGGAATGCGCTCTATTTCATTCACAATCATACCTGCTAGAGTTGTAGCTTCTTTACTAGGGAGATTCCAGTGTAACTGCCTGTTAATATCTCTAATCGTGGATTCTCCTTCTATATAATACACATTGTCAGACATCTTCTTTATAAAATTCTCCGTAATCAAATCATGCTCATCGGAAATTTCTCCAACTATTTCTTCTAATATATCCTCAAGAGTTACAATTCCTTGCAATGCTCCATATTCATCAACAACAAGTGCAAAGTGTTTCCTATTCTTACGGAAATTGTGAAGTTGTACACTAAGCGGCGTACTTTCTGGTATGAACCAAGGCTTTGACATAACTTGGGTAATGTCAACTTCTTCCGCTTTATTATTCTTTTCACGCAAGGCATTTATTAGACCCTTCACGTGAATTACACCGATAATATCATCTGGTTCTTTTTGCCATAAAGGTATCCTACTATGACTGCTAGTTAAAATTTCCCTTATTAACTCTTCTTTACTTCGATTTATATCAAGAGAAAATAAATTTCTTCTATGGGTCATAATTTGTGATATTTCTGTCTCAGCCAAATCAAGTATGCTGCTTAGCATATCTAAATCCTGTTGTAACATAGTTCCTTCACTGCGGTGAAGAGTAATCATATTACGCATTGCATCCGCTGCAGATATTACTTCCTTATCTTTATGCAGCCCACATAATTTCAGGATGAGGTTAACAATAAATTGAATACCTAGCGTCAATGGAGAAAAAATCTTTACAAAAAACAATACAAAATAAGCAGAAAATGATGCAAATTTTTCAGGATTTTTAATAGCATAAGTTTTTGGTAGAACTTCGCAGAATAATAAAATACAAAATGTCATTATAATTGTTGATAGGAGAATGCCCTCATTTCCAAAAAGATTGATAAATATTGCTGTAAATAAAGCAGAGCAAGTAATATTAATAATTGTATTGCCGAGCAATACCGTTCCTATTGTCAATTCTTTCTTATTTAATAAGCGGTCTATTATCCTGGCTCTTTTGTTACCGTCTAGCTTTAGCTTATTAACTCGAGAACGGCTAATTGAGGTTAAGCCTATTTCTGCTCCTGAAAACAAAAACGATAAAATTAACAAAATAAAAATTGCTGATGATACTAAGACCAATAACCAATCCATTAAAGTACGATGTTATTGTGATAAAAAATAAAATTAATTTTACATGTTATGAGAGGTATTTGCAAGCCTGAATTTATATTGCCAAATTTTATATATCTCTAATCTTAAAAAACAAATCATAAAGCATATTACACGCTGCGTTCACATGCTCATCCTCAATGATAAGTGGTGGGGTTATCCTTACTACTTTGTTGTTTAAAACCCTAGTTACTATTAAACCTTTATCAAGAGATCGACTAATAATTTTATCAGCTACAGGAGTTGCTAGTTCTATTCCCATTAGTAACCCTTCTCCACGAACTTCTGAAATCATCTCAGGAAATTCTTTAGCTAAAGGCAACAGCTTCTCTTTTAAATATTTACTAATTCTCTTAACATGATCAAAAAAGCCTTCTTTTAGCATTATATCGAGCACTGCATTACCAACAGTCATGGCAAGTGGATTGCCACCATAGGTTGATCCATGAGTTCCTGGAGTGATTGCTTCTGCTATGTAATCTTTTACTAAACATGCAGCTAGAGGAAAACCGTTACCCATAGCTTTTGCACAGGTTAGCATATCAGGTTCAATACCGACATTTCGATAATGAAATAAAGAACCGATGCGTCCATATCCGCACTGCACTTCATCAAAGCACAAAATTATTCCTTGAGCTTTTGTTATTTCCCTTACTTTTTGAAGATATTCTACGTCTAGTGGATATACTCCGCCTTCGCTTTGTATGGGCTCTAAAAACACAGCAGCTGTTTCATCGCTGATTTTTTTCTCCAAAGCTTTAATGTCATTTCTTGGCACTTTATCAAAACCAGAAAGAAGCGGAGCAAAACCTTCGCGTGATTTTTCATTGCCTCCAGCAGAAATTGCAGCAATACTGCGGCCATGAAACCCTCCTTCAATTGTAACAATATGATTACGTTTTGCTTGCCCTTTTGAATAAAAGTAACGACGAATAAACTTAATTGCAGCTTCTGTTGCTTCAAGCCCACTTGAGCAGAAAAAAACTTTATCTGCAAAAGTAAGGGTTGTTAAACGGTCAGCAAGCCTTTCTTGCTCGGGAATAGTGAAAATGTTAGAGCAGTGCCATAGTGAGCTCAATTGCTCTTTCAGCTTATCTGTAATGTATGGATGACAATGCCCTAAAGAAGTTGTAGAAATACCTGCAGCAAAATCTAAATATTTTTTACCATCTTTATCAAAAAGATATGCCCCTTCTCCCCTAACTATAGGAGTGTCAAGTCTATTGTACGCACTAACAACATGATCCATTTTATAAGTATTGTGGTATTATCTGTATTATACCTGAAATGAATCCATTAACACAAAGCTTTTCCTTTAACCTCTTATGCTACCTCAACTAAAAATTTGGCTAATGCAGACCCTTTCTGTCATTCTATAGCTAAAGTGACTTAGTTTTACCAACGATTCGCCACTTATTAGCATTGTATAGCTAACCCAAGAAAGGTTTCCCTACGTCATACCGTGATTCATTCCATAACTGTACGAACATTGTGCTACCAGAAGGGCAATGCCTCTTATCCAAGTACCCTCTTCTTGTCATTCCAGTGCCTATTTCTTTGTCATCCCAGTGCCCTCTTCTTGTCATCCCAGTGCTCCTTTCTTGTCATCCCAGTGCCTATTTCTTTGTCATCCCAGTGCGTGACACTGGGATCTAGTTTTCTTTACAAATTCACCAAAAGTGTTTCATTCTATAACGCAAAACCCATATTCACAAAACCCAATGCATTACTTGCAGTCTAGATCCCAGTGTCACGCACTGGCTGTAGCCCTACGTCATACCGCCGCGGTATCTCTTAGCTGCTAACAAGCAGCAGACCGTCATACCGCGATTCATTCGCGGTATCTCAGCCGCTAACAAGAGATCCCGCTAACACGTAGCGGGATGACGATTGTCGGTAGGCCTAAATTACTTTAGCCATAAATATTTAAGAAATTCACCGAAAAAAAAGGCAAAAGAAGCCCTAGTCATTGTCTATTTTCAGTATTGGCGTTTTTTAAGTCTTAAACGCTGCAATTTAGCTGCTTTTAAATGGCAACTAACCTTAGCTTTAATATTTAAGAAATTTACTAGGCAGAAAAAAAAGGCAAAGAAAACCCGTGGTAGCTAGTTATTACACTCTCTATTTTAAAATTTGACGTTGGGTGATGTCTTGAACGCTTTATAAGCGCGTTTCAGCTTATGTAGGTAAAAACCTAGAAATTTTATAAAGACATACGGTGCACATAGTGCAAAAAATTAAACAATAGTACGCCAAATACAAGTTTTCTTGTCATTTTAATCTGCTGCAGAGATTGCGAAGTTAAATAAAATAGCTTCACTTTCATGATAAGGGGGTTGGTAGAGTTTGTCAAGTAAGTTTTTTCGTTTCTACTGAATGACAGTTGTAGCATATGCAAGAAGTCTATTGACTTTGAGCGCACTTTAGCCTATACAATTTTAATATCTTAAACTACTGGACATGCCCGATCTAAAGACAATGATGTTAAATTTTGGTCCTCAGCACCCAGCTGCACATGGAGTGTTGCGCCTTGTTTTAGAGATGGACGGCGAAGTGGTTGAGAGAGCTGATCCTCATATTGGGCTTTTGCATCGTGGTACTGAAAAATTAATAGAACATAAAACGTATCTTCAAGCTTTGCCTTATTTTGATCGCCTTGACTATGTGTCACCAATGTCACAAGAGCATGCGTATTCACTATGTGTAGAGGAATTGTTGCAATGCGAAATTCCAATTAGGGCAAAGTATTTACGTGTCTTGTTTTGTGAACTGACGAGAATACTAAATCATTTACTGAACGTTTCTTCTCAAGCGCTTGATGTTGGAGCAATGACCCCTCTTTTATGGCTCTTTGAAGAAAGAGAAAAAATACTGGAATTTTACGAAAGAGCTTCAGGCGCAAGGTTTCACACAGCTTACATCAGACCAGGTGGAGTTGCAGCAGATGTTCCAGAAGGCTTGATTGAGGATATTGCAAAGTTTATAGAGCAATTTCCAAAGTATATAGACGATGTTGATGAACTTTTAACAGAAAATAGGATATGGAAGCAACGCACTGTAGGAATCAGTGAAATATCAATTAAACAGGCACTTGATTGGGGCTTTAGTGGCCCAATGTTGCGCGCGGCTGGGCTTGCTTGGGATTTGCGAAAAAGCCAGCCATATGAAATATATGATCAGCTAGATTTTGATATATCTATTGGCCAAAATGGCGATTGTTATGACCGTTATCTAGTTAGAATGGCAGAGATTAGGCAGTCTGTTAGCTTGGTGAAGCAGTGTATAGAGAAAATGCCTGGAGGCCCAATAAAAACTGAAGATAGAAAAATTTCTCCACCGCCAAGAGCAGAGATGAAAAAATCTATGGAAGCTCTGATTCACCATTTTAAACTTTACTCAGAAGGATATCACGTACCAAAAGGTGAAGCTTACACAGCTGTTGAGGCACCAAAAGGTGAGTTTGGAGTGTATATAGTTTCAGATGGTACCAATAGACCTTATAGATGCCGAATAAGAGCACCTGGCTTTGCACATTTACAAGCTTTGGATTTTATGGCAAAAGGACACATGCTTGCCGACGTTGCAGCAATTATTGGCTCACTCGATATAGTTTTTGGTGAGATTGATAGGTAATTATTGTAAAATAGTAACTCAACTAATGGTCAATACATCTTCTATTAAAAATTGTACAAATTCATTGCCATTCCAGTAATTCATAGAGATTTTACCCAAAATGGCTTTAACATTACCCTGCATGATCGCAGAGCCAAGGTGAGTATTTGCAGAGCGAAATGCAATAGCTCTTACCATAACATTATCATCAGCAATAAAACATTTTATATGGTCAACTCCTATAACTTCAGGCTTTCTTATCTTTGCTCCCTGAATGATAAACCTTGGTTCAGAATTCCCAACTCCAAATGGTCCCAAGCGTTGCAGTTGGTTCCACAGAGATAAGTTTATTGCTTTAGCAGTTACTATACTATCAGCTTTTAAAGTTTTCTCATTTATAGAGTTTGAAAATCTTTCAGTAAAAAAATCATGCAAATCATTTATTTTGTCTTCTTTAATTGAAAATCCTGCCGCCATTTGGATCGAAAATGACATATCGAAACGACGGCATGATAAATAGAATCGGGATTGGTTTGAGTGAAATCTTTGATTTCCATTCGGTTGTATCAGAACCATGCGTCCGAATCATCTGGTAAAATTACACTCGGCGCTGTAATTTTCCCCGCATAATTTCTCAAAAGTTCTACCAATATTTTCGGCATAATGCCCAAATGTGTCAATATCTCTACGCTGGTATAATTATCTTGACATTGCCATTATTCATCGCTACAAATGGAATTTGCTCCATTTTCAATCCTGCGTTCCTATCGAATTCCTCTCCTCGCTTTTGTCGAATTTCTACATATGTTATGCTTCAGCCATTCGATATATTTTTAACTTTTTTAATGTAAAAACTGTACAAGCCTATAAGTATATAGATAGAAAAATATATGACGTCAATCACGTATTTAGTTTATTCGAAGACGACGATGGTCGTCTTATGGCTCGTTCCAAAAGTTCAAATGCAGCATTTAAATTGAAGAAAGAAAACAACGAGAGAAGAAAAAAAAATAAAATGCAACATAGATCGAGTATCATAGATATTCGTTCACTGATGAACGGACGAAGTAATTAATGCATGCAAATTTATTAAGGAAAATGACGAAGCGCAATTTCGTCACGAGCTCCGCACAGACGTGCCTGCGATTTTTCCATGCCCGCCGGTTACCGCGAGCGGTTACTGTATCCGCTCTCGCCCTCGGTATCAAATAAAATGAATGACACGGAACATGAAGTGCCACGGGAACGCGAACGATATTTAGTGTTTTCCGATACCCGTGGCTCGATTCACCCGTCGACCCGACAGCGGTGTTATTACTACACGAGAACGCAGCGCGCATAGCTTTTGTTTCTCCTTTAAAAATTATTTCGAGTTTCGTTGGTCGCGGGAGGAATTGCGCGGGGTCATCTCGCTCTTCCTCTCGCCCGGCGAAGTTTATTATTACTGGTGTAAATGAGCGTATGTTTTCTCATTCGAGGTGCACGTATCTCGCTTAACGCGCGTAACAGCAATTTGCTTATGTAAATTTGATACGGCCGTTATCAATTCGCAAGGAAAATAATGTTTCTCCCGTGATTTCCAAAAAATCTTTTTATTAATAAATCTCCACGGATATAAATGAAATTTTTATGCAATGTATGTATGCGTTGATTTTATGCAGAAAATAAAAAAGTTATTTATAATTATCAATTTTACAGAATACATAGTCTTCATTGCATCAACAAGAATAGTAAATATTATGGTAATTTTTTACTTTTAAATATTTTCACATAAAAAATGAAAAATGTAATACCATATTTTCGACTTACGCATGGCGCAAATCATATTTCGTTTACTTTACTATCTCTCTTTATGATCTCTCTTTCATATAATATATGTCTTAATTAACTGAAACTTGAATTACTATCGAAAAGAATAGTAAATAAAAGTTTTTAAATGTTTATCACGAATAATGTGAGATATAATAAAAATCAAGCTGTATTCGGGTCAGATGTTACATGTCAAACAAATTTTAAAAATTATGTAATTTAATTCAATAATTTGATAATATTTTTAAATAATAATATGTAGGTTAATTTTAAAATAAACACATTAAGAAATTAATTTTAAAATTAATTAACATTAAGAAATTAATTTTGAAATTAATTAAATTTTGTTATCGAAGCAAAGATACTCATCACAATGAATTTATTCTCTTTACTTTAATTAACGAGGATGCGCAAGTGGCTCCATCGAACTAGATGCCGTATCTTTGCATGCGATCACTATTTTAAAGATGTGTTCTGCAACGAGCGTATTGTTATTCCCTGCAGGTGCTATCAAGCGAGATATACGAATGTCACACCCGTTACACTATTTTTGGAATGTCGTAAAGGCACTGGCGTCGGTTACGTGCTCGGTAAACAGCGGGGGCGGAACGATGCCGTGTGCGACTCGGAAACTCGTTCTTCGAGCCACCCCCGTGCGTACTCTTAGCTCCCCGAGCTTTCTTCGGTCTTCCAGCAACTTAGCGAGCGCCTTGCTCGCGTACGTGACAAAGGTAACAAGAGGCAAATCGCTTTGTCAACGCATCTAGCACCTAAAGCGCCATAAGTCGCGCGACGTGACGCTATGCGATTCGATCCGACTACATCGATAACTTTACTTAAAGAAGGAAAGTAAACCCCTGCACTGAAACGCTTCGGCCATTCGCTTCTCGGACTTCCAGTGTTGATCATCAATATTCTGATACTAATAAAACCATTGGATATTTGAGACGATGGGAAATACTAATAAAAATGGATATTTGAGACGATGGGAAATCAAATGATTTAAATCTCAATTCAAATCCTAGCCTGAACAACGATCATCTACATTGAATTACTTCACTACCTTACTGAAACTATTCTTGAACATTACAAATAATGAAGGCTACATTCGAGATTGGAGGTGCTGGCAGCGAAAGGTTTAACGTAGAAAAAATTTCCTACGTGCAGATAACAGTCCTTTCAAATGAGAAACATCACCTCGAAAATGAAATATCGGGCGGACGCAGACTGCCGAGGCAGTCAATGCGATAAAGAGCACACCCGTTCTGTTGACAGAAAATTCAATGGCTCATATTCGCACTTCACATTTGGCAATGAACAAAGTCCTTTGTAACAAAGCCTTTGTTTACAGTCATGTTCGCATTTACGATTCGACACTATCGGCACGATATAGAGTCAACCGACTGCATTAACGCTCACAGTTGTATGCGATGTAACGTGTTTTGCAGATGCGCGCTACACTTTTCGCGCGTCCCGTAATAGCAAAAATTATTCACAGATTATTCACTTATACCGTTCGCAATGCGCATTTCCATTCAATATCGCATCATGTCGCACTCGATATCGAGATAAATGAAGGATATTCAGAGTGTTCGACAAATTCCTCTTTACAACATGCATGAAAAAATAAAATAAAAAGGGAGATGTATGGTAGAATAGCTTGAGGCTCAGGAATTATTGCACTAATTGCGCGTCGAGAAGTTCGGAAATTGAGCCATTCACAGGAATTTAAAACTCGCACGCCCGAGAATAACGTACATACAGTAAATCGGCCGCGAACGAAAATTGACGGCCGTCACGCGCCGCAATCGTAGTCGCGTGTTAAATTGTGGGTAACGGTGACGAGAAATGGCGCCGCACTCATGTATAACGTCGGGTGTCCCTTTGTCCGCAGGATCGATTTCAGGAAGAGCGTGTGTGTCCGCGCGAGTGTATAATATGAATCACGGTATAATATTGAAGGCACACATATTACGGACTTCCAAGCGAATGGATGTGATAACATCGTGTAGAACGTACATTTCATTGCTCCTTTACTTTTTCCTCTACATATTTTAAAAATATTCTGAACTGCATCTTTCTCTTTTGAAAGTGGATATTAAGTTCTAAAGTAAAAAGCACCAAGCAATTGTGTTTAATTTGGTTACTTTCGAAGTATAAATAAAGATTAAAATACATATTTTAATAAAATAAAGACTTGAGGATGACGTAATCTCTCATTTACGTATAAAAAATAAGAAATTCGTAAATACGTATAAATTGATTTTAACTAAATATATTTTAACTAAATATTTATTTTAATGTCGTATTTAAAAAATGATTTGTTGATTATTAAAAAATATTTAACGGTGAAATATCGTAACGAATAATTTCCTCTCTCATAAATTTATTGGAAATAAAACTTGTGTATAAAATATAGCGCTTGTGATGTACTGTAATAGATCTGGAATATCATGTATACCGCAATCACTCTTTTAAATGATAGAAAATGATAACGCAAACATAAATTATTTCATAGTAAAACATGTATCTAAAACACCAAGCGGTCAGATCTGGATCTTTGCTGGCCAATCAATGATTTGCGTGCCAACTAATAGTCGAACTTAAGACGCGGTACTTAAGATACGTGTCGACTTAATATGTCGAATTTTAAAACGCAATTAAATCACCAACTTAAAATCAACATCGATTTCAAATATTGGTACTAATATATGATAACGGAAACATAAATTATTTCGCAAACATAAATTATTTATATCATTCAGTTTTTATGTTCCTGTCGACTCTTGATCATTCGACGTATGGAACCGGTAAGTCATCCATCGTGGTGCGACTAATGACGAAGATATAGTAAGTTAACTGTAAAATTAGAATAAACGATGTGCAGTCGAGTCATAATAGATACGGCGCAATGTAATGTATCACAGCAATTTTATCGGAAACCGATAATTGAACGGCCATCTGTGGACGACTTCGAAAACCGATACTCGCGCATGCACAACACAACTTTCGCTCCTCGGCAAGAGATGCGCTAACCGGTCATGGCTGTGCAATAAACGAAAATAGTAATTGCATTCTTCGGTTGCGATAAAGTTGGCCTCGGTCAGAGATAGTACCTGAATATAGCACGTGGCCTCCTATCTTCGCTATATATTTCTGTGATAGCACCTGAGAAATTCACTTATCACGTTGCATCGCAAGAGTGTTCTCGAAAATAAATGTCATACTAGAATCGATTCTGCTTGTACGTAGAGTTTCTTTCGGGATGCGACGACTGTCGAAAAGGACGAAAGAATATGTGTTGAAATTTTCGCAAATTGTATCGCGAGTGAATCTTGCCGTTTTTTAACGTGCACATTTCGCAGAGATATAAATGCTAATGAGAAATATTAATTAAAAATCCAATAAAAATATGAGACTAATAATAATCTATTATAATTATTATCCAATAAATTTTTATGTTGTAGGTAGCGCGATAAGTGCGTGAAGCATAAATAATTTGTTTCATATTTTTCATATATTTGTTAAAAAATTTTATAATCCATACTGCAGAATCCAATTAATTTCAGCAAATGCGTTCGCTCTCATTTAATTTAGCTTAATACGAACGTCTTTGTAGAGATTTTGTTTGTGGAACACTATTAAATCAGAATATACATGGACATAAAAACCAGTTATCATTATTCATGTCAGAATATATCATGAATCGCGGATTTTCTTTCATTACATTCTCTGACGATTTTAGAATTAATTTTTTTACAAAGGAAGCTTCATTATACAGAGT